>OY982965.1:15265185-15865185 GCA_963890685.1 Plagodis pulveraria
AATCTCAAGGAAATTCTTTTCTTCCGTTCACTCTTTACTTAGGCTAAAAAACTTTCTTCCGATTCCTACTAAAATTGCCCTTGTCAATTCCCTACTACTGCCAATTTTGGATTACGCCGATGTATGTTACCTCAACCTCAACGAAGATCTATTAAATAAGCTTGACCGTCTCCTAAATGTTGGTATTCGCTTTATCTTTGGCCTTCGTAAATTTGATCACATCTCGCAATACAGATCACAACTTAAATGGCTCCCCATAAGGGACCGAAGGAATGCCAGGATTGTGGGCTTACTTTATAATATACTGAATGATCGCTTTTCGCCTACTTACCTAAAAGAAGAGTTTATCTTTCTGGCCGATAGTCACAATTTAAACTTACGTTCTGCTGATTCCTTGCTTCTTACTACGCACTCCCACACTACATCTTTCATGGACAAATCTTTTATTGTTATGGCAGTGAGACTATGGAATCAACTCCCGGTCAATATCAGAAAATCACCCTCAAAAGCTACTTTTAAAAAGTCAGTCCACGATTTTTATTTGAGTAAAATTTCCTTGTCAGGCCCGTAATATTATTCTAGTTGCATTTGATATAATTTTCCCGCTTTATTCATTTGATTTTATTGTGAACATTGCTATATAGGTTTAATTTACAGCAATTTATATCAAAATTTATAAATATATATTTAGCTATTATTATTATTTATTATCATATTTTATATTACATTATGCATTTATTTATTATATGTAGTTATAGTTATTATAACAACTTATTTTCTTTCTTTTTTTCTCTTCTGTACTTCTTGTAGTTTCCTTTTTGCATACTTAACCTATTTATTCACCCCTTGATGCACATACACCTTCTCAAACACCCTCGCTGGATGACTGGTAGATAATGCCTTAGCATTAAGTCCTCCTTTTGTACATTTTTTTTTTTGTGCAATAAAGTATTAAATAAATAAAAAAAAAATAATATTAAATGTAAAATTAAATATAAATTACACATACATAAGTTACAAACATTTACATAAATAATACCTATAATGTACAATTCAAACATTATTATAACAAATAATAACGATTTTAGCAGTTTGAAGACAAGCTGGACAGGTAGTACTCCTTAGTCATTATTTTAAAAATGTTGAGGGATTTTCACAAACGAGTAGCTTGCACTGTAAATTATTTTTCAGAAAAATGTTCAGAGGGTATAGAAAACTTCAAAACAAGAGATTTGGTGGAACGTGTAGGTCTAGAAGATGTGTCAGAAATAAATTCAAAGCGTTTTTTGATATATCTACAATGGGATGTTAGGGAAAAAAAGAATGGTGTAAAGAATGGATAGTATGTGCATGTTCCGGCGAAGACGAATGGGTAACCACTTAAGCTTATTGCGAAATTCAGACACGAATACAAAAATTTTGCAAACGTTCTAATTTATTAAGTTGCTCTTCGGTAAGATCCAGATAGCTAGCGTCAGCATAGTCTAGTATTGGGAGTAAGAGAGATTACACAAGCGCAGTTTTAGTGGTGATTGAAAGAAAATTACGTAATCTACGTAGTTTTCGACTGGTTTCTGCCAATTGAGGTGTCTTTCAATGAGTACCCCAAGATTTTTTACATATTCATTGATTTTCAAGTGTACACCATCGAAAAGAACTTGTGGCAAGCGAAACCAGTCGATTTTTGATATCAAGTATGTTTTGCAAATCGGAGTTGGTGGAACGTATTGCCTCAGGTAGTGGATCTATGTGTGCATGTCTATAAATTTGAAGGTCATCTGCATATAGGTAGGGGTAGGACGAAGTAAGTCGATCAGAGATACCGTTAATAATATATAGCAAAAAGTAGAGTAATATATAGCAGAAAGTAATATAATAGCAAAAAGTAGAGGAGATAGAACGCCGCCCTGAGGAACACCAGCTGTCGTAACCTGCCATGATGAAAAAGTATCATCAATCCGAATACGTTGCCGGCGTCCGTACAGGTAACTGTGAAACCACTCAATTACTGTAGGAGATATATTCAGTGAGCTAAGGATTTCTAGTAGTAAGTCATAGTCGACACTATTGAAAGCATTGCTGAAGTCGAGTAGCGATCACCTGAGTACAGTCACCTGCTTATCAGCTATGCCGAACCTAATATCGTGTAACGTCTGTGACTTTAATTAGTGCTGATAATGTTCTGTGGCCAGGACGAAAACTGGATTGGTAAGGATTCATTAGATTGTTGTTATTTAGAAAAGAACTCATAAGATTGTATAAGATTGTATATGAGGCGTTCTAAAACTTTGGAAAGAAAGGGTAAGATGGAAATTGGACGATAATCGGAGTATGAAGACGGATTCGACTTTTTTGGAAGAGGAATGATTTGCACTTCTTTCCATAAGGATAGAAAGGTGCAGCTTTCAATGGACTTGTTAAAGATATGTTGAATGATAGGAAGAGTTTCATCAAGTACAAGTATTATCATATTACGACTGATACTATCGCTACCAACTGCATTTGACGAGATAGATAATATACTCTTCTTAATATCACTATCAGTAAACTGATGAAAAACAAATGATGAGTATCGGGGAGTCGGAAGAGCAGAAAGACAGATTAATGTAGATGCTTTCGTATTAGCATCAAGAGATGAAGATATTATGAAATGTTGATTGAGGTTATTGATATCCATATTATTAGGCAACATATCTTGACGTTGTTTTCCAACTCCCATCGTCTTAAGGAACTTCCACACTTTAGATGGATCTTTATTTTCTACTGATTTATGAATGTGCTGGCGTAATGCATTCCTACAAGACCTACTGCAGAGAATACGACTTTCAACATATTTTACTTTATTTGCATCGGTTGCGTTCATTTTATACCGTGCCTTGGCTAAAACTTTTTAATGCATCAACGATCTTATATCCTTAGTAAGCCAAGGCGCACGTAGATGTTTAATTTTGACTGGTCTGAGAGGAGCGTGCACATCATACAAATTTAGCAGAGCATTGTTAAAACTTTTAATTTTGTCGTCAATACTGACTGCATTGACTACATCGGGCCAGTCAATTTGCAGGGCGTCATTACGTAAGCAATTAAGATCAATACCACCAAAACTACGTTGTAGAAGAATTTTGGGCTTAGCTTTGGGTGGACGGATTTTATAAGAGAGATATAACAGATCATGGTATGAGAAAGCATCCGCCGCACATTGACCGTGCTTGCTGACGTGATCTAAAGAAGAAACAATCATCAAGTCAAGAAGTGACGGTGTTGAATTGGTAAAGTAATGCGTGGCATTTGTGGGAAGGATGGTCAGATTGCTAGCCCTAATGATAGAATCTAATTTAGAAGTACGGGAGTCTCTCTTTAGGAGACACGTATTAAAGTCACCCATTATTATAGTGTGCTCATAAGACGGATAATTAACTTCAAGAAGCGTCTCAAAAGAGGTAAAGTAATCAACACCAGAAGAGTGGCTATAGTAAACTCCGAGGAGTAGTTTAGTATGGGAGAGGGAGACTTCTATGAACATATGCTCCAGCAACACCAGCATCAGCAGCGGGTGGTTGCGTTTACATGTCAACAATAGTAAACGGAAAGTCTGTACGAAGATAAATCGCAACACCACCACCTCTGCTGCCAATACGGTCGTTGCGGATTAATTTGAAGCCAGGTAATGAATATGATGCCGTAGGGAGACATGGTTTAAGCCATGATTCTGACACTAAAATGGCGTGTATATTTTTATGCTCAAATGACGCTAACATATCGGAGTAATGTGCTGGAACACTTTGTGCATTTATGTGCATGTACAATATTAAAAAAATTCGGTAATGTGCAAAAAAGTGACTCTAATGTGGTTGAAAGATTGGGGATACTGCTAAAACTATCGTCAGACGAAGACGACAGTGATACATATTCAGTGTCGCTACTTACATTAGACATTATATGATAAATAAATAATACGTAATATATAAATAATACGTAATATATATAGATATATAAATAGGCATTACGCCCAAGTTAACCTATATGTTTAGATACTGTTTACGTGCAAGTGTGATGTTTAATTATTTCTTATTGATAAACGCTACATAGCACCTATTTAGGTAATCAATGGATAATGAGGTCAAACGTATTTTCAGCTGACAACATTGATCGAAAAGATATTATGAAAGACCCGAATTCCAAAAAGCATCTGTGGAGTGCTAAATAACTTAAATCAATAAGTTTTTCTAGTACTGCCTGACACTTAAATTCTGTATCTCGTAGTAAAAGCCTACTCCAAGCTATGAGCCCCCGCCGCACCCTGTATATTACCTACAATTACAAAGCTAAGGAGATATATCCCCTAACGTGGGGTCAGTAAATATGTCTGCTATATCAATACGAAAGACAAAACAAAAACATAATTTTTAAAATATAGTTATGTATCTGCCCGAACCATCTAGTTATATTAGCAAGTGATTCCGCTAACTTAGCATTGTCAGTGGAAAGTTCCAAAAATTTTATCCCACGACGATGCACATTTGCATTGTCGTCGCATCAAAGATTTGTAAGTCAGAATAAACCGAGCCTCCATATCGCCTGGATGTATTTCATAGTTTTTATTTCAAATTAGTTTTTAAAAACCCTTCATTCCTAAAAGGAAGATTGACTATATATTTTCGCTAACAAAACACTGAACAACATAGTAGCAGGTACACCCGCTACCTTTCGGACCATCATCGTGACATTAAGATTGTATGCAGAACAGTTTTGAGCCCAATGATCAGCAACACTCACATCAACGTGAATAGCGGTATAATGCATAAAAACCTACACCAGTCATTGGGCGCATTATTTCCAAAGTTGCCGCTTTTGTGTCATCCAACAGGAAGATATGGCACAGTCCTTATATTTTTAAGTCAGGAACTGTACTGTATCAGCTGGATTTTCCAGAGCGCCAGTGTCCAGAGATCGCCTCTTTAAAGGAGCGCCTCTTTAGAGGAGCGCCTCTTTAGAGGAGCGCCTCTTTAGAGGAGCGCCTTTTTAGAGGAGCGCCTCTTTAGACCTGCACGTAGGGGGACCCCTCTCTGCAGGTCTACAGAGCCGCTCCTTCCTGATGGCAAGAGCTGCTGTTCCAGCCAGTGTTGCCAATTTAGCTCTGTTAGAGCTAAATTTAGCTCTATTTTGAAGTAATCGGATTCAAACAAACAATTTTAGCTCTTTAATTTTAAAATTTTAGCTCCATTCGGTGCACACCTAAAATTGAATATGAAAATATTCAACATCAAATAAATTTATTTGCTATAACATGGGTATTATATAAAACAGTACAAGTAGTAATTAGCTGTAATGTTCGCCATGTTTCACCGTGTTGGCATACAAAATATATAATTCTTATTATGTCCTTTATAATTTATACAGCACGCATACATATACAGGGTTATTGGTAAAATACTAATAGCCTCTTAGGGTTGCCTTCTGCTTGTCCTAATAAACATTTCGATATGATTTTTTTAAAGTTTTTGTTTATATTATGAAATCCAACAATTTTGATTTTTAATCGTTGTTTATTTTAACTCTCTTTTCTCCAAAAAATTTGCTCTATTTTGGCTCTTTTTCGAAGGTGATCTAGCTCTATTTAAAAAATCGAGTTGGCAACGCTGGTTCTGGAGTTATTGCGCCAGTTCGCCATCTCCCGTGGTGCTAGTCGCTCGTCTCGCTCCCGCGACTGCGCTCTGCGCTAGTAGGTTGATGAGTTGAGAAGTAGTTATGAGATTATTTATTATATGGTGGAATGTCCAAAGCGATAAGCCGAATGCGGAATAACGTCATTGTATTTACAAATTTTAAGCGAACAAAATTCTCTCCTCCTCATTCCTCACTTCAATTCTGACTTCATGGGAATCGAACCTACGTTCCCCGGTTTTACGGTACAACCACTGAGCTATCAAGGATCGCTCGACTGAACTGAAATATTCCGTCATAGCATAGGGTTACGCACGGGAAACGTCATTAAAAATAAACTGTAAATCGACATATCTGAACTTCGTACAAAAAGAACAAGATACTATTGTCTTTTCTGCCCTAGTTTAAAGCGCATTTTTATTCATGTGTTTAAAGTTCAGTACAACCATGGAATATGTTATGGTATCATTATGAAAGCATCACATCCATTAAAATAAGATTATTTACGATTAGCACTATTTGTTTCTTGTGATGAAAATCCAAAACGTGATGTAAAAAACTTTTCAATTGTCGTTATTGTTATTCACCGTGCTAGAAATAAAAATATCTAGATATTTTCCTGTGATACCGATGTTATTAAATTTAGGAATTAATTAAGTGTGCCTGAAAGAGTCTTATGCTTTATTATAAAGCAATAAAAATAGCGTGTTTGTAACCTATGGCAAAATAAAAAAAAAACAATATTAATTTTTGTTATTAAATCTATAGCAGATGAAAATTATTTGTTGACTGAATTTATTGATTTTTATGAATTGCATATTATTGTTCTATTAAAAACTGTTTCTTTACTAAGTATACATTAAAATGGGTATATAAAATTATTTTAAAATAAATCTGATTCTATTGGTAGCATTGATATTGGTCTGTAATTATTAAGATAAGTTCTTGGTCCTGATTTACGTATAGGGTTTATTGTTTATGTGTGATTTTAATGCCGTGTCATTAATGACACTTCACACTAATATTATGAAGGCAAGAGTTTGTGAGTATGTTTGTTCCTTTTTCACCCTCAAACGGCTGGACTAACTTTGATGAAATTTTGTATGAAGGTAGATGAGGCGCTGGATTAACACAAAGGATATCATCGCCATCAATCATGACCACGCCGGTAAAACCATGAGACGTAACTAGTTAACAAAATAAAATAATAAAAAATATGATTACCATATACCTACTCCACTCTCGCTCATGCACATATAAAAACACAGTGATTCGGAAATAGTTGTTGTTGTCGTGTAGTCATAATATCTGATAGTCATAATATCTTATAATAGCTACGAGTAAAGTATAAAATAGTTCTTTGTTCTAATCGGAACTGGAAAGGTGTGTCTCTTGCGACTTGTTATTCGAAACAATCAACAAAAACTGCTGCTTACACAAAACTATGTTTCGCTTTGCCCGCGCAGGAGACGGCCTATACCCAAAACTTTGTTTCCGAAACACTTATTGGTCCTTTTTATTGTTACTTGTATAGATTTATTATTTATATTGTTTGATATTATTTAGAATTTGTGATTGTGTCCTTTTTCGACATTATTATTCTTATTTGTTATGTCAAGTTTTTATTTACAATCGATGATAATGATTTAAAAAATATTTGTAATGTATTAATTACGGCATTTGATTTTAAAGCCGTATCACTAATTAAATTAAATAAAAATAACTAAGATTGGCATGTACTCCGCTGTCGCTCATACACATATACACAGTGATATACGTAAACTGTTGTCAGTCTTCATTTAGTACTCATTTCTGAAGCTACGAGTAAAAAATATAAAAATGGTTGAACTGTAAAGAGGCGTCTCCTGCGACGTGTTTTTCAAAACATTCAACAATAACTACTTTACAAAACTTTGTTTCGCATTGTCCGCGCAAGAGACAGCCAAGAATCCACTGGGCACAATCAGGGTTTGTATGTTTGTATGTCTGTTTATTTGTATGTATTATATTTTGTCCGACGATAAGTTGAGTAACGTTGATCCTATCGCCACAGAATTATTTATAACTACGTATAAATGAGACCAACAAAAATTTTAAGTTCGACTTCGAATATGAGTAATTCGGCTAAGTGTTTGTTGAACTCAAGATAACGTATATATCACCGCTAAGACAGACACGTGGTGCCATCTCACGTACATTTGCTGTACACCACGTATATTGATTTTTTTTTTTTCGCTTTTGGTCTCGGGATTTGGCCTCGCGCGTTTTTGATGTAGTTGATTTGTCTATCATCTGAAATTTTTAGAGGGTATTATTTACCAAAAATCACGGAAAATCTGACTCACGAAAGCGTTCCACGCGTGGCTATTTGTTAATATACCATAGTAATCAGCGGGCCGATCACGTATCTTCTGTAGCAATGAACTTCTGATTGAAACTTTTTTTTTTTGCAATTGTTTAGGACATTTTTGCCAATGTCACGTCAGTAAGGATAATCTTGAACGGAATTTTGATTTTGGTGTATTATATACATATCTGAAACAATGGAAAAATATGTTAAACTTACATACTAACTACAGAAAATACGATGTGGTAATATATTATTTAACTCAAAACTGATAGTTTTCCGATTACGTATTCATATTTTGACAGATTTTATAGCACAGAAATCTTGATTGCTACAGAACCTCATTTGACGTATCTTGTACCTATATTATATATCGATAGAAGGGAAGTCTACTCAAAAAATCGAAGTTCGAAGTTTCGTTTGACGCATCGCTCATTTTCGTACCACGACAGGCTTTCGGATTCGAAGTTCGATCCGAAGTTCGTAAATTGTCATTTTCTCCGTCTTTTACTGCACCGAAAAGTTATTTCGCATATATTACTTCGGTGTTTGAGTGTAATGTAACCTCACTTTTTTTCTCATAAATCACCATCATCAAAATTGTCGAGGTTTAAAGACACACCAACACACCACTATATATGAATATTTTATTACATTCTTATGATATAATCATTTTAACAGAGACGTGGCTAACTAGCAACATATTTGACAGTGAATTATTTGATAATAGGTAATGCATTATTCAGATGCGACAGAAACCGGTTTGCTTGCGGGCGGAAGGACGGCGGTGGCTTAGTGGTGGCTGTGATGAATTCACTTGTAGCAGATGCACGAGTGCGTGTCGTCACCCCACCACCTCTGCCCCCGCCAAGGTATCCACCACTTCCGGACGAAATCATTGACTACCTTACCATTGAGTTTATGTTTGGTAATAGGACTTATACATTTTGCGCAGTTTATATTCCACCAACACAAACGTACGACGTTTATACATCATATTTGAATTATTTACAAAACATTTTAGAATATTCTACGGATAATTACGTATTTATTGTAGGAGAATTAAATATACCAACATTAGATTGGCGACGCAGTGATACATGTACTTATATGCAACCCATGCATAGTGCGTGCCACATAGTTAACTTATTAGTGAATTTCATGTATGCGTCCATTAGTTTTCAATTTAATTACGTAAGAAATAAATTAGGCAGAATACTAGACTTATTTATTACAAATAATATTAATTGTGAATTATTTAATGTTCCAATTCCTTTGGTGAAATTGGATGCTTATCATCCCGCTTACTATGTGACCTTGCCTATTGAACGTAGTCATGACTATATAAATCGTAAGTTACGTCAGACATACTGTTTTTCCAAAGCTAACTATGACATAATAAATAACGATATAATTGAAGTAAATTGGGATCTTATTTTTAGTAGGAAGTCACCTGAGTGTGCCGTCAGTATATTCTACGATACCATTAATGGTATCATATCTAAACATATTCCTCAAAAAAAAGTTTTTAGTTCTAGTTTTCCAGTTTGGTACAATTCATCAATAAGACACATTTTAATAATAAAAAGAATGGATGGATCAAATGAAAAAAATATAAAAATAAATGTGACTACGAAATGTTTTCATTATACAGAGAGCGACTGAAAACACTATCTGACTCCAGTTACAAGAGCTACATAAAAAAGGTCGAGGAAAGCATAAAATGTAATATAAATTTTTTGGACTTATATTTCTAATAAAAAGAAAAATAGTAACATACCTGGTTGTGTTAATTATAAAAATAGATCAACTAGTGATGTGTTAGATATTTGCAATTTATACTCTGAATATTTTCATTTCGTCTTTGAACCCTCCGTAGTTCCTGACGATTATGATTTATGCCACATAAATAAACCAACCTTAGAAAATAATGAATCTGACCTAATTATAAGTGACATATCGTTTTCAGTTGATGATATAAAGTCAGAACTCAATAAATTAGATACGTCTAAAGGTGCTGGTGTGGATAATATTCCCCCGTATTTTTTAAAACATACCGCAAATTCTATATATATACCACTACATTATATATTTAATCTTTGTCTACGTGAAGGTGTTTGCCCACGTATCTGGAAATTTGCTCGCATTGTACCTGTCCATAAAAATGGAACTAAAAGAGATGTTGAAAACTATCGTCCTATATCAATTTTACCCACTCTGTCGAAGCTACTTGAGAGACTTATACACAATGTTATATATCCTAATCTGGATCATAATTTCATTCCTAATCAGCATGGTTTTGTCAAAAGACGTTCTATAATCACTAATTTGTTAACATATACAATTGAACTTTTTGATAATCTTGATAAAAATAAGCAAACTGACAGTGTCTACACTGATTTTCAAAAAGCTTTTGACAGAGGGGACCATAAAATTCTTTTAGAGAAGATAGCATACAATGGGATTAGAGGTAATCTGTGGCGCTGGTTCAAATCATACATAACCAATCGTTGTCAGACAGTTGTGATCAATGGTCATGTATCTGATACTATGCCAATAAGTTCTGGCGTACCGCAAGGATCAATTTTGGGTCCATTGCTTTTCATATTATACATTAATGATATTGGTAAATGCTTTATGTTCAGTAAATTTTTATTATACGCCGATGATATAAAGGCATTTCATGTTATTAATACTTATCAAGTTCATATTAACTTTCAACAGGATCTAAATCGATTCTCTGCATACTGTTTGAAAAATAAACTGTCACTCAGCCTTAAAAATTGCAAATCCATTATATTCACTCGTAAAATAAATATTAGTCACTTCAATTACGCACTTTGTAACACTTATGTGGACAAAGTACAGGTAATTAAGGACATTGGTATCACACTTGATAGTAAATTAACCTAAGACATTCATGTTTTGAATATTATATCTCGTGGATTTAAATTATTTAATTTTGTCATTAGATCTTCTAGTAATATTAAAAACGAATCAACATATCAGCTGTTATATAAATCCTTAGTTCGATCACAACTAGAGTATGCTGTATCTGTTTGGAATCCATACTACAACTGTTACAGTAACAACATTGAAAGAGTTCAAAAGAAATTTCTGCGCTGCGTTTCTTATAAATGTGATCACAGAATTATGCCCTATGAAGAATTACTAAAAAAATATAAGTTATTAAGTTTAAAGTCTAGAAGGAAACAACTAGATGTAATGTTATTGCGTGATATTTGTAATAATCGATACGACTGTTATGAATTAGTTAATAAGCTTAGCTATAATGTACCCATTAGGGCCTTTTCACGTAATCATAAAAAAATATTTGCTACAACATCTTGTCGTACCAATGCTGGCAAACGATCTCCCTTGTACCGTATGGCAAAATCTTATAATGAACATTTTAATTCTATAGATATATATCATGAGAGAGTGGGATGTTTTAAAAAGTCAGTGTTTGGGCTGCTGAAGGAAGTTCATCATAGTTTCTCCTTAAGCAGCTGAGACTGTTTTGTAATTCAGCTGTTCTAAATTTTCCTTTCTATTTTTATTATTTTAGTGAAGCATATAATAAGCAACTTAACAAACAATTTGTAAAATATAAAATACTTTGTAGTCTTAATTCTCAGCACATGAATATATGAAAATGTAAACTTGTGGTCAACGTCGCGCGTCGTTGGTATCGCAATTAGTTTTATGTTTTGTCTTTAAACTTTTTTGTACATATTTTATTGTATGTACTGTTAGTTGATCCATGAAAATAAATGAAAAAAAAACATTGAAATTTTTTGATGTAGGAAAAAGCTTCTATTATTTTCTTATTATTAAGCTAACATAATTTGTATTGTTTCAGATTAAGGAACTAGTGGTTTCATGATCGGATTAAGGAACTAGTGCAACTTAAATAAAAAAAGACGTGTGTCACTCGGAGACTGCCGCGGTAAAGCTATTGCATAGCATTTTTTATCAACTTATGCAATTATAATTATTTATTTATCGATACAACCAATGCCACCTAGAGGCGAATTGCTGAACTAAGGAAGCGTGATATTTCAAAAAGTCATTAAAGTTCTGCTATACATTGATAGATGGCAAAACTAAAAAGTATCACCGCTGTGCTGGTCGGAGTGGGGAGGGGTGTTAGGTTATTTTCGTTACGGAATTTCTGGATTCGGTCTCCACGCTCAAGTCTCGCGATAGAAGCTATGCAATAGCTTAAAAAAGACAATATAATTTTAAATTTGGTCAGATATTTTTTTTAATGTTTCATTTAGAATCTTAAGCTCGCTCAAGATACCAGCCAACAGCTCTTTTTTTTCTTCTTCAAGGCTGAATAGACGACCGCGAACATCGGCTAATGTGGGTCGTACCCGTCGCCTCCGTATTTGCCTTGGCTCTGCAGGCAAAACAGAAAATTAGTTACAAATATACATTTAAGTAATGTGACTAAAATACGTAAAGCGTTTTAAGTAAAGTCACTAAAATAATTTTCTGTAATTTGTACCATTGTTGACACATTGATGTTCATTTCTTGGTCCTCTAGTGCAGGGGGAGCAACATCATGCGTTGGCATGTCCTCAAATTCCATTTGGTTTCTGATGAGGGTTGATTCAAATTCTGTAAGTTTCAGAAACAACAGCTTATATATAAGCTTTAGGGACTATTCTTAGTGGATGCATTTTGCATTTAGTTTCAAAATGAATGCAGCTCTCACCCTGTGTGAACAGCATTTGTAAGTCATAGCAACCAATCAGCATCATGTCCACTGTCAGCAGCCCATCAGCCGATCCACACCCCCGCATTCTTTTTAGCGATACCTCAGTAAAAGCTACTACTGCACGCTAGCACATCTGGTTCACCAAAGCCTTGTCCCATTAAAGTTATAACCTTCTGGTTATTTTCGGAGAGGATCTCAGTTGTAGGTGGTCCGCCACCAGTGCCAGCAGCAGATCGCCAAGCTGCTACTTTGGCTTATTTGGCCATACATTTTTTATCAGCCCACACCTAAGCATATATGTTAACTATGCACACACATTCTAGCTAATGGTAAATAAATAAGTAACAACACTTTAGAAACATGCATTTTCGATGGTGCAAGTAGAGAAACATATGATTGGTATATGGCAGATTTAAGCGCAAATGTACATCAATCACAGCCAAAATAGCAACAGCTACCGAACAACTAATCTTAACAATTACTTCGCGTCAATATTATGGAAAAATACATCGTAAGTTTGTTTTTATTTGACTGTGGTTAACTATAAAACTTTTGGGTTACTTTCAAAGGCATACCGTTAGTGCGATTCGCCAAAAAATGTGAGAGCATTGAGTGAGAGATTAGCAAAACGTGTACAAAGTAGAAAACATGATTTCCATACTCATTACTGAGATTTTTTTATGAGCTTAGTATGAAACAGCAAGTACTTACCTTCTTCCATTTAGCCACATCTTTTACAGCACCCCCAAGGTTATTCAGACGGGTAGCTAGGATCTCCCATAGCCTCTTCGCTAGGACCCGCCCCTCTACGCTACGGATACGACCACGAGCTAAATCATGGTACATTATTTATTCGTAGTGTTCGAGCATGAAATCCGTAAGCATATCGATTTGCTCGCTAGTGGCAGTCATTCTACAAGCTGTAACATTACAAAATTGCAGTAGGTACATAATCAGATAATTATACGTGGTTACGTTTATTTGCCTATTCTGATTTAATTAAGTATTTTACTTTACAACAAAAGGCACAACCAAATAAATTAATTAAAACAGTTTGGTTTGCCAAAAATTCAAAATGCGGACCATAAAGTAACTTTGTATATACTGAAATGCGGACCACAAACAAAATATAAATCAGTGTAGACAAGACAAAGTTACTTTAAGATATAAATAAAGATCTTACTTACCATAGATAGAGTAACATATATCTAGCAACAGACAATTGGGTATTTTATAATGCCATCGGCACAATAATTACAATAAAATATCTGTTTTTGTAGCAAAAGATGTATTTTGAATTTATAATTGAAGTTATCCATTATGCATAGATTGAATGAATTTATTAACAGTTTTGGACACTGAGCAAGTAATATTGTTTTGGATCTTATTTTTCGCTGTTTACCGGTTTTTATATGCCTACTACAAAATGCCTACACAAAGCATTCATTAACACTTCACTATTTATGTTGTCTATGAATCCGAAACGAAGTCCGTCTGAACAAGGGCGTATTCCATTTGACGCCAATTTCGTTATTTTCGATAATTTTTAGCACATTGCGTCTATGGTTGTGAGCACTGCGACCGTTTGTAACTGTTCTACGTTCCATTTAGGTAAAGAACGCTAGGAATGCCACTAAAATTTGCCATTTCTGTCACTTTTGACATTAGATGTAGGTTCAAACTGTTCCAGTAGCTTCATAGCGTTTATGGCGAAAATAATGACCCAACTGGAACAACTTTTTGGGAGTGTGATGGTTTTTATCGTTTATGGCGAAATTAACTCCAAAAAGTACGCATCCCAAGTCGCATCCGAAGTAGTTTGGTGGTGGCGATGTTCGTTTTTGGGAGTAGACCTCCTGAATTTTATCACAAATAATTCGAATCGAAGGTATCGGAAAAACACGTATTGGCTTACGTTCGTAGCATAGACTTGCAAGCATTTACCTGTGTAGATTCTGAATAACATAATTTTTAAATCGGATTCGTATGGTTTGTACATTTTCCAAATAGCAAATTATAATATATATTCGTTTGCTTACAAGTAGTGAAAGTCGAGTTCTAAGTATGCAGAAAGAACACTTATACTAATAAGGATATAAACATCTATGAAGGACAAAGACATTAACGTACATTTTAAATATCTAACCTGTATTTTCTAGAACAGGGGCCAACTGTATCTCAACTCATCATATAGTAATATTAACTTAGTCTTACTGCTAAATTTAATACTACCACGTCAACTAAGCAAGCTTACAAACCGTAATGGAATCGCTCGACGCTTTGATGATGTCACAACAAATTGTTCACTCTATTTGCATACTCTGACGTGACATTTGATACGATGTTCCAACGACAAATCCGTCATATTTATCCATCTTAAAAAAGTTACTTTCTAGCAGCGGATTTACACTAGCGGATCTACGTCCTACTAAAGTACATACGTGGTAAGCTATCACAGAAAAAGCTTATAACGATGATATCGCTGGAAATAGAGGGAGCCTTTGATAGCGCCTGGTGGCCGGCCATCAGAGTCAGATTGGCTCAAGAACAGTGCCCTGTAAATCTAAGAAGACTAGTTGACAGCTACCTGCAAAACAGAACAGTGAAAATAAGGTATGCGGGAGAGGAGGTGACCAAGGCAACCAATAAAGGCTGTGTACAGGGTTCTATTGGGGGCCCAATCCTTTGGAACCTCATCATTGATCCCTTACTTCAGGGCTTAGACCAGCGAGGCAACTACTGTCAGGCTTTCACGGATGATGTAGTTCTTATTTTTGATGGGGACACAGCACTGGTAGTGCAACGACGAGTGAACGATGCTCTTGAATATGTTCGGCATTGGGGAGTCACCAATAAGTTAAAATTCGCTCCAGACAAAACGAACGCCATGATTCTTACGCGAAACTTAAGTATGACACCCCTTTGCTGAGCATGGGCGGGATAAACATCGAAATGTCGCACGAAATTAAAATCCTGAGGCTGACAATCGATAACATGCTGACATTCAACAGCCATGTTGCAAACACATGTAAAAAAGCGTTGAATGTGTACAAACAGTTATCAAGAGCTGCCAGGATTAGCTGGGGTCTTCATACCGAAGTCATCCGTATCACATACACAGCTGTAGTAGAGCCAATAATGACTTACGCCGCCAGTGCATGGGCTTCTGCAACAAAAAAACTGGGCGTACAAAAACACCTGAATGCGGTCCAAAGAGGTTTTGCACAGAAACTGTGCAAAGCCTACCGGACAGTTTCCCTAAACTCTGCCCTGGTGCTGGCTGGATTGCTCCCTCTCGACCTGAGAATACAAGAAGCAGCAGCCCTGTATGAGGCGAGGAGGGGCGAACCAGTCGAGTTACTAGCGGACAGAGAGGTTGAACGGATGACTGCATTCAACAAACCGCCCCACCCGGCAGAACAAATAAGCCTGCAATTCTTATGTCTTGAAGACCAGGAGCAAGTGGATATGCATCGGAACCAAGAGGTGCATATATTCACAGATGGCAGCAAGATCGAAGAGAAGGTAGGAGCGGCAATTTCCCTCTGGAAGAACGACTCTGAAACCAAAAGCTTCAGGCTGAAACTGCCATCCTACTGCTCGGTGTACTAAGCTGAATTGCTGGCGATTTGCAAGGCCACATGGGAGATAACGAAGCGCCCAGAAAAAAGCTATGGAGTTTACAGTGATTCAAAATCTGCCTTGGAAACCATTGTAAACAACCAATCCCTCCACCCACTAGCAGTTGAGACTCGTAGTAGTCTAAAACAATGTGTAAACCAGAACAAAAAGGTGTCATTGTTTTGGATTAAGGCCCATGCTGGGCTGGAGGGCAATGAAAGAACAGAGGTTTTAGCAAAGGCTGCAGCCTTAAAGAGCAAAACTAAACCCGAGTTCGACCAATGCCCGATTTCATACTTAAAGCGACAAATCCGCAAAGGCACTCTTGACGAATGGAATCGGAGGTACAAATCGGAAGACAAAGCGGCCACAACAAAACTTTTTCTGCCCGATGCGATTTTAGCGCATAAAGTCATTAGAAAGCTAAAGCCTTCTGGACCCCTGACGCAACTACTAACGGGCACGGCGGGTTCTCCGAGTACTTGCATCGTTTCAAGTGGAAGGAGAGCCCAGCGTGCATTTGTGAGCCGGAAAAGGAAGAAACGGTTGAACATATAATAACCGAATGTCCAGTATATGAATGGGATAGACTTGCGACTGAAATAAAAATAGGAATTAAAATTAATTATAAAAATTTAAATGATATAATGATAAATGATATGATAAGAGAAAGTTTTCTAGAATATTGCATAAAAGTTATAAATAAAGTAATAAAGAGAATAAATAAGCTAATTATAGATGTTGAATAGTATATTATATAGAATATATTAATCAACATAGGAGAGAAATAGATATAAAATTAAAATTGTCAAATATTATGTGATAAAAAGAAAATGTAGAGAGAAATGATGCAGGGAGCGTAGTTCTTACGAATTATTGTTCCTTTGTTAGCTTAACAGGAAAATAGATAAAAATATCTTTATAAAAAATGTATACGTCCGTTGAACAACGTCTCTGACCACTGTCAGGGGACATGCGCATAGGGAGGATGGTTTTAGTCCGTAGGTCGCCGAATCCGGCGGAGTCGGACATCACCCCTCGCGGGGTATACATGAGGATTTCCTCCTTCTTAAAACAAAAAAAAAAAAGCACTGAAGCGCTCAGTAGTAATGCCACAAGTGGTCACCTATCCAAGTCATGGCCGCAGGGCACGTTTCTTAATCTTGTTGAACGAAAAAGTAATTGCCTTTAATTTGACTGTTACTACTTTTATGCAAGTTTTCTTTGTGGATCTAGATACCATTATTTCTTTACAAACGGTAAATGTGCTAACCATACGAGTCTAATTTAAAACAAAATAGTTACACACAGTTGTTGTGCAGCAATAATATATCGTAAAACTATAGTAAAACCGGTCCATAACATCGTAGCAGTGCGAGCGGGATAACGCTATATTATAAACATCTTGTATCTCGCTTGCACATCAATGATACATATTTCATTCGTTCTTTAAATAGTATCAAACCAATATTGCTTGTCGCGGTTATGGGTCGGTGGTAGTTAGTGTCTACGAATGATTATTTTAAGCATAAAACAAAACGCTCCTTTTTTTTATGATGATTTCGTAAAAGGTGTTGGCCCCCAATAGCGACACCTCTCTCTAATCCATAACTAGGAGTCTCAGACTCTTACCATGTGAAAATGTTCTTTAATTTCTCTTCTTTAACATTTCAATCTGGTTGATGCATAACGGCATTCTCAGAGTAGTACAGTTCGACCAACTTATCTGTTCAGGCGGCAGAAAAAAGAACTACAAAATTCCCTCAAATTGTGACAGTTTGTAGTTGATTTCCTTGACCAATAGCGCCCTCGAGAACTGCACAGTTAAGTTGGTGGTACTATATGGGAAACTCCATAGTGGGGCAAGATTTATGATGAACGATGCGTTCCGATCATAGACTATATGAAACAACGAACTTCGTACCGCAAATTCAATTTTCGTTGCCGTAAGTGTCGCTCGAAACATGAAAAAGTAAACTTTGTTGAATTGTAGTAGCGGTTCTGGGGGCCAACTTTCACCTCTTATAGTAATAATAACTTAATCTTACTGCTAAATTTTATACCTCCACGTCAATTAAGTAAGCAAACGATAATAGAATCGCTCGTTTGATGATGTCACAACAAATAATTCACTCTTCGCGAACTCTGAAATAACATATGGTACGAAGTATTACTGTTCCAACGACAAATATGTCATGTTTATCCATCTTATAAAAGTTACTTTCTAGCCGCGGATTTGAAGTTGATTTTGACTATTTTACGATAAAAATGGGTTTAATTAATGTGGAATTAACATGCAACGTTTTTATTTATATTATACCTTAAAATGAATGCAGAAAATTTATTTGATGATACAAATTTATAGCTCTAAAAGCAAGCTTGCAAAACTAAATAAGGGTGCCGGGCTGACCGTGGGGTGTCGAGCTACCCATGGGGTGCCGGGCTGCCCGTGGGGTGCCGGGCTGCCCGTAAGGTGCCGAGCAGTCTGTAAGGTGTCGGAATGCCCGTGGGGTGTCGGAATGCCCATGGGGCGCCGGGCTCACTCGCCACTATTATATAAAAAATTATAATTGAAATTGAAAATGACAACTAAGTGTAACATTTTGACTTTCATCCCCTTTCCCGAGGGAACCGTGCTGAATTTTGGGATAAAAAGTATACCTTACCTTATTCGTAGTATGAACTCAAATCGTGGTAAATTTGATGGAATTCCATTTAGTAGTTTTGGAGTGATGCGGGGCAGGATACACTTCCCTTAAATTATGTTTAATCCAGCCACTCAAGTTAAATGCAACCGTGCAGTTAAAAACGTTGTAACGAATGAAATATCATGGGAAATCACCTACACAATAGTTCAGTGCTTGCGCTACTCGCGTGTTACCGTTGTGTGTGTGTGTGTGTCTTAATATTCCGTAAATTACAACGTCATTAACTGCGCTGCGCTGTGTGTTTGTTTAAATCACTTCAGTTTTTTGCGTAGAGATCCTAAAATGATACAGGAGGTTATAAGAAGTTTGATGTTGGGCTTCGGCTTGTGTTTCAAACTTGTTTAAAAATATAGGTAATGTCTTGGCCCTAATACCTGACAATAATGTAAATCAAGTCTCCACTAACAAGTGGAGAAGTGATTAACATTATTGTCTATGGTGGTATCCCAATTTTAATTACTTGCAGCACTGACTTGTAACTCGTCAAAAGATTACGTATCTCTGGTCAAAAGAAAAATGCCGCTGCCAGGACGGAACGTAATGATAAAGGTATTTTGATGATAATTTACATGTTTTTCTAATTTACCATCAAGTATCACTACTATTATATATGTGGGTTTAAAACTGAAGTGTAAGAAATAAGCACCTTGCCAATTCATGAGGAAAAACGAACTAATGAAACACTTTGTTTTAGGTTGGATTTCTGCGTTGACAGTAGAATTCGCGTATTTTCGTTAGTAATCGAACAAAACAACTAAAAATGTTCGAAATGGTAAGTTAATAGTCTTTTCCAATGATTGCTTGTAGTATTATAAGGATAACATCAAGTGATAATGAAGAAATTGGCACTGAGACATAGTGATATTTATTCCTTTGTATTCATTTTCAGAACGCAGCCGAACCTATGCAGGTGGACCTTCCACCTGAAGATAATGAGAATAATGAGGCAGAGTGCTATGTGGTGGAAAACCCCTCCTTGGATTTTGAGGCATACTGTGCTTCATACACTGGTTTTGCAAAGCTTTATAGACTGATGTTTGTAGCAGATCATTGCCCATCATTAAGATTGGAGGCTCTTAAAATGGCCATATCCTATGTCATGACAACATATAATGTAAGTCTCTACCAAACATTACACAAAAAGCTGGCAGAAGCAGTTGCATCTGCAGGCCTGCCAGATGTTGCAGTCCAGATGGGTTCACAAGACATACCAGTTCTTGATACTTTGTGGATAGAAACTAGAACCAAAAAAGCTGCTATCAAGTTGGAAAAGCTAGATACAGATTTAAAAAATTATAAAACAAATTCAATAAAAGAAAGCATCAGAAGAGGTCATGATGACTTGGGTGATCACTATCTAGACTGTGGAGATCTAACCAGTGCTTTGAAGTGTTATTCCAGAGCCAGAGATTACTGCACAAGCGGCAAGCACATAATCATGATGTGTCTCAATGTTGTTAAAGTATCAGTGTATTTGCAAAATTGGGCTCATGTGCTTAATTATGTGTCTAAAGCAGAGAGTACACCGGACTTTAACGAAGTTCCAGGAAAAGACTGTAACCAGTCAATATTGACTCGCTTAAAATGTGCTGCTGGTTTGGCTGAGTTAGCTACAAAGAAGTATAAATCTGCAGCTAAGCATTTTCTTGCTGCCAGTATTGATCACTGTGAATATCCAGAGCTGCTAAGCAGCAACAATGTGGCTGTGTATGGAGGTCTGTGTGCTCTTGCTACATTTGACCGCTCCGAGTTACAAAAACAAGTCATAGTTAGCAGTTCTTTTAAATTATTTTTAGAACTAGAACCGCAGTTACGTGACATAATATTTAAGTTCTATGAATCGAAATACGCTTCATGCTTAAGGTTACTGGATGATATGAGAGACAATCTGATGTTAGATATGTATTTAGCACCACATTTGAATTCCTTGTATATGCAAATACGAAATAGGGCTCTGATACAATACTTCAGCCCATATTTGTCAGCCGATATGAGATTGATGGCTGCAGCTTTTAACCGCACTGTGACCGCTTTGGAAGATGAATTAATGCAGCTCATACTCGATGGACAGATTCAGGCCCGGATTGATTCACACAATAAAATTTTATATGCTAAAGATGTAGATCAGAGAAGCACTACGTTTGAAAGAAGTTTGGCTATGGGAAAGGAGTACCAGCGGCGGACGTCCATGCTTATTTTACGTGCAGCCATGCTCAAGAATCAAATCCATGTTAAGGTATATCTACCTAGATAGCTAGTATTTTTTTATATTATACTACAACCTGGCTGAGATAGGCCCAGAACATATTTGCTTACATTTTGGTTCTCTTGTTATAATTTATAAAAAAGGTAGTTAATTTTCATCAAGAGTAAAATATAAAAATTGGTTGGCTGATTTCAAATTGATCAAAATTTAAAAGCTTTGACAGGAATAGAATCAGTAACAGCTTTAAAAAAATTTGATATTGCATCTCTAGCATAGTTTAAATATAGAACTTGCTGAGTAGTGTTATCAGTTATCCACCAAAGTATATATATTAATAATATTTGTAATAGTCTCACAAAACTTTCAAATTTACATTTCTAGTGCAAGTTCTATCTTCCTAATGTCTGTAGGGTGGAAATCACCTTTTAAATTATGAGTTGAATAACAACTACTTTCTAATCATTACTGATGTTAAAGCCTGTATTCATAGTAATCAATGGTAAAGGTAGAGAAACAAAATATGGACAAATGCTTGTTCATTATATCGCAGTTACAACTTGGTAGTTTTTTATTATATTATTTATCGCTGATAGCCTTTGACCACTATCTCACCTGATTGTAAGTGATGATGTAGTGGAAGAGGCTAACCTAGAATTACTGGATATCTGTCGGAGCCACCCTTAGATGTTTGGCGACCGATTTTATATTTGTGGTAGCTAGCCTATGGCGGGATTTTGTAAAATGCCCTACCACCATGTTATAAAGACTGGCATTCTGAGACAACAACCTGGACCAACGGGTTAATGTGCCCTCTGAAGCACAGCAGCGCTCCTTAGTAATGCCATATTTAGTGGTCACCCAGCCAACTCGTCACTGCAGCAGACATTGCTTAACGTAGCTAATTAGTAAAGAATGCTATAAGCATTTCAAGATACTTGATTTTGGTACTAAATTATTGGGCACAGCTCAACTCCTATATAAACAAATTTTTAATTTATACAAAATGTATGTTGTATATTGCACCATAGAATATTATCAATGTAAATATGTAGTATTTTTTGCTTATTGGAATAAGAATATTCAAATGTTGCCAAAACAATTTAAACTAAATTCACGAATATTGTAATTCAATGTTAGAGAAGATTAAAACTTCATTTAGGGTATAATGTAGTCTTTTCCGATGGAGATTTGACATCATTCAGATTCGTCACATGGTCAAAAGGCATTGTGGCTATTCATTACATCAACCAGAACGTCCACCCTTGGACAAGGTCTCCCCCATTGGTAGAATTTGCTATAATCCCCATGCTTGGCAGGCATCTTGAGGATCATAGTAGAAGTTGTCAGTTCTTCAGATGGCGCTGATTCCAGTATTTTTCCTCTAAATGATGGGTGTCCTAATAGGCGACGCTCTTGCGGCACTCACAGGAATGAATGAGAAGAATGAGCGACATTCTAACCCGATTTGTGGCTATTATAGAAACACTTTTAGCCTTAGCCTTTTTGAATTTAATCCTATTAATGAAAATAACTGCTTGGTTGGTTCACAGTGTCATAAAGACGAAGGGTCTTTATGACACTGGGAACTGGGCCTAGAGCCTAAAAAATTGAATTTGTGGCAGTACAACATAGAATATTAAAATTATAAATTAATTTTTAAGGCAAAATTTGCTTAGGCATTTTGAAGCAATCAGCAAAGTTAAACAAATTTTGCTGCGGTCATGAGTGCGATGGTCGAGTGCTGTTGAAATTACTTTTGCGCGCTTCTGTCCTTCGGAGGGCACATTAAGCCGTCGGTCCCAGTTGTTGTCTTAGGATGTCAGTCGTTATAGCATGGTGGTAAGGCATTTTGCGAATGTCCACCTGGCTAGCTACCAGCCTCAGTAGAAAATCTGTCGCCAAGCACCTAAGGAGGTGTTCTAGCAGCTGTCCTTAAAAGCCAGTAATTCTAGGCTAGCCTGAATAACATCTTCCACCACATCATCACTTACCATCAGGTGACATAGTGGTCAAAAGCTAACCTATCAGGCATAAAAAAAAGACCTTCTTAAGACCGTTGTAGAGATGTCTAAAATGTTAAAATCTAGTCTAATTGTTAAAATGTTGTATACTTATAATGTTGAATTTTATAATGTACAACTGATGAAATGTTGAATTTTCATTATGCTGACCATGCAATAACTTCACGAAATAATTTCTTTTTTTGATGCTTTCAGAACGTTGGACGCGACACCGGACCTCAGAGCGGCGAAGCTCCCGGCTCCAGCACAAGCCTGACCCCCCGAACCTTTGATACGGTGCCCTTGTGATGACCTAACTAAAAATACCACAACCACTTTCACATGACAACATAAATAAGGAATAATTAAACCAAACCTTATTGCACTACATTCAGTGACCAGAATTGAGTGTCGAAACCGATAGCGAAACATGGCGTCGAGTCATCCTAAAATCAGGCCAAATAAACGTTTTTTTTCTGAGATTTTCAAACTTATGTATTACAACTAATATATATATATTATGACGATTTCATAAATTGCTCTACCGTTTAATATTTACATTGTCATGTGAATTTAGATCTTATTTTAAAATCGCAAACTTTTGTGTACTGATTAACTGCTTTTGTTTTTGTTTAACGAAACTGCAGAATTAGTGCCATGAGTCCCCAAGGGCTGCCGATGCACCCCACTGAATGTCTTTTTAAGGAAAATGTTATCAGCAATCACAGAAATTGAAAAGCTGGTGCAAGCATTAACTCTCAACATTGTTTATATACTGAATTATACTATGTAACCATAAAATATTATGTCCTACGTAATTTTTGGATTAAAAATTAAAGGCATATTATGTATTTGCTTTACGGACTAATCAACCTTGAGCTATGCTGCACTGTGCTATGCTATGCTTCATTTAGTAAACTTGCTCCTCTTAGGGCATGATAAGGAAACAAACATAATATGCTATGCTGCACTTAATGTGACTATGCTTCGTTCAATGAGAATGAGGGTATCATGTCGCACAGAACGCTAGGTCTTTCGCAGCTGTTTATTGTAACCACGAGAATGTTAACTAAGCATAGCTTAACGTTGATTAGTCACCTCACTAGTACTACCTATGCAGCACGGTGTCACCGCCCAGACAATGATGTAAAGTGATGGTGATGACAATCTATATTCCAAGTGTCCTCTAAATCGGTTCAGCCATTTCAGCATGAAGGAGTAACAAAAATACCCACAAAATTTTGCGTTAATAATATTAGTGTCTTAATACTTATTTGGCATAAATAAAAGAACTGAGACCGCGAGCTATTTATTCTGTGTCGCGAATGTGCAATACTTTGTTCTCATTTGTGTTTAATTTTAAAATTATTCGAGAAACTGTTGCTGCATAGCACAAAATTATTCCATGGATACATTATGAGATAATAAATGATCGATTTAAAAATTGTTTGAAGTGTAGGTAGGTGTATTTTGCAAATTTATGCCTAATTAGCAACCACCCTCAAGTAAATATGATAGTAATATGAAGCAATGTACTTTTTAAAAACCAAAGTTATAATAAAAAGTAGGTGAGCAGCCAGCCTGACAGAATGGCGGCTCGTATTCTCATTGTGAGCAAATTACTAGCTGTTAGTGGGAAATGACTTCCATCGCAATGTGCTCTTGACCTCTGGTATATTAAAAGCACAATCAGATGCAACATACGGGTCAAGACTTGAAGAGTAATTAGAAAATTAAAATTATTACGTTAAACGCCTGATTAATTCTGACAGCAATTCCGTGATATGTGGTAAAGTAACTTATTGTGAAAGGGGTTTCCTAAAATGTTTTATGCTCATTTAAAAGTCAATGCATTATGCATAATCATTTTTGTACTACTTCTAGTTTTTTTTTTATTTTCCGGATAAATTTTCCACAAAATGGTAGTGTTACTGAAAACAGTCGCGCTCACAGCTAATCTATCCGCGCAAGCAGTTGAGAAAACTTGAGTTACTGCATCAAAAGCACAGGTATTTGTTATTATTATACCGGACCTGGTTTTACTACCATTTTGTAACAACGGGATGTAAGTATGTCATTTTATTTTTCATTTCCTTTTATATTTCAACATCAATTTTCCCAATTTTCAATGGAAGAAGGGTTTTCTGGTATCGAAAAGGTGAGATGGTACTTCGCGTCCTCCCATCGTCTGCAACTATATAAGGCTCAAGTTCAGCCTCATGAAGTAGGTACTGCTCTCACCTAAGGCGGAAGCTCCAGTACCAGCTTGTTCCATTTGACCACATTCAACACAGAGCGACTCGAATCGTCACCGATCACTCTTTACTTTACTCTCTCCGATCGGCTCGACCCTTTGGTAGTAGGTAGCGGTGGCGTAGCGATGTTGACTGACTCTGCATTTTTTACCGTATCTATCACGGGGAGTGTTCTGAGAAACAGTTCGATTTCGTATCCGACGTCCTGAAAAATCATGATGTTTTATCAATTTCATGTCGACGTCTGGAAGTATATGTCTATGCTATTATCACGGCATTTATTGCGTCGCACTGCCACAATGTGGAACCTGCTGCCACGTGAAGTATTTCCGAACCGATACATACGATTTAGGAGTAGAACCATAGTTGTCTACAAACAACACAGGTAATCCTACTAAGCACCCAGGAAGCCGAAGATGTTCTATCTATTTAATAAAATAGTAAATAGTATAATATATAAAATAATAATAGCCGGTAAAATATATTTTATTTATACATATATCTGTATTATACATATTAATTAAGAAGAGTTTTTTTTCTTGATATACAACTATGAACATTCAGCACTCTAAGAAAATAATTTCAACATTGTAAGAACACAACATTTTGGTGTCTACTTTCCGGTCCTGAAGGCTATATTTGCAGAAATTTATATGTTAGATACCTCAGCCCGGGTGGTATCCATGGACCAATATAGGGTGGTGCATACGAACTTTTAAAAATACTTCCCTGTGAAACAACCAATTGTGTTATCTGACCCATTTGGGAATATTTGAAGCAGTGATGGCCCAGTGGCAATAGCTACTCCCGTGCAGGTGGTGCATGGTTCCAATCTTGCCACGAGCTTGAGCTTCCACCGCTTAGTTGAAGTGCATTCGGCTAAAGCTCGGCTGGCTAGCTACTACTCTCAAGCTAAAAATCTGTCCCCGAACACTTAACGGTGTGTTCAACTACACCGTTAAGTGTTACAGTTGTAACAAATGAAGATTCATTAACTAACAGATGAGATAAGTAATGATTAAAGGCTAACCTTTCAACAGTAAAATAAAAAAGAAAATTCAGACAAAATAATACGTTTATTTTATAGTTCATACGATTTAGCCATCATCCACCGCGCACTTTGTTTATTGAAACATATAATCAAAAGTCTTTTTCACACGCCACTGGTTGTAAACAAGTCGGACAAGCACCATTAGCTATGCCGAACGCCGGGGGACGATTGCCCGAGCATGCTACCAGCCACTGAAAAGCAAAAAATATTTTAGCAACTTTTTAGAAACCAGAACTGATCTATACACTCCCATTGGATGATCTAAACTAAATCATACTTGGGCAACGTCAGGCCCATCTAAGTTTTTGAACCGGCCCGCCAGACATTTTGAAATTTCGCAAAATTAATGCTGGAATCATTTACTGATTACTGATTTTCCGACTTTAGGAAAATGTTTGCTGTAAGTTTAGCGCAAAGATTTACTTATCTTAACGCTCTTAAGAACTGATAAGACGGAGAACAGAGGTAGCTGCCGCCCGTAAAACCCAAACCAAGCCTACATCACTCGACTGTACCTTCACTTTCAGGCTGCAAATACTACCTACTGTGTTTAAGCGTGAAGGGCTCTGAAGCAAGTGAATTATCGGCGTGAACAATACGTAAAAAAAGCTAACGTTTCAGAGTGACGAGCGCACAGTGTTGTGTCGAGTAGAAACTACTGTAACGACAGGGCAGGCGTGACAGACGCTTACTATCAAATAAATCGCTGCACCGAAAATATTAACCATTGTTTTGCTAAATAATATTCTAACCCACAAAAATTATGTACTGTACTGTAATAGCCGACTCGTCCACTGATGAACACAGCCTCCCCTATAAAGGGGGTATTTGCCATAATCCCCACGCTTGGCAGGCGGCTTGGGGATCGCAGTGTAGGATAGTAATAATAATAATAATTTATTTCCAAAGACACTGTTTTACAATAATGTATTTATATCAATAGGCTTCCCACTAGGATTCCCTGTTTTGGGAAGTCTATTTACTTCCTAATATACAAATTTATATGATTTATATTGCATCTATACAAGACAAAAATTAAAATATGATCATCATAAATCATTCAAAACTATTAATTACATTCAATTTACATTATAAATGACAATTTTGTAATAATTATTAAATATTTTAGTAATAATTAATAAATTTCACAATAATAATAAATGAAAAATAATGGAATGATTTTATATACTAGACAAAAATTTAAATAAAATCATATTAAATCATTCAAAACTATTAATTACATACAATTTACTTTATAAATTTCAATTTTATAATAATAATTAATTATAATAATATATAAAATTAAATGGGGTTATTTTTATTAAATTTAATATTGTTGCATTATATGTGTGTGATGTGTTGTGAGAGCGTATGTATGTGTGTGGTGTCGGGAGGGGGTGTTCGAGGCATGTTTGTAAGCGTTTGTGTTTTTAGCATTTATATAATACGTCGCATTAATTTTTCCGTTTCTGAATAGTTAGTTTCGTAAACAATTGCTCAGTTTCAATCTACATTCATATCTACTGGAATTGAGTATGTCCAGCTTATATCCATAGTAGTTCTTTAGAAGGCACTGCTGTCCACTTCCCAGTATAATTCCCTTAGTCGCCTCTTAAGACACCCACGGGATGATATGGGGAGGTGCAATTATAACCCGGCACCCCACGGAGAAAAATTATGTGGTGACATTTTTTTTTTTTTTTTATGCTTGATAAGTTACCCTTTGACCACTATCTCACCCGATGGTAAATGATGATGTGGTCGAAGATGTTGTTCAGGCTAACCTAGAAGTACTGGCTCTCGACATAAAATACATATAATATATTTTTATTTTATGTTATTGCGACGGAACAAGCTCGAGGCCCACCTGACGTTAAGCGGACTAACCTCTGCCTAGAACAGATGCATTTCATCACAAGTGACTAATTACACTGCGCCCGTCACCTTGAGACATAGTTGTTAAGTCTCATGTGCCTGTAATTTCACTGGCTTTAAGGACTGCTGCCGGAACACACCGTTAAATACTTGGCGACAGATATTCTGCTTGAGGGTGATAACTAGCCAGGCGGGCAATCGCAAAGTGCCCTTCCAACATGCAAATGCCCTTCCACCACGCAATACGCTGTATGTCTTTTGTTTGCGGCTGACTTATATTAGTAAGATCATTTGTTAGACAACTTAATTATACCTATTTATATTTTATTTTAAATGCTGTGGAAGTCAGCCCCAAAACTCCGCATCAGTCCTGTGATGGTGGGCCGTTAGCATATCGCAGGCTGTACGTAGTAAAAGTAGCGCTAAGTCAAGCGCGTTAGACACGATTTTGCGTGGACTGTTCTGAGGGTAGGAGTAAGTGATTGAATGCGTATAGGTATTTCTCTTTGCAACGACAATAGTGTAACTGTTAGAAAGTAATCTGTGGTTAAATGTCAAAACGAACTTCAATTCCATTACAGTTCGACCAACTTATCTGTACAGGCGGCAGAAAAAAGAACTACAAAATTCCCTCAAATTGTGACAGTTTGTAGTTGATTTCCTTGACCAATAGCGCCGAACGAGAACTGCACAGTTAAGTTGGTGGTACTATACCATATTAGTTAGACAACTGGGATGCCGCCCATGCTCTTCATCAAATAATACAGAAAAGAAATCCCACCTGATATAAACAACTCCTATGAAAGTAAACGCCACAGGTAGGATTTTGACACAATGGTTGTGGCACTCCCACATTGTCAGGGAGTTCATCACAGAGACAAATACCACATGTTGGCACTTTAATGGTGTGCTTCTCAGACATACTTGTATATACTCCGTCTAGTTGTGGTTTGTGTGACGGTACTGGAAATTCATTCAAATCTGAAAATGTAAAACATAATAGGTATATTAAATTATTGAGTAGGGCACGCTGGCAGACGCCGGAAATCGCTTCTCATCTGCGATGAAATATAGGGTAGTAAATATAGTATATTTGATGAAACTTCTCTGTTTTTTTTTCTTTCTGAGTGATGGTAGTTTACGTTACGTAATTTACGGTATAAGATTTTAAAGCGATGAATTTATATGATTTGTACAATTCTTCACAAGACTGCAGTGCGCCTTGAAAAAAACTTCAGGAATAAAGGAGATATTGATACGCCGAACTGAATGGTCTGATTTCTTTTCAGGACGAGTTTTGTGAACTTGGTTTGTTGGTTGAAACAACAATCCTGTGAAAAAGACTTTTAAGGTAACAGGAAACCAGCAAAGTTGCGACAAGCAAAGGTTATGGGATAAAAGATGACCGCTTGTTTTTTTTTCTGAGACGTTCTGATACTTTTTCCGCTAAGCCGACAGGGCGGCTTACGAGCACGATCGGGAATGATTTATCTGCGGCCGCATAACTGACAAGAAATGCGGTTTCCGATTTCAAGGTGGTGGGTTGGTATAACATTAAAGCAAAGCCTACTGACTTAGAACTATTTTGGAGACCGCAAGAACGATGCACATTCCCGTGAAAAATCACATGCATGACGGTTCGGGACTCAGTGCAGCCTGGTCATGTGTGCTTAACACATTTGGGGCCCCAACTACGAATACCTGTGCTTACCTATCAATGTGGTCACAATGCTTTTCGAAACTAGTCATCAGAATATGTGTTTAAATTTAGTCGATATCACCAATCAACAAGAGCAGAGGTAAACAAAATATCTCTTACACTTGGGGCCCCAACTATCTGTGGTCAGCTAGGGGAGAACCGTCGATCTCTTCGAAACTAGCCATCAGGATGATAATAACAATCCAAATCCTCTAAATTTAGTCAGTATCACCCGCAACAAGGAAGAGGTGATATTAATAAATTATCCCTCACAAAACGAATCGCCAATTTGCGGGGCGAGTGAGGGTGCAACCATAGCCAATCCTCATTCTTGGTCTTGCATTATACACCGACATTAACCGTTTTATCAAATGACGAAATACCAACGTGTTAAATTTTTTTGTTTTGATTTAAGATTTTATTACAATAAAATGCTCAGCAGCATTAGTTTTGCCTGCTATTACACTATAGTCTACCAAAGAATAGACGTGGCTGGTCAACACCTGTCTATTCAACATGATGTTCATCTTTCTTGTAGTCTTCCTTACTGCATTATACACCAACATTAACTATTTTATCAAATGATGAAACACCAACGTGTGAAATATTTGTTAAAAATTAAAGGCTTTAACAACAATAAAATGCTCAGCAGGATTCGTTTTGCCTGCTATTACACTATAGTGTACCAGAGAATAGACGTGGCTGGTCAACACCTGTCTTATTCTAATTGGGGGCGATATGTCTGCACTGACGTCTCACTTGGGGTGTATTGTGCAATCCCCCCGCCAGCTTCTACTAGCCATCCCAACTCCTTACTGTAGCGGAGAAGGACTCTGGGTCGCTGGCATAGCAGCTCCAGTGGCATATGTGGTGATGATTTTGTAGGTGATAATGGCTCACTTAGTCCCGTTTCAATTCTTATTTGTTCCGTGGCTTCACAGTGCAGCAACACCTGTCTATTCAACATGGTTTTCATCTTTCTTGTAGTCTTCCTTACTGATTACTTTTATCTTTTCTTAAACTTACCAAACACTGACATGATATTCTCCACAATATCTTTATCATGATCCCAAGATAAAAGCCATGACTTGAACTTTTTATGCCATAATTCAGCATTACCAACAAGATGTATATTGGTTGCCAAGCCCTCCGGAGTCACTTCCACATGAAGCCATGTTCTATCATCTGGGAATATACAAAATTACATAAATTATTAATAATTTAATTATTCATTACTACCTGCGCCCCGCGGTTTTACCCGCGTGTAACTGCGGAAGTGTACCGTGTATTACTCCAGCGCCTCATCTACCTCCATGCCAAATTTCAACAAAATTGGTCCAGCCGTTTGTGTGAAGAAGTAACAAACACACTCAAAAACGTTCGCCTTAATATTAGTTTGATAAGGATCAATTTGTTCACCAAATATGCATTAGAAATAAGTTATCAATTTTTATAGTACATATTTATAGTTCACTATTTTGGCGATATTGGTTTACAAATTAAAGATATATCTATCGCACTATCGCGGGATTTTCTGTAGGCCAATTTAAGATAAACATTACTGTTATGCATTGTGTACGTGTGATACCTACTAAAAGGTTTTTTCTGCGCACGCCAGAATACGTCGCAGATGGAAAAAAATCCTACGTTATTTTTTGGACAATTCACACAATATCTTTATAAATTACTAGCAGACTGCCCCGGCATCTCACGGGTATTTTAATACCCGTGCGCAGGCAAAATATATAAAAACATATTTTGATTAAAAAAAACATATTCTATAGCCTATGTTCATCAGGGATAATGTAGGATTGTAATGGTAAAGAATTTTTCAAATTGATTCAGTACTTTTTATGTTTATTCGTTAGGTACATACAAAAATACAAATCTTTCTCAATAATATTAGTATAGATAGCCTATGTGTTATTCTTATGGATAAGCTATATTATCGTAAAGTTTTACTAAAATCCATTCAGTATAGTTTTTGTGTGAAAGAGTAACAAACATCCCCTACTTACAAACTTTCGCGTTTATACGGATAAGGATTTTTAATGTTGTCCTAGGTTTACGCGATTATTACTATGTATAATTATCGGGAAACCCTATCACGGGGTGTCTGACCACATTCACCGCAGTGTTTGAAACGTCGTCGGGACAAAAATAATGATAAATATACGCGAATTAAACCGTTTAAAGTTGTTTAACTACTATAAGATTTTTTAATTTATATACTCTACAAAATTATAGTTATGTGCGGGTAATGTAATCCGCAGAGCAGGCGTTATTGCAAACAACAATACTAAATTCAGGAGTATATATAGTATAAACTCTCATGAAAATAAGCAGGTATTGCAGATATTTTGTTCAGATGTTTCTATAGGAAAATCTGGAATAATAAAGAAATCAATTTTTTTGATCCTGTTATTGTGACGGAACAAGCCTGAGGCCCACCTGATGTTAAGTGGACTAACCTCTTTTTATAACAGATGCATTTCGTCAACGATGAATTTGCACTGTACCCGTCACACTTGTACAGTTGTTAGGTCTCATGTGCTTGTAATTTTTCTGGCTCTCAAGGGCTGCTGCCGGAACACACTGTTAGGTGAAAATGCCCTTCCACCATGCGGTGAAGCTCAAGCCCACGGCGGGATTCCAACCATGGACCTGCTGCTCGGCAGTCCATAACCAATGCCACTGAGCAATCACTGCTTCAAATTTTATATATTTATATATATGCTATAATTATATCTACTATTCGTAACATTATAATTATATACATATTTGCTATAAGTATACTATACCTAGGTTTTTTTTTATGCCTAATACGTTAGTCTTTGACCACTATCTCACCTGATGGTAGGTGATGATGTGGTCGAAGATGTTGTTCAGGCTAACCTAGAAGTTAGCCAGTTAGAATTTACTTATATTTTATTCACCTGGGTGCATTTGGGTATACTAATAGTAAACTTTATTCATGATTCTCCCTTTTGGCAAAATTATTATTGATATACATACATGGAGATTGCGGCAGTTGCTGTAACGCAACTTATATTATATATGAGCGCTAGATTTTGTTCATTCCCAGTAGTTCACATTATTTCCACGTACCTAGTTTGCTATCAATCATCAAGTTGGCCACTTTAAGTGTCGATTATTTCATTGAATAAAACGTCATATTTTCCTGTTTAACTGACAGATTAACATAATTGTATAAACTGAAACAAATGCAAGTATTCATCTACAAATTGAGACATTATAAAACCGCGGTCACGGTCGCATATTGCTCGTAAATTACTGACTCTCTAGAAAGCATATAAAAACGTCAACTACATTACATAAACGTAATCTGAAACTAGGCTACATCACAAAAATTTGAGTTACTGTGACTAATAACTTACTAAGGTAATATAGCGACGATCTGGGTAACACCAATATTGCCTTATACTTTAATGTTCATCATTGCTGAAAGAAAATGACTTTATGGCAATAAGGGTTCCAAATCAGATAAAGGTTGGGTGAACTGGCCGGCATGTTCTCCATACAAACGTGGTAGGGTGATAACTCCCTTATTTGAGGATTAAGGTCCAAAATAAAGCATAATACCGATTGATCTCGTCATTATCTAGGCTTGCATGATGCCGAAATTTTAATAAAATAATTAACTTAAGAAGCCTTGAAACATTTTCATATAAAGTTTTCGAGGCTCATAACTTACAAATAAATTATCTTTTTAATATTTTGGCATCATACAAGCCTAGATAATTACGATATCAATCGGTATTATGCTTAAGTCTGGACCTAAAATCTCAAATAAGGAAGTGATCACCCTACTACGTTTGTATGGAGAAGTGACCGGCCAGTTCAACCTTAACAGTTCTATACAGCAATACCGTACTGTACTTATTATATTGGAACTTGCTAAAGCACCTGGCTATAATGTTTGTATATAACCGCCGCTTTTATACAACACGTGGTCTTCGCTTAAACCTTAATAAATAGTTTACACTGAATTTTAGTTATGTAAGCTTTAGTTATAGGACTGTTTTGCTGGGGCAGCCGTAACCTATTACAATTTTATTGGGAATAGCTCTCAGTCAATCAAGGTATACTTTTCGAGTATTAGTTAGGTATCATTAGTGCATTTATTCATAGTAAAGAAAAGAATTTGGTGAACAAATGCCTCTAAAGAAAGCACTTCAGGTCAGGGTCTTAAGGTAAACTAATCGTCATTCATAGTACACGCTTGCATCTAATTATGCTCTCAATGCGCGCACTCGTCCTTCGTCTTTTAGTATATAGCTGGTCGCTGACAACAGTTTGATATCATTCTGCAGTGCAGTAGAACAGACAACAAACCTACAAACATGTTCAAATTGGTGAGTTGAATATTAAAATGTTTTCGGTTTATCATTTAGGATATCTATGTACTCGATAGGATTAGTATATACGCATATAGTAGTTTATCATTTTTTTTATTCGTCATACGACCAATACGACGCGATGTCGTGAAGCTATAGCAACTTCTACATGTTGTTAATTATTGCAGAATATGTCATGTATTAGTTATAAAGAAGTATCTGTTCCGAGTTCAACTGCGGGCCACAATGCAAAGCATTTCACCTTTGTTGTTCTAAACAATTCAAGCTACATGAAATTTGCAATATGTTCATGTTTTAACAACTACAATTTCTTTTAAACATTTTTCCAGTTCATCTTCGCTTGCTTCCTGGCCGTGGCTGCCGCTAAGCCCGGCATCCTTGCCGCCGCTCCCGTGGCGTACACGGCTGCATACACCGCGCCCGTAGCTGCAGCATACACAGCTCCCGTGGCATACTCCGCATACTCCGCCTACCCCTACGCTTCACCCTACGCTGCGTACTACCTGCGCCGTTGAAACTGTTAACAACTATTTCGGACTCTCATAAATGCCAATTAATTCCGGAAATAATAATAATGTTTATTTGAAGTGTATTTAATATTATTTTTTATTTTCATCTATCCAATTTAACCTTGGTACCATAAAAATACATAGAAATAAATAATTGGAGAACGTTCTTTATATTTCATCACGCGAATTGGTGGCTGCCAAGAAAGAAAAATAAGCCCTCACTTATGCAAATTTATTGTATTTATAAGGGTCGTCTTTACAACCCGTTTAAACAAACGCTTCAGTCACAGTAGATTTAGCTCCGTATATGTGCTTCAATTTTTTACTGGATTAGTTGCGTGAGGTTGCGTGCCGTGGTATAAAATGGCAGATGCAGAATTTGAAAACAAGTTGTCGTCGGTATATCGGCATTATATCGGTAAGCGCCTGAGTTATGAAAGTTTACAACGTACCGATCCAGTCTGCGTAGTAAGTATACGAGGGTGAATCAAAAAGTTCTTAGAAGTGCATATACAAGGTTACTGCTAATTAACTGGCGATACGCAACAGGCGTGATGGGTATCGATAACAAAAGCTAAAAAAAATGAAAAAAAAATTTTTTTTTTTGAAGAATTTTTCAACCTGTCAGCGATTTATCAATGAGATACTAAGTGATACACAATACTGTATGGTGCTTAGAATCACTAACAAAACAATAAAAAAGAATAATTACTAAGTAAACGCATCAGCTGTTTTGAATTAGACGCTCGCGCACCCACCCGCTACGTTGCGATCGCTTAGTGATTGAAACGGCGGCCGCCGCTTGACGTCGCCGGTTCGAAGTGCAGCGGAGTAGCGGCGGAGGTGTCGCATGTCGGTGTGCTCCGACGTTCCATCTATCTTTTGTTTTACCTACCTAATCCATCCATGAAATTTCATGTCCATCACTCTCTTAGTAAGCGTTACATCCTATCTGCTCATAACAAGCCAAACGAAATCCCGACAAGTAGGTTAACTAACTTATTCATCATTAGACTTCTGTTGTCGCCAATAAATAATTTAATCACACCTTTTGTCAAACGACCACTTTTACACTAAACATAAAACAATTTTAAAAACGTGATATTCGAAATGTGGAATAAAAATGTTCATTATTCATTACCTACATTGAGCTACGATACACAGGTCAATGATACCTACCATATTATTATAAGTAATTAAAATCAGCTGCTTTTTGTGGATACGTAGAACACTTTGTAGGTACTCACATCAATGTGTTAAGATTAATTTTCAAGATAACTAAGTAGTAGGTAGGTAAGTACCTAATTAATGTCAATTAGTACCTAGTATAGTAGGTATATCATCACATCTTCATAAGAAAAGCGCGTAGTCTAAGGTTCATTTACCTATCGGCACGATAGTCAACGATTTGAACTCAATCGAATGAAAAAATTGGTAGGTAAACATGTGAAAACAGTATACCTACTAGACACTGTTTTTACATTTTGTATTTACAGTTTAACTTGTCTAAGCATGGATTGCATTACCATACAAAACCATGAATGTTTTTATTAAGATCATATTGATGTTAGTAAGTACTTACTTATCTACTTAAATGCTATCTGCGCACGAGTACGTACCTACTTACCTAACCCTCAAACAGTTGTTCGACGTCCTCCTGAAACATGCTCAAGTAAGAAGCACCGTTGAGTCCAACGAGTTGTTGCTCGATGGTTGAGTCGCTGCAGGAAAACTGGTCCAAGAATCACATTGTTCAGCAGGCCAGCCCAGACATTGACAGAAAACCGATGCTGGAAATGGCCTGCCATTGTAACGTGTGGATTTTCACTAGCCCATCAATGTGCATTATGCTGGTTGAAGATGTCAACCCTGGAAAATGTGGACTAATCGGTCCACAGTATGTTTCGTGGCTCTTCCACCAGCCAATTGCAGAACTCTAACCTTGGCGTAAATCAGTAGTAAGCAGTTCTTGGACCCTCCTGAAGTGGTAAGAATGTTTGCCGCTACGCGCACTAATTGCTACGCGAAGTACTGGCTGACCCCGAACTGCTGCGCTGCATCATTGGTGCTGGCCATAGGATTATCCTCGAAGTACTCTACGATTTCTTCTTCCAGCCTAGCATCACCACGTGGTCGACCAGCATCGACATTAGGACGTCGGAAAACCCCGAAGTCCCGCAACCTCTGAACGGCCCCCAGTATGGTTCCTCTAGCCGGTAGCTGGTACCGGTTCGAATCGGTGCATTTGACGGTACATATCACGTCAGCGTCCAAAACATATCCACTTGCCGCGTAACACATCACCATGTCGGTGTACTGTCTGTCTGTATTCGCGTGTATACGCATTCCCGATGCAATAACAACTAATTTCAAAATAATTAGTCGGTTCCATTTCAACGGCACTGCGCACCCGCACCCCCGCACTCTCCCCGTCAAAATAGCTTAATACCTACGTTACCTATTATTTTCTATCTTCTTTGAAGCGCTACGCGCGCCGCCCCGCCCGGCTTCCCGCGATCGGACAAGCTCGGAAAAGATCGCCACTGGCGACCGTTGTGCGTCGCATCGAGGTGCATCAAGGCTACATACATAGGTATACTACATATTAGTAGGTATGTATGTAGCTAGAGAGTACGAGTTTGTCTGTAGAGATTTTATTTAGAACAATAATCGTTGGGTTTCATTGTTATTGCAATATCTACTTTCTACCTAGGTAGGTACCTACCAACGGGTAATGTCTTGTTCGCGTTATTTACCTCACGGCTTCTGAAATACCTCATTAAAGCAGTGTGCCAGTCAATAGCCTGGGTACGATAATTGATACGATAATGATTTAATTAAAAAGTAGGTATCATCTACCTTTATGTACTTGCTTTGCGCCTAGCCAAATTTTTTTTCTTTACTTCTTATAAGCCAACCTGGAATTACTGGCTCTAAAGAATAGCTACCTGAACACACCGTTAGGTGCTTGGCGATAGATTTTCCAATTAGGGGTGGTAGCTAGCCTGGGGCCATTAATATCATATTGAACCATAATATGTTAAACGTTTGTGTATTTTTAACGTTATTCATTTATTAGGTGAGTAGGTAAGTACCTACGTTACTCGTGCGCAGATAGCGTTTAAGTAGGTACCTACTAAGATCAATACGTTCATAGTAGGTAATAAATAAGTATAACATGCGTAGTTTTGGATGGAAATGTAATCCATGCTTACACAAGTTAGTAACCTATTAGAAACTGTTTTTACATGTTTACTGTTTTTCGTACGTTTGAGTTCGAATCGCCGATAGGTCATTTTGCACCTTATACCTACTAGGTACGTGCTAGAACAGTTTTTCTTGTGAAGATGTGATGTACAACTAATTGTCATTAATTAGCTAGGTAGGTAAGTAAGTAGTTACCTACTAGTTACTCAAGTTTCCTTAAAATTTATCTTAACAAATTGATGTGATTACCTACAAAGAATCTACCTATCCACAAAAAGCAGTTGATTTTAATTACCTATCTTTGATATAATATGGTAGGTAATCGTTGACGTGTGTAACGTACCTACCTATTAGCTCAATGTAGGTAATGAATAATGAACTTTGTTATTCCACATTTTGAATATCACGCTTTTAAAATTGTGTTATTTTTAGTGTAAAAGTGGTCGTTTGACAAAAGGTGTGATTAGATTATTTATTGGCGACAACAGAAGTTTAATGATGAATAAGTTAGTTAACCTACATGTCGGGATTTCGTTTGGCTTGTTATGAGCAGATAGGATGTAACGCTTACTAAGAGAGTGATGGACATGAAATTTCATGGATGGATTAGGTAGGTAAAACAAAAGATAGATGGAACGTCGGAGCACACCGACATGCGACACCTCCGCCGCTACTCCGCTGCACTTCGAACCGGCGACGTCAAGCGGCGGCCGCCGTTTCAATCACTAAGCGATCGCAACGTAGCGGGTGGGTGCGCGAGCGTCTAATTCAAAACAGCTGATGCGTTTACTTAGTAATTATTCTTTTTTATTGTTTTGTTAGTGATTCTAAGCACCATACAGTATTGTGTATCACTTAGTATCTCATTGAGAAATCGCTGAAAGGTTAAAAAATTCTTCAAAAAAAATGAAAAAAAAAATTTTTTTCATTTTTTTTAGCTTTTGTTATCGATACCCATCACGCCTGTCGCGTATCGCCAGTTAATTAGCAGTAACCTTGTATAAGAAACCTTTTTGGATCAAGTTCGATATTCAAATTAAAGAGTGTCTATCACACTATATTTATGCAGACTGTCACTTATTTTTGTCAGTTCGTTCGCATGTAATAATTTTTTTTGTGCAACGAGTTGCTAAAAAGTCAAAATTATGGATAAAAGTGAGTTACGTGCGGTGATAAAATATCTCAGTTTGAAAAAAAATGTCTACGAAGGAAATTTTTTTGGACATTCAGCAGACATTAGGGGGTGATGCTGTACCCTATTCTACGGTTGCGTACTGGGTGGCTGAATTTAAAAGAGGTAGATCAAGCTGTAAAGATGACCCGCGTTCTGGGCGGCCTTCAACCTCCGTTACAGAAGAAAATGTCAAAAAGGTTGAGAATCTGGTTTTGGAAGACAGAAGAATGACTATAAAACATATAGCTGAGATCCTAAAGATATCTTTTGGTAGCGTTCAATCCATTTTAACTGATTCACTGGGGTTCAAAAAAGTGTCTGCAAGATGGGTGCCACGAATGTTAACCGACGAAAACAAAAAGCGACGTTTGGAAATTTCCAAGAGTAATCTCGAAATGTTCCAGTGTGATCCGGATAATTTTTGCCGTCGTCTTGTCACCATGGATGAAACGTGGGTCCACCATTTTGATCCTGAAACTAAAAGACAAAGCATGTCTTGGAAACGACCATCCTCTCCATCCATTAAAAAATTTCGAGTTGCTCCTACCGCTGGCAAAGTTATGGCCTCTGTGTTCTGGGATAGTGAAGGAATCCTTTTTATTGATTACATGCCAAAAGGCCAGACGATTACTGGACCCTATTACGCAAATTTAATCCCGAAAGTGCGTGAAGCGATTAAAGAAAAACGTCGTGGAAAACTGTCGTTGGGCGTGTTGTTCCTTCAAGATAACGCTCCTGCTCATCGATCGGAAGTTGCGGTCAACGCAATCCGCTGTGCTGGCTTCAATCTCCTTGACCACCCACCATATTCTCCGGACTTAGCCCCAAGTGATTTTCACTTGTTTCCAAAATTAAAAGAGGAAATTCGTGGAACAAAATTTCACGATAATGACGCGGTTATAGCTGCCGTAGAGGACTTTTTCGAGAGTCAAGAAAATAATTTTTTTCACAAGGAATAAGGAAGTTAGAAACGCGTTATTCTAAATGCATTGCATTGGAGGGAGATTATGTAGAAAAATAAAATATTATTATTTAAATCTTTGCATTTTTTAATATTGATTCCAAGAATTTTTTGATTCACCCTCGTATGTTGACGGAGCCCTCAAACCAGCATCAAACGATATGATCAAACACGTGAAGTTTAAATAAAACTATTTCACGGCATAGAATGTCGTAAAAGCTACTGACCACGGTTGTATTTATCTAAAAATTACAGGCTAATGAGACCTAACAACTGGACGTCTCAGTGTGACGGGCACAGTGCAATTCGTCGCTGACGAAATGCGTCTGTTATAGGCAGAGGTTAGTCCACTTAACATCAGGTGGGCCACGGGCTTGTTCCGTCACAATAAAATAAAAAACATTAAAAAAAAAAAAAAAACTCTGCCGTTTTTTTTTGCAGTGTACAATTTAGATAAGGATTTTCAGGTAGCTAGCAGAATTAGGTATATGAGGTGGGAGTGACATAATTATGATGGTTATTACTGAAAAAATCTAGCTCTTGTTTTTTCCACCATCAAAACTCCCTCTGCAAATTAATACATGGTGTACATAAATAAGCATATTTAGTGACAGGTGTGACATGTGGAGCGGTGTCATTTGGACACTCCAAACATGTTACAGGCATTATTTAAGTGATACCGTGAAACACACCAACTTTGCCCACATTTTGTAAATAAAACAAGAAGATATTTCAAGATTTTTGTATGTAGCTCTAACATATTTTTTTATCTATGGCAATATTAAGATCATATACACGCATTGGTTTACCAAAATTTTACATTAATCATGCTTTTCTCCTTGAAATAAACCATTTTCAAGGCGGGCAAAGTTATCTGGACCTTTAGCCAACATTACCTACCACAATTTTTTGCGCAACTATAGCCCTTATTTGAATGCCATAAAAACCAGTATAAGCATTTTGGCAATAAAATAGATTACTCGAAAAATTAACTCGATATCATAAATATTTTGCTATTCAAATGAATGGGCAATGTTAGCCAGACATTTTTTCTACTCTTCATACAAACGTTACGTACCGATTACAAGTGCTAGGGTTGATACATTGAGTGAATAAGAAGTATAGAACAATAATTATTTCTATGAAGTCGGTAGGAAGAGGCAAGTAAGATAAAATACTTTTAAGTGCAAAACTGTTAATTAATCAGTTATAGTACTTAAGTTTGAGATTTCTTTAATTTATACATATCGAAAGTTGCTTAATCTCAATTTTCTTACAAAAAAGACGTAAAAAGATCAGTCTACCCCGAGACCACGATCACTGGAAAGTGTTCGAAACGTCGGGATAAAATAATATAAAGTAAACTCCATGTAATCCGTTTAAAATTGTTTGATTCGGTGGCAAAGTGTTTCATGGTAACAAAAAAGAGCAGTATAGTTTGTACATCATAAACTTTTCTGTTTATTATGTGACAGATGTGACAGGAAGTAAACATTACTCATGAAAATGATTAAGACTTACCAAAAAAATTCAATATTTTGTACAATATTTTAACGAAGAATTGTAGGTAAACATCCAATGGTATGCTAATAGAGTGCTGTCTAATATCACTAATATGTTATTATTGTTATTAGTATATACCTATACTTATTAGTGATATTAAACTTTATATATACCTATATATATATATATATATATAGATATACACCATGTCCCAAAATTCAACGATAAGCCGGCATCGGTGCATGGACCTACTCATGACTACTCGGGAAAAAATAAAAAAAAAATTATAACTCTTTTTTTTTAATTACAGAGACTTTTATAAAGTTGCGCCAACTTATAATAAAACTTGCCATGGTAGTGTCCATACTTTTTTTTTTAACCCAGACTATAGAAAGTGCATAGAATGTTAAAATCTATGAAAATTATAAGAAAAAATTTTTTTTTTACTGATTTTTGTAAAATAACTACAGACTTTCTGTAATTTTAAAGGATTGTGGTAGATAGCTGTCCTTCTTAGGTTGCTAATGCACAAAAAATATCAAAAATATGTCAAAAATTGTGGTCATGGTAGTTGAAAATAGCATAATGGGTATCGAATATCGATGAAATTTATAAAAGTCTCTGTAATGAATAAAAAAAAACAGTTATAATTTTTTTTTTTTTTTTTCCGAGGAGTCATGAGTAGGTCTATGCACCGATGCCGGCTTATCGTTGAATTTTGGGACACGGTGTATATATATCCAATAGTTGACAAAGTTATATTTTTATTTTTGCAATGAAGCACCCTCCGATTATTACATTACAAAGTTTTAAACATCTGGTACTCTTTACAGTGGACTTACCCACTACAAAATTCATAAAAATGTATAAACACCAGCAAATATATGCCATTTTTCGCTAGCTTTTTGTGCATGCAGTATAGGCTGTAGGCATTCTTATTTCTATCAATAAAGTATCATAAAAAAACAAAGTTAAATAAATGTGTATACCAATTATCTTACACTGACCCAAAAGAATTCTTCGATAATCATCTTTAAGAGAAGGATTGATAGGTTCCATTACGGAGCAACAGCTATCTATTCTTTCGAGCTCATAAAAATAAGATGATAATCCGTTTATATAACTTCTATACGCAATTATGATATCTCCAATATTATTATATTCCCGGTCTTGTATGGGTGAATAGGGCAAATTTACTGAAGATATAACCAACTTTTTTGATGCTCTAAATTTTATAAACACTTCATGCAGCCTAAGCCCGTTCTCGTCTTGGATTACACATTTTATATCTCGTAATGTTTTACCAAAGTACAGCGATACATTAGCACTATCAGTGATAGATTTGATTTCGTTTAGTAGATCTTTGTCAATCAAATTCAATGATATCAAACTCATAGTTTCAACTTGAACTTCGCATTTATCTAAATGACATGATTTTATATCCATAATTTCTCAAGTAACAACTTCGACTAAATAAATACACATCTTCACGTTTGCAAAACAGCACTTCTGTCTGAGTTGAGTGCATATAAAGCAATTATTTAGAACAATTTTACCAACATCAAATCAAAAGAAATAAAACATAATTTCTTCTTCTTCTTCTTCTTTAGATGGCTTTTAAACGCTGGAGTGCGTTCAGAGGCTCAGAGTGTAGTTGTTTGGTTGTCCGGTTGTTTTGCAACTTACCCTGAGGTATGGAACGACTGGTTGTTTTATAACCTCAAACAAATTGTGACATTGACAGACTTACATCATTATCGTAATAATAATTGCTATTTAACACTATCACAAATTCGTATTCCATATATATTTAAGTTTTATATTTAGAGAAATGATATTAGTATTTAGGTATATTTTTGAGATTTATGGGTCGGCGCATCAGATAGAATACGATATAAACGTCAAAGTCATTTCATGTCACGCGTTTTATGGTTAAAAAGTTGCAACCTTCAAAGGTTTGGAACGGTCCAGTTGTGACAACCGAACGCTCTACTCGAAGGTTGTGAACGACGTTAGAGTGAAAAGTTGCACTCCGGGTGCGCTCTAACCAAGGTTCGGAACGCACCCAAGGAACTTATTTTCTAAAGTTTTGAATGCCATACGGCCACTCAGCAAGTAATATTTTAGTTATGAAAGCAGGGTATGAAAGGGAATCAGACCCACAAAAAAACTATTGTATATGAATAATAAAATTATACTATTTGTCCAAAATTATACTACGTTTGACGTTTCAAGTTTTTTTTTCATATTTTACGTTTCATATTTCGGCATTTTGGGTTTTGAATTAAGACATACGTCTTTGGCAGGAAATAAAAATTTCTTTTCCTTATTTTTTTGCTAAATCTTGTATATACTGTACTAGATCGCGTGAGACGCTAGATTCTGAGAAGAGTTTTTAAAATTTCTAATACATTTATGCAATACCTATTAGATATACCATTACCATAATATATAGTTACGAGTACAGACCCACCAACTTATCTGTTCAGGTGGCAGAAAAAAGAACTACAACATTCCTTCAAATTGTGACAGTTTGAAGGATTTATACGTAATTTTAAATGAGTAACCCGAAATTATTAATTTTAATAAATTCATATATTTAAGGTTGACAGCACAGACGCCATCTTGGTTTGATGACAACGCGGGCGTCAGGGTCTTATTTCTCCGTCAGTGTACTACTACGCGACACGTTTCCGAGTGTTTATTGATCTTCTCGTTTAATTTTTTTTTGTTTAATTTGTTGTTGTTGACTGTTTGATATGTTTTTGGTGATTGTTATATTTGTTTTTGTTACCCGTTACGATGATAACGATGAGTCTGACTCAGTTGACGCATGGTGGAAGGGCATTTTGCGAATGCCCGCCTGGCTAGCGACCACCGTCAAGTAGAAAATCTGTCGCCAAGCACCTAACGGTGTCTTCCGGCAGCAGTCCTTGAATGCCAGTGAAATTACAGGCACATAAGACTTTCATAACTATGTCTCAAGGTGACGGGCGCAGTGCAATTCGTGACTTGTGACGAAAGGCATCTGTTATAGGCAGAGGTTACTCCGCTTAACATCAGGTGGGCCTCAAGCTTGTTCCGTCACAATAACATAAAAAAAAAGTTGCCCATCAGAACATCGAAAAGCTAAGCGATTCAAATTAAGATACCTCAGTACAAAATATTGCTAACAAATAAAATCAGTTCAAATTATTTCTGTTTTTGCTGTACCTACAGTCACCTACAACTTCATTTACCTACCCCTACAGGTTTCATGTATTTATTGGTGTTTGCGAGTTTCTTTATTTCACCATAACTTCTAAACGGCTAACGGCTTAAACGATTTTAATTTACGATATATCGTTATATTTATCTTGATAGCTCAAGTGACACTATGTACATAAAAAATAAAAAACATTTTAAAAGATTTTAGAAGATATAGTGAGAAAAACAATTTATTTTTTCTTCCAAAGCCATCGTGTTGGGTATCAAAATGAAGGGCTTTTAAAAACGATTCCATAAATATATTAACCTGCAGTTTTAATTTCAATGGATCGATAAAACGCTTAACGAAAATAAATTATTTGCATCGGCTTTTTTATTTTCTTAGTTAATTTATACATGTTTTATCATTTCTTTTTTGCACACTGTACCAAGTTCTAGTTTTGACGTCACAACATGGCGCTAGGCCGATCCTCTTCTTATTTTAATCGCATTGTATCAATCAAATTCAGGCAAGTGGACGTCGATCTCGGCTAATTCAACAATCTTCTTCTTCTTTAGATGGCTTTTAAACGCTGCTTGACGTTTTTCTGCCAGTAATTCGCCAATCGGAACTTTATCAGGTAAGTGGACGTCGATCTCAGCTAACTCGCCAATCGGAACTTCGTTAGGCAAGTGGACGACGATCTCGGCTAACTCGCCAATCGGAACTTCATCAGGCAAGTGGACGTTGATCTCGGCTAACTCGCCAATCGGAACTACATCCTTAGCATTGACACAACGTAACATGTTGTCAGACAGTATACATTCTATGCAGTTATTGTATTTACTTTATTTTACTGCATCGCAAGAAAGTAACAGGGAGTCAACGGAGTGAGTTGCAAGGTCATTCATTAATTTGGTTATTGCTATATTAACTTTAATGAACACTCTTTCACAATCAGCGTTTGCGTGAGGCAAAATCAGGAAATCAAAAGCAAATTTTGTAATATTTTGAAAGGGATAGTTTTCAGACATATCTACCAAAGATCTTAGTAGATGTTGCCGTACATACAGAAAATCCCGATATTATAGGGTACATATCGTCCCCTTAAAGGCAAAACCGATTATCTGCACAAAACACAATTCAGAGAAAACGCGATTTCTAACTTTAACAGCTTATTAGAATATTATAATTATCGAATATGTTGTCGACACAAGTTATGACAAACAAGAAGGTATATAACTATTTTTTGGAAAAACTATAGAAATTGAAATCAATCTAGTTTTCAGGTAAATCGAGAAAAAATACGACAAGGGAGTGCATTTAGTTGGTTTTGGCTGAATCTTTTCATTTTTTCTTTTACTAATTTATTTCAAAAATTTGTCACTTGGTGCCCCCTTTTACTTTATTTTATTACAGTGCGTACTACAAGAAACTTTTACATTGCAAATAATCAATGTTACTGCATGTAGTTTTCCATACAGTGAACAAAAACAATTATTTAGTTCGTTTTGCCTGAATAAAACAAGAAAATATGTGAAGATAATCTTCATTTCATATTATAATTAACTAAAAGATGCTTGCAATTTCTTTAATGGCAATAAAAGTAACGTTATATGATCATAAAATATTAATTTATTTAATATAACAAAAGGGATGCATTTATATCGTTGTTTGTTATTTAAAACTAATGTAAGGCTAAGTATACATCGTAAAAGGTACATGCCTCGAAAAAATATGCATAAAACTTAGTTTTTATTGCCAGATTCTGATTGATCGGAATTCGAGAGGGTCAAATCTGGTAGACGGTCAACACAGCTGTCTTCTTCGAAAAAGTTTATCACAACTGCTTTACATGACAACTATTATTTTTCTGATTCGTTATTCCAGTTTTATCATTTTTGGGAGCTATAATTTTTAATGTTGTTGTAGTAGTTGTAATCATCATCTGTAATAAGATATAAAATGGATTTTTTGTTGTATAAACCGAACTAGTTAAAAGTTAGTATATTAAGACTATGTTATGAGGTATCCAACTTTTAAGTTATTACACCCTTACTTAAACATAGGCTACCTTTTAATTAAAGATGTACCAATTCTTGCAAATTTCAAATTATACCACTATTTTTTTCGCTGCCGGGAATGCCTTGGATTTTAACAAACTGTATGCCAATTTACGACAGCTTACCTACCTGTATTTGATTGAATTGAAAGTTCTGTTTTAAACGTATCGCTAATAAATTAACAATTTCGGTTATGTAATAAACCAAACCGGCCAAGCAAGAGTTGTTCTCGCACTCCAAGGTCTCCGTACCAACACAGATCCAAATTTAATGCGAAATCGGTAATTTTAACATACAGCACGAGATCATCATTGGAAGTCTGACGTGCACTTGGCCATTTATAATTATTTGTTGATTGTCTTAAAATAGTGTACTAAATTTGATGCTTAAATGTATTCAATAAGCACCAAATTTAGTGCAAAATACGTTAGAAAACACGTTTTATATAAGAGCATAAAATATGGGACCCCCTATTATTTTTAGGTATTATTATTTTTTGATGGTCAATCTAGCTTATAAGCACAAGATCTTTAAACAGCCCTTTAAAGTTGGACGGACTGGCAGCGAGACGAGGCTTAATGATAGGGTTCCGTTTCCTAGAACGGCACCTCTTACAGTAAAGTAACCCGTCCAAGAGTCAACAAGTACAAATTTATGAGCAGGGTGTAGTAATAAAATGTATCGGTACCTCTTCCAACATTAGACATGGATATTCGATCAACAAAGTATCAGCTTTCGGGCTTGATTGCTCCATCTGTGTTAGATACAAATCATTGGTCTGGGATATTAGAAAGTCGGCATTGTCACACATAACTGCTGATTATTCATTCCAATAATTTGAATTACCTTTATTGATATATTTCACAAAGATATTCCGCAAATAATTAACGGAACTAATGCCTAACCCCAAAGTTGTAGTAATAAAACCATAAAGTATTCAAATTACCTGAATCAGACGCCGTATCTTGTAACGACCCCTATACTATCTGAATTTTAAAATCTCCAAATTAATCCCAATAAATAAATTATTAAATTAACTAACACAGAAACATTACTAATAAAATAATACACCTAAACACCTAAATTATCTAAATTAAACTTAAATTAAATTGATCCCAAAACTGATCCTATTTTTGCTTAAACTTAACGATCGTGCTTGACTAAAAAATGTGATCCCAAAATTTCAAAGTACTAAAAAAGCCTAAAATAATGTATTAATATATATATTAATTATATTTTTCTATATTCTAAAATTATTGTGATTTGAAATATGGCATGTGAATTGTCTAGTATAATGGTAGGACCTTAAGAAGTGACCTATTGTAGTAATCCATTTTCTTTTAAGGTACTTAAGAAAGAATTTAACTAACCTGACAGATAATACTCCTATATAGTATCTACTTAACCGATAATTTGAAAACTATCAAATTGAAATTTATGATTAAAATAAAAATCATAAAGATACCTAAGTATTTATACTTAAGTAATTTTATAGAAAATTTATATCATTTCACTCTAATATAATTTAGAATATTATTTGTACACTTGATTATGTAAAGTTATGGAATTTGAATGTATTATTAGAATAACGTAGACATTCCGAATTAGTGAACAGAGAATAATAAATATCTCATAAAATATTGGAATTAGGAATTTAAGACCAATAGTAAATATTAGGGAAGCTGAAGTCTAAAATTAGATAAATCATTGTTAAAGAAGTTACATAGAAGATAATTATATGTATATATTTTATAGACCATAAATTCAAAGCAAAGCAATTATAAGCAAAGTATCAATAGGGCCAAATTGATTCGTTAAATAAAATCATTAAAAGTTAAATAATTTTGTATGGGAGTAAATATGTTTCTTATAGAAATCTGTGAGAAATTACAATGAAAAACAATGATTATATTTTTTCAAACAGATAAAAGTAGGTATAAGAAACCTAAGGTTCAGTAACTAAATTTAAAACCACGCGTATAAATTAATATTGTAGATAAACTCAAATACGAATAAGTACCGGGAAAACCTGACATAAAATCTAAATAAATTGGTACTATAGAATTCAAACAAAACAACTATGCATTGGCTATTGGAAGGAAAATAATATGAAACTAGAATTTACTTGAATGATGTACATATAATATATTGTCATGACTCCTAAGATTACTTTAGATTTCTTCAAAAATTGCAAACATATTATCGTTTAATATTAAGAACCTAAGGTGCTTAGCTGCTTATCTAGTAAAGCAAGTGGAATGTATTTGAAAATATTTCCTCTAAAGTACCTAACATAGAAAACTAGACCTTAACTCTAGAAATCTAAAATGTGTGAATTAACTAACTATAATTTTGTTATGTGAGAGAGACTGACAAAGGAAATATACCAATAGGATAATCAACAAACTCCGTAATTAACTTGTATTATATTTGACTTCAATCATTCGAAGATCTAAATAGAAATAGACTAAAATTATTTTAATTAATACACCACAAAACTCGTGAAAGATTAACTAAAATAATAACTATACCTATACGAACTTATCAGATTCAACGAAAATATAAAGAAAATTCCAAAAATATTGCATATTGTATTCCAAAGTACAATTTGTTCATTTACTTAGAACTTATCAAACTATATTCATAACGTCATAGAGTAAAATGAATATTAAAATAAGAAAATACATTGTACAAAATTATATGATGAATTTGGATTAAATTAAATTGTATTATTATAAAGTTGGTCTAATTAAAAGAGTAGTAGAATGGACTAGACTGATAATTCCTAATTTACATTGATTCTGACTTCTATGCTATTACATTTTGGAAGTATAACGTTTATTGGAAGTAAACTAGCAAATAGATATTTTATAGATATTGTTTTCGTAAAATTTGATTATTTGAGAAGTTACAACTTTGATAATTAGATGGATCCATCGTATTTTAGTTAGCAGTTATAAGGAAAGGTTCAGATTCTAAGTGCCAGGGACTTGCAACCCCTGGTGTACGTTTAAGAAGGCCTCCTTTACGGTGCACGACACCAATGCTCATCGGTCCACTTAGGTAATGCCTTCTCCTTAAATCAAATACTGCTTAACTTCCTATTTTATCTCATTATTGGAAAATTCATAATATCCATTTAATGAGTGCCTTTTACAAAATTCGTAAATATAACATATCTTATTATTAGTTAATTTCATTGATAAGATATTTCTCAGTTTGAAATAGAATGTGTTTCGGAGTATCAAAATACTATCAATATTATAATTGATTTCAATGAAAAGTTTGGTTTTATATTTTAGGACTTACTTTGCCTAAGTTTTGTAAAATCACGTGTTTGTGATATCAAAAGTGAATTATACTTTTACTTAGACTCAAGCACTCAAATATGAATATATAAGGTTAAGAGGAATTATCTTCCCTCTGATTTTCTCATGTCGAATATAACATCTTTCATCATTACAGCAGAAAGACTTATTAAAAGTGTGGTCGCATTTTCACCAATGTTCAACAATGTATTATCATGGTTGAATGGAATGTAAACTTCATATTGTTGTACGAGGACTTACATGCCTCATTATTGTCGTCAATATATGTCAATCCATCTTGGTTGAACAAGCATAAAGCATTCATTATAAATTATAATATCAATCTAAACACTTGAGTAGAATAATCGTATACCTTTATAAGTTAGCATTAGTACTTAGACAAAATAAATTCTCTCGAATAATGTTCATAAAACATTGGAATAGATTTGAACTCAACATTTATATACTTTTGCATTAGATTTGAACTGAAAGACCCAAAACTTAGCATTGGCGTACATTTGCATATTTGATTTTATTTATCGACTTGAACAGTTTTATGATATCTTTATTTTAAAACGTTGGTATTATTTGATGAATACGATGTTCTCAGGATAACTTTATTCTAGTAATTTCACCTCTGTAATTTGACATAGGAATGCGAATTCATGTAAGGAACAGTGCAGAATAATTCTAAGATACAGATTAATCTTTAAAATGGATTAAATACCTTTTATAAGATCAATGTCCCGTGACAAATTTTCTATAAAATATCAATATTGAAAGGGTCTCTTGACCATGTAAAGGAAATTAAGTATCCGCATATTATATGAAAACACAAATTTCCGAACATGTTGTTTCCCAAACGATATTAGATATATCTAAGTTTTGCTTTGCTACGTTTTATATGTTTTATTTCACGTATATTACTAATCTACTCACCTTGTTAGTCACATTTCCTTGTCGGAATTTAAGCAATCTATAAATTGCATAAGATTTCATTCCAGGTACTTTTGTCAACATTTCACATAAGTTAATTGTAGTAAAAAATGTAAAATATGTAAAGCACGGGAATTTACTATGACCAATTTTTTCTTTCGATTCCTGCTTTGTTGACAGATCCTCTAGATTGAATTTTTATCGTATTCTTTTTTTCAAAATATTCATTGCCTGTTATTATTTAAACATAAAATGAGATCCTGGAATCTCTTTACTGATTTAAGAATTCAATAAGGTTAGTAGTTAGGTTAGTTATACACAAATATTGTCTATTAAAACTTTTTACTAAGAATGAATAATTTATTTCTGATCTTTAGATTATTTACCTATATTATTCGTCTTTAGTGACGGAACTTTCTTTCCAAGGTATGTTCCGTTACAATCTGTGGATTGACTTTTAGTTTTATCTTGTTTATTGTTCTTATTCAATACCGAACACTTTAACTTATTTAATTCGTGAACATTGAAACATTAAATAAAAAAATAAAAAACCCGACTGCAAATTATTTATTTTGGTTAAATGTTTTATCGTTCCATTTAAATTAAAACTGCAAGTTATATATATTTATGGAATCTTATAAAGCTTTTCGTTTTGGTATCCCACTCGGTGAGTTTGGAAGAAACATATTTTTTTAACTCACAATATGGCTTCTAACATCAGCCAGTTAGTTTTTCTATTTTTATGTACCTAGTTTCACTTGCGCTATCAAGACAAATCTACCGATGTCTCTATTATCAAAATCGGCTAAGCCGTTTAGAAGTTATGGTGGAATAAAGAAACTCACAAACATACATACATACATACATGAACCCTGAACTACATAACTACATAACTCTCCTTTTTTTGGGCTTTCGTGTAAAAATTAATAACAATGCCCGGGTGGCAAATTACACGTGCATCTTATAGGTGACATACTTGTTTTTCTCGCTCATGCACGGAGATATCGTCCAATGTGCGAGCGACAAAACAAGTAGCAGCATAGTATAGTTGGTTATGCTTGAACTAAAATGATTTAGTTGATGTGCTAAAATTCTGTGAAAAACGACTAACGATACCTTATCGCTTTTTGCTAGCAACGTTAATACAAATATATTTAAATAATTTTCATCGAAAAACACGTAAAGTCAGTTATTTTGTTTACTTCTCAATTAAGAAAAGTTTACGAATTTATGTTACCAAAAACCAACTAAACTATTTTAATAACTTTTTGTTGAACGCAATAAATTCCTTGGATGTAATATACAGCAATGAAAACCAGTTAAGAGACGAAATGTGTTTCAGCTTATCCTATTCAGATAAATAGTTCTGCTATGAATCTTTAATCTGTTTTTCATGAATAGATTTTGAGAAAATTTGTATTTCCTTTGTTTTGCTTCTAGCTATCTATGGCACTATTGGTCGTAGCAAATAATCGGTTTTACCAGTAGATAGAGCACACAAGTTTACGAATTTATGTTTACCGTCAAAAACCAACTTAACTATTTTAATAACTTTTTGTTGAACGCAATAAATTCCTTGGATGTAATATACAGCAATGAAAACCAGTTAAGAGACGAAATGTGTTTCAGCTTATCCTATTCAGATAAATAGTTCTGCTATGAATCTTTAATCTGTTTTTCATGAATAGATTTTGGGAAAATTTGTATTTACTTTGTTTTGCTTCTAGCTATCTATGGCACTATTGGTCGTAGCAAATAATCGGTTTTACCAGTAGATAGAGCACAAAAAGACGAATTGAACTGAGTATTTAACTAAAATCAGCGAAAAATTGCATTTAGTCGATTTTGCCTTTAAGGGGACGATATTTAAAAGAAATTGGGTTTACCAACAAAAAAAAGTAACAACCTGAAGAGAAAATTATGGAATTTTCGCGTAACATACTACATACTACACACTGTAAAATAATGGTACAAATAGTATAATTATACTACGAAATCCAACACTGATGACAAGTGTGGCAGGACCATGAAAGTAATAAGTACTAAGGTTATACAACCGTAACCGTACCGTACGTACAACCGTAGTACTTATTACTTCACTTCCATGGGCAGGGGGGCAGTTCTCAAAATTGGGATAAATTTATCGATTCTCGATATTTATCCCGTGTCACCTAAAGACTATTAATATTCCAAAAATATCGACTTTTCACAAAAATGCTATTCTCGCGAGTGGTAGGTATAAAAATATGTCCACAGATGAACTTGTATTCACATGTATAGAAAGTATAATGATAATCCCGATATCGCAATGTTGCGTGTCGATCGCTAGGGCTTGATATTTATCGATAGTGATATTGCGAGAATAACACAAAACTACACGACTCGATATTCGCCATGTTTTCTCGATATTTATCTACTATGATATTTATATCACTGCACGAGAATCACCGTCCTGGGGGGCAATTCTCAAAATTGGGATAAATTTATCGATTCTCGATATTTATCCCGTGTCACCTATAGACTATTAATACCCCAAAAATATCGACTTTTCTCAAACAATTCTATTCTCGCGTGTGGTAGATATAAAAATATGTCCACAGATAAACTTGTGTTCATGTGTATAGAAAGTATAATGATAATCCCGATATCTCAATGTTGCGTGTCGATCGCTAGGGCTTGATATTTATCGCTAGTGATATTGCGAGAATCACACAAAACTACACGACTCGATATTCGCCATGTTTTCTCGATATTTATCTACTATGATATTCATATCACTGCACGAGAATCGCCGTCCTGGACTTCCTACTTTTCCTAAAACATCGGAACCGTAAAACAAAACGAAAAACACAGATACCATCCGAAGCATAGATCAAATGGAATATATACTACATACGTAGACAGAGTATTAAGGATTATACCTTATCTCTCTACGACTATGTACGAAGGAGTCTGTGGCGCACTTGTCAACGCGGCGTGGGTGCTCCGGTAGGAGAAGTAATATGTATTATTATATTTTCTATGATATTATTCTAAGCGCGGCACAGTGGTCTGGAAATCAAGCTCCATACTCATAGAAACTTATTGTCAGAAATTAATAAATAAAAATATATATTGCGTGAGAAAAAATATATTTATTTATTTTTTGTATGAAAAAAACACAAAGTAGATTTTTTTTTAAACTGGATAGTACTGAAAGGCTAGTACTCACATGAGCTATTGCACCTTACGGCGATCAAGATGACATACAATTCTTGTGCCTTTTGGTGCAGCTCTGCATATAGCTTCGGAAATTTTGAATTTTCGTTAGGTGATCTTTCACATCTTGGATATTATTTTATGAAGCTATTTATCGCTTTGGGTATCAAAATACGCTTATTAATACTAATATATTTTTTATTAAATAAGTTTAATAAGTTGATATTTGTTTATATTTTTTAGTTATTAATTATATGGTTTAAATTAAAAATATATAAAAAAAACATGTATAAATAGATAATGTAAAATAAATTTGTGTAAAATATTAATAAAAATACATTTTACTAATACATTACAACAAAAAATATGTGCAAGAAAGATAATATAAGTAAAAGTAATGTCAGAATTGTACATTAATTATTTTAAGACTATAACAACTATATACAGCTCTTATAACTATGATCAATTAAATATTACTATCTACAACTATTATAATTATTATGATATTGACTACATAAACAAAAAAATTACTAGCAGAGAGAATCTTTGCCATCGTCAAAGTCCTACCTAAGACCTAAGTCTACTTTGCATTAATAATCTGCACTTAGGTATTTCTAATTTATGTCTAAACCTGAGCGGGTAATTGCGTGGTTTATCTGCAAGATTTATAAAATATTCAGGACATTTTTAAACGAAATTACACGTTTCAAAGATATAGATGGTCGCAACAGTTAGGTTTTTTTTTTAATTCTAATTTTGTTATGTTTGGAGCTTTGATATTTGCAAGAATGCGGACTATTTTCTTCTGTGCGACAAAGAGTTCATCTACATTTACACCATTACCCCAAAGTGTGATAGCGTAACGGAGCCACGAGTATGCGTAAAACATAGTATGCCCATACAGCCGTATTGAGATCAGTGGCCTGTCGTACTTCCCTACGGGCGTAAGAGAAACTTCATAATTTAGATTGTATTTTCTTAAGAGGCCTTTTACAGTATGCAGCCCTCTCACTCGTACTTTTAAAGATAATTTCAAATAGCAACAATATGGTTTACATTTTTTAAAATGTGGTCAAACATTATTTCGCTGCATGCAAATATAGATATTCTCTACTAATTTTCATTTTGATATCTGTAATGGGGGATCCAAAACGCGTAATTTTATTATTTTAAATTTTTGGCCTCTAATTCTAATTGGATTCAACATGTAACAAAGTAAAAATATGTTGAGAACATCTATAGTTGCATGCAGCAAAATAATGATTGACCACATTTAAAAAAAATATAAACCATATTGTTGCTATTTGAAATGATCTTTAAAAGTGCGAGTGAGAGGGCTGTATAGTGTAAAAGGCTCTTAATATGATTTTTGCTACTAGCTAGAGTCCAGTTCTAGGCCTAATAATGTTGCCGCGTCAATACATTGTAATTTATTATAATTGAAGGAAAAAAAATATATCAAGAGCGCATTTTTGGTGGGGTTTAAATTGTACAAGTTTTGTTTTTTCGAAATTTAAGTCAAGATTGTGGTCAATCTTCCAATTAATTATATTATTAAACATGTCAGTGAGATTATTAGTCAGGTAATCACTATTTTTGCAAGATGTCAAAAGAGATATGTCGTCTGCGACAAGTACACAAGACTCGTTAGTTGTTTTAGGCAAATCATGGACTTTCTAGAACAAAGATTTGTTCTTTAAAGTATAATATTTCGTAAATGGAGCATTAAATCGAAAAATAGTATTAGCAACCACTAAGTCATTTTAAAAGACCTATTCAACGATACTCCACACGATGAGATAGACGACAAAAAAAACCATTCACATGTAAAGAAGCTAACGTAAAACAAAAATATTTTTAATTTTTTGATTGCACTACTTTGTCGGCATGATTAATATACATAGCTCTACAAAATTACAGTTTTCTAGCTCTAACGGCCTCTTAGCAAAACCTCGGACAGACGGACATGACGAAACTATAAGGGTTCCTTGTCAGGACTACGGAACCCTATAAAAAACTTGAAACGTCAAACGTAGTGTAATTTTAACCAAAAAGTATATATATATTTTTTTGAGGATATTATTTTGATGTACAATATTTTTTTGAGGATAATCCAACTCTGTTCCATATATTATATTCTACTTGATCTATGCCCTGGGATCGAGGTGCATATCAAAGATTACGGTTGGATTGGATCATCTGTTTTCATTCAGAGACAGACTTCAGTTCAATTGTTTATTCGTAGAAATTAGTTGATTGTATTGTTAAACTTTTCCACTGAATAGAATTAGGGTGATCGTTTTTCCTTATGGAGCATAAAGTAACTTTGTATATATGGTATTTTTTTTTGGTATGGAGTACAAAGTGTTCTGAGGTTCTGTGCGTATTTACTTGAGAAATGTGGACCTAAAATCAGAAAGACTATACAATATTGTAGTCCATATAAGTTATTCTGTGCTATTATAGACTAAAATTAGATTAAAATGGGGATAACGCTGTAAATTCGTATATAACTCTAACTCTATTGTTATTTCTGAGAATTTCTTCTCAAAGCTCGCAAGTAGGTAATATATTTTTCAATATATATATATATATCCACTTTCAGTTTTCGTCGATATGAGTTCCGTTACTGAATTAGAGAGAGATTTGAAAGATGTAGATAAAGAGTTACAAACCGTAGAAGTTGAGTTAGCTAAGCTAAAAAGCCGGCAACGACAATTAAATGAGAAAAAGAACTCCATAAAAAACTCTATTAACAAGCTTCAATCTGACCGTCTGGCAGCAATTGATTGGTCAGGAATTAAAAGTGTGTGGTCAGAAGACATTGAAAAAATTCGTAATGACATATTTAACATAAAAGAATTTAGACCCAAACAATTAAGTGCAATAAATTCAACTCTTTCTAAACAGCATTCAATAGTTGTCATGCCGACAGGGGCCGGTAAGAGTCTATGTTACCAGTTACCAGCTTTAGTGGAACCCGGGCTCACAGTTGTTGTGTCTCCTTTAATTTCACTAATGGAGGATCAAGTGCGGTCTCTGACCAAAAAGAATATACCAGCAAAATATATGACAAGCTCCAGTGCTAAAGAAGTAACAAATGCAGCCTTAAATATATTAAAAGACAACAAGTCTGACATAAAATTGTTATATGTGACACCAGAAAGATTTGCAAAAAGTAAAAGATTCATGTCCAATTTACAAAAATGTTATGCTGATGGAAGATTACAAAGAATTGCTATAGATGAAGTACATTGCTGTTCACAATGGGGACATGACTTTCGACCAGACTATAAATTTCTAGGGATATTAGCTAACATGTTCCCAAAAGTACCTATTTTAGGATTAACAGCGACTGCAACAGCTCGGGTCTTGAATGATGTTCAGAAAATACTTAATATACCTGGATGTTTAATTATCAAATCGACATTTAATAGACCTAACTTATTTTATACAGCAATTGAAAAGCCTTCATCGCTGGATGATTGTCTCTCGATTTTAGAAAAACTACTGAAGTATAGATATAAGAATGAAAGTGGAATAATTTACACAAACAGTATAAAAGATGCTGAGGAGGTATCACAAGGGCTACGTAAAAAGGGCCTTAAAGTAGGATGTTATCATGCTAATATGGACTCTGAAAATCGCACAAAGATTCATTTGAAATGGCATGATAAACATTATCAAGCAATTGTAGCCACTGTTGCATTTGGGATGGGAATTGACAAACCAGATGTAAGGTTTGTTATTCATCATACAATTAGTAAATCTATGGAAAACTACTATCAAGAAAGTGGTAGGGCAGGTAGAGATGGCCTTAGAGCAGAATGTGTTACATTATATCGAATGCAAGATATATTTAAAGTCAGCACAATGGTATTCTCTTCAGTTGGAAGCTTAGATCATTTATATGGTATGATAAAGTACTGCCTCAATGGGACATATTGCAGAAGGCAGTTAATAGCAGAGCACTTTGATGAAGACTGGGGTGAATCAGACTGCAATAAAATGTGTGATATATGCTGTCTCCAATCACACACTCTGAAAGAAATAAACATTGACTCTCATGTAAAAACATTATATGGCATTATTGAAAATGCCGAAAAACAAGATACAAAGCTAACAGCACAGAAACTACTTGATGCTTGGTATCTCAAAGGACCTGTCAACTTACGTCATCGAGGAAAAGAACCCAATTTTCCCAGAAGTATTGGTGAAGATGTAATAACTTTTTTGTTAGTGGAATATTATCTTGTAGAAGATTTCCATTTTACTGCCTATTCAACAATAAGTTATCTAAAGAAAGGTGTGAATCGGGATATGGTAAATGACCCTGAGTTTTCAATGAAAATTAAAGTAAGACGTTTTTCACCATTGCAGCTAGAAACTCCTGCTCCCAAAAGTTTTGAGGAGAATTGTGAAAATAATGAAACAAGAAACAAAAAACGAAAATCAGATGCAACAGTTACTTCAAATGTTAAACAGTCTAAAATTGTAGTATTGTCAGACTATGAAGATTCTGATTAGTAAGTCTTATTAAATAATTTGAGACAATACAAAAACTATGTTAATTATATTACTTCTGATAACCTCTTAATCCTCCACCCCATAATTTTTAAGCAATATAATCTGTTTGTGAAAGTTTGTTATAAAAAAGGTTAAGTACCAGGAAGACAGTCATATTATGTGGTATATCTTTTTATAGATAGGCTAGCCTTTGACCCCTATCTTACCTGATGGTAGGTATATGAAGTGATAATTGATGATGTGGTTGAAGACAGTAAACAAATGAAACCTTGGGGGACTACACTGATCGCTACCGTACGATTTGGCCCCTGGGTGACGCCAAAAGAGCAGTACTTTACAGGTGGTAGGCTTAGGACACGGCGTGTTACCGCCAACCAGTGCCACCAGACAAAGCCATGCCGCCATGCGTTCACGTTACGGCATGATGTTTGGTGAAGCCAATATGGGGAACAAGTTAGAAACAGTTGCGCTTATTACTATAGCTAATCGTGATACATCAAAGGTGAATTTACCTAGCAACCAATCGTGGAGAGCAGCGGGATCTGAGGCACGGTTCTCCGATGGCCGACCCCAGATAATTGGTGGCCCAAGTGGTTCACTACTTGGGCCACCAATTAGCCACTTATGAAAAGCTGCCCCAACATCTCTGGCGGGGGCGTCCCCGCGCTCTCACCAAGTTTGGCTCCCACACAGAAGGGGTCCACAAGGTTGAAAGCCCTAATTTTTGTGACGGGTACCTACCTACTTAGGTATTAAAGGTGTGGAACAGATGTGGAAACGAGGAGCATACTACCTAATATGCGCCTCGTTTCCACATCCTTTAACATCTTCACTCCCCATAAAATGAAAAGAGGTAATAGCAGATTAAAGGTCCAACAGCGGAAGTTCGTCCTCTTCCTCTAAGTGCACCTCTCAAATATTTGAGACTTGCATTCTGATTGACCGAGCGAGCACACAGTACGAGCGCCTGCTTCAGCTTACACAAAAATGCTTTCGTATGTCCGGTTGGTCTCCTCTATAGGTCGCAATTCTCAACCGATTCTCGTGAAATTTTGTGAGCAGGTGTGATATTTCCATAGATTTTTATTGTAGATTCAGTTAGGAAAATTTTCAAAATTACGGAGATATGTGGTTCAAAAACTTTAACAAATTGTATATAATTATCTGCCATATCAAAAATGCCCTACTTAACTTTTTTGTTACTCATAAGAAGCAACTTTTTAGTCAGAAGAACTTATTCACCCGATAAACTGCAAGGGGCCAAGGTGGAAACGACTGAAAAAAAAACGCTGTTTTCCTGTGTTACCTATATCAAATCACAAGTGAATTTCATCAATTTTAAGAACAAATAATATGGTTTTGACCCATACTATATAGAAGACGTAAACCAATAACCAAATATTAATGGCATACCTACTATGCCATTACCAACCAACAAAGCTTTTGTTTGCTATTTTTTTTTGTTTAAAGCATTTGTTAAGTTGGTACTTAATACAGTGATCAATAATCTAATTAATGCGAATAAGTAAAAATAGGTAAACAAATAAATATGATCGGTCATTCAGAGGGGTGCGACGGAGTGGTGCAGCGAGCACTCATATCAATGAAGAAACGCGAATTACCTGTCACATCAAATTAATTTCATCAGTTTTCAGAATATAACTATGATTTTGTAATACATTCCCTCATCAGCTCCGAGAGCTAGTATCAACTCGGTCCACAACCATCTAGTCATCGCAAAGCCGCATATTCTGTTCCTCACGGACACGCTGATCAAATGTCCAGCTGACGCGAAATACCTTGCCTACCCCGGCTACGTTCTAGAACATAGCTTCAAGGTCAGAGCTGGTGTTTGTATGAATGCCCGCAATGACGTTTGCTATCGGCGACTCCGCAACCTTGAAGACCCCAAATTTAACATTATGTAGGTTCTTGTGGACAATGGCATGGAGAAAATACTTTATGCTAGTGTGGCACTAGTAGTTTCGATCGTTTGCACAGCGGAGATTAGGATACGATCAAGCTCGCAAACTACCTTGAGGCGGCCGATGTGACCTTACATTGGTACCTATCCTTCTGCTCAATCAATGTTTCTGGGGGATTTAATTCAAGTCTGGTTCGAGACATGGGCAAGCTTGCCTTGACGCTAGACCTCACTCAGCTGGTCCAAGGAGCTACAAAGATACTGGATGTTGATGACCACACATCCAATTGCTTGGACCTTCTGCTGACAACAGATCCAGACCGCTACTCGGTGGCGGTTTAATCATCCTTGGGTAACCTACCACAGTCTGCTGAAGACTGTACCTATGTTTATCCCGATCCCAACCCAAAAGGCAAACGTGGGGCGATAAAGTTTAGCAGATTGGGATGAGATGCATTATTTTTTCGCCTCTTACCCTTGGTGGCAGGTTTATTTATCTTCGAGCGATCCCTCAGCTTGCGAGGATGCAGTGACAGAAGTGTTACGTCAGGGTATGGAATAATTGGAATACCTATTTCAGTGTGCGTGTGGACTGAGTGACCACATTTTTTTTTTGTTTATTTTTGTTAAGTTAGTAACTTCAAGATTTAGTAAAAGTCATAATATAATTTGTAAAATGTGAATTGTAATTTGTAATGAATTAATAATAAAGTTATGACTCTTAAACTATGGTCTCTCAGTTCACACACTCAAAATTCCAAATCTGCGTAAATAATAACTTATAGACACATATTGTATACAGATATTTAGTAAAACATATTTTAAAGTGTTTAGAAGATAACAAACCTCAACGTGAAAACTAAAATTGCAAATTACAAAATTCTTCCTGGTGTCACTGAGATACCACTTATAAAACACATATACTTTATTAATTATGCCACAAAAACTATATATTTTAACTGCTAACTTTAGTAAAAGTTACATGTAAATTTGTAAAAGTAAAATAAGAGCACCGTTTTTGGCTACTTTAGTAAAATTAACATTTAATTGTGGTCACTCAGTTCACACATGGTGAATGTGTAAATTAATTGAAAGTTCTTGAATTATAAGTAATAGATTAAAATTAAATATATCAGTATTTAGTAAATCTTTTTTACTACAAGGATGTGTGTTTTTATCATGTATTGATTGCTCTTAAGATCAGATAATTGCTATTTAATATTTTCAATACAATTTATGTAGTAGGGTGACCACACAATGAAAATTCATTTGAGTTATTAAGCTTATTTACGCTAAGTATTTCATTACTCAGAACCTGGCGGTAATGAAATACGTTGATGACGTTTTTAATAATGGTATAAATAAATTTCACCACGTGACATCACACACACTAATACCTGTTATAAAACTGATGAAATTCACGAATATGGGTATGGTTATATACCTACATAAATTGTATTGAAAATATTAAATAGCAATTATCTGATCTTAAGAGCAATCAATACATGATAAAAACACACATCCTTGTAGTAAAAAAGATTTACTAAATACTGATATATTTAATTTTAATCTATTACTTATAATTCAAGAACTTTCAATTAATTTACACATTCACCATGTGTGAACTGAGTGACCACAATTAAATGTTAATTTTACTAAAGTAGCCAAAAACGGTGCTCTTATTTTAGGTACTTTTACAAATTTACATGTAACTTTTACTAAAGTTAGCAGTTAAAATATATAGTTTTTGTGGCATAATTAATAAAGTATATGTGTTTTATAAGTGGTATCTCAGTGACACCAGGAAGAATTTTGTAATTTGTAATTTTAGTTTCCACGTTGTGGTTTGTTATCTTCTAAACACTTTAAAATATGTTTTACTAAATATCTGTATACAATACGTGACTATAACTTATGTATTTACGCAGATTTGGAATTTTGAGTGTGTGAACTGAGAGACCATAGTTTAAGAGTCATAACTTTATTATTAATTCATTACAAATTACAATTCGCATTTTAAAAATTATTTTATGACTTTTACTAAATCTTGAAGTTACAAACTTAACAAAAATAAACAAAAAAAAATGTGGTCACTCAGTCCACATGCACACCCTATTTCATACCACTTTCTGGCGCATGAGGCCTACTTAGCCTGGGCTCATACTCGAACCCGCAAATCTAGAGATGTACGTGAAAAGAAGAAAACATTTAACCTAGCCGCCACATCCTGCACAAAGGCTGTCAGGAAGGCTCGCTTTAACAGGGAGTATATTTATTTATTTCATACTTTTGTTTTATTTTCCGTTACAACCTCCAAATTCGCCCTCTTTAAGGAAAATGTGCATATACCATTAGAGCGTGCAGGAATAACAAACATAGGTACACGGTCACTCATAAACTTTCACATTTGTAATATTAGTGTGATAAACAGCAAAGTGCCAGTCGGACTAGCACAACGAAGGTTCCGTTTCAAAACACAACTTATTTTTTTTGTTACATATTTTCTTAATATATCAAGTAAAATATTAGGTGTTTTTTACCTGTAGACATAGAATATAATAATACTACGATGTAGATAATTTGTGAGGTCCCCATATTTACTAGACGCATGCAAGGTAATTGCCGTAGTCGCTACAAGTCTTGCACTTCCGAGCGTCCGGTGAATAGGTACGTTGCCGTTAAACGTGTTTTTTAGGGAAAAGTTGTGGACAATATGCCTTCCTATGTCTTATGACACTGCACTAAATATTTCAATTCACGCGTAAATATTGCTTTTATTATTGAAATGGAAAAAATCGACAATTTGTTGTATGTTAGGAACTTCTCACAATGAAATGGACAACCGAGATGTGTGGATTGTTTTGTGTGAGATAGTAAAAGAGATCGCAGCGTAAGGGTAGTTTATATTAGACCGGGCCGTGCCCGTGGCGTGCCGTGTACGTGGCCCGGACGGGGCACGGATTTGAAACGTTACATACATTTTGTATGAAGCAGTTTATATTAGACAGTGCCTGATCCGTGTCCCGCCCGGGCCCGCCTACTAACGTACGCTCCGGCCCGCCCCGTCCTCGCCCCGGCCCGGTCTAATATAAATCATCCCTAATGGTGATCGGAACGTCTCGGGCGGTGGTAACACAAATTGCTTATTCATCCCTTTCTAACATACGCATAATATTTGAATATTCTTTCCTTGTCATTACAAACTGCATATACATGTGGGTAGGTATGTAGATAGGTAAATTCTAGTTAGTTTTTAAAGCAGTGGTGTTCGGATATAACTACTCTATGTATTTCAACTGACTGTAGAAAGGTAGGTACCTATTATAAGTATTATCATTTATGATAGAGCAAAATTAAAATAAAAACGTACCTATCGAATCTTTTTGTTTTATTATCATTTTACGCAACCCAATAGATACTGTTGAATGTATAAACTTTTGAAAGACGGACACAGCGTAGGCTTTGTAACAAAGTCCCATTTTCTCGCACGGAACCCTAAAAAACTGGCACATGACAATAAAATAACTCTGATTTACCTACCTATTTATACAGTAAACTAATTAAGGTTGGAAATCGTGGCTGGATGTAGTTGACCGTCATAGCGGCAATCTTATGATCTCGTTTTGATATAATGTAGTATTCTATACTTATCAGTAGATACATGTATAGGTAAATATGTCTATTTCTAAATAGTCTCCAAGGAGTAGATGTTCTGTCGAAAAATATACAAAAAACAGCGTAAAATAAAACAATTTATTTCATTTTTATTCACATATACACACAACGACAACCTACAGATCATAATATTAACCATTTGATCTTTATTTAGATATCTTTGTAAGTGTCAAATATCAAATTAAAGCACCCTGTTATTCGATTTATGTTGATATTACAATCTTTTTTGTACCACAGGCTATATATAACATAATTCATAATAAAGCACTCACATTCATAATTTACTAACATTTCAACAGAGAAACAAAACCTACTTAACGTAAAGTGTAGAATAAAATAATTCATGACTATTAACTAATATTTTCTATAATACTAAGCAAGAGTTTATTTTAACATGTTACTAAAACTCTATTGAACTTAATACTATTAGATAAAGAACAGTAAAACTTTCTATAAAAACCCTTCACATAAGTAAAAAAATAATATTCATACAAGTACATATCTATGACATGTCGAAATTCAGTATCAATTTTTCATAGTTTTGTATAATTTATACCTATAGTGCGCGCGGAACTAGTTCGCCGCGCCTTAGGTGGCGACAGGGGCGGCGAGGGGGCGGGTTGCCTACTGCTTGCAACGCACATGAGATAGATAGTGATGACCAAAGCAAGGGCCCCGCCTCTCCACCGCTCACATATCAAAGGCGCGGCAAACTAGTTCCGCGCGCACTATAGTAACTAACATGTTAGTATCTTGCTTGTCAATAGATTTTATGTTCATGATTATTGGGTGCATTATTTTTGAAATTTAAATTAAAATCTGATCATCTACTATAACAATTGCTACTCTAAAATTAATTACTAAACTTTGTGGCTCTGTATTGATTCATAGTCAGTGGTTCTTCCATTTGATTAAAGTATTTTATAAGGAAACTTTCTGAATATATCTTTCAGACGATAGTAAAAATGGCATATATTTCTTCTTGAGGAGTTTTTGGAATTGTATTACATATCAAATTCATTAATTATGTAAGCAATCCCTACCAGTAGACTTAATAGAAAAATTTGTACTAGTAACACATAACAAATTGATCTAATATAATTTGGTACAGAAATAGACCATAACTTAGAGCTGGACAAAATACAATATAATTTGGTACAGAAATAGCCCATTACTTAGAGCTGGACAAAATACATATAAAACATTCACTCTTTGACATAATGATACTAATTTTGTCAATGTTAGTAACAAACAATCAATCTTGATATAAACAAAAACCACTAGGACAGAGTTGAGTACAGCTAGAATACTGAAATTTTGGGATGAAGTGGGTATACACAAATGCTTTTACGATGTATGGCGCGAATATCATACAAAAATAAAAGTATTCATTGCTTATTAAATAGGCAGTTACTTTAAAAATATTTCTATGTTACTAAAACTAAAGTGCATTATGTAGGTGCAATAAAATAAAGTAAGCGGACGCTCGGACTTAAAAAAAATCTGTACTATATATAAAACCTATATCACAACAAAGCTATGCGTTACAAAATTAAGAGAGGAAAAATTACTTAGTCATGTGCGGGATTCGAAACCGCGCCATCCAACCCCTATAGCCGGGGTATGCTTTAACCAACCAACACGACATAAGACTTTTTATCCTTTCGTTCTTAAAAATTGTACGAGGATTGAGCGACATATATATAGTTCAACTTATGTTGTACTACAAACATGATTAATTTTGCAATTAGCATTAAAATTGTTTACGATATCAACCCTACTTTTTTTCTTTTGCTATGATGAATGCTCTCTAAAAATATTAAAAACTATGCATTTTATTAAAATTTGTTAAATTATCGAAGTCTACATGTTTTAACTACCTATATGTATAGAACAAGTCAAAAATAAATTCTGTACACATTAAACCTTCTTTTTTAGTTCATTATTAAAAAAAACTGTACAATAATGTACATGCTATAAAACAAGAACACAATTTTCTTAGAAAGTAAATTATTATGAGTCAAAATATGTCAATAATCTAATTATAATTGTACCTGAGTAATCAGTGTCACATGTAGAGGTCATAAAATTGTAAGGAGACGTAGGACCTTTAGATGAAAACTTTAACATTTAACTTTATTATACGACAGCTACAAAATAGGCGCTATTTAATTATTGATAAATGGACCTTGCTGAATTAGCTAAATTACTTATCTGGTCTTATAAGTTTAGTTTCGACTTTGATCATGGCTTCATCCTTGGCTTTGGTCATAAGAACATTCAGAACAGAGAATGCCTCGATGACTTGCTTCACTTCTGGCTTGCCTTCCTCAGCTCGCCATGTCAGCTCCATCTTGGACATCTTACTACCCCCATCATGCTTCACACAGTTGTACTCTCCAGGAAAATCCTGAAACCACATAATAGGTAGCTTAACGTTTTTGTTATTTTATTTTAGTAGTAGCCGGGCTTCGCACGGGTGCAATGCTGACACGAAATATAGAATGTCTTTATATAGAATGTTTTATACAACATTCACAGATTTTACGTCATTAGACAATACAAACATGTTTTCTTTAGAGTTTATTCATGACATCACATTAGAGACCTCTAAAGTGATCATGTATTATTCATATAAACCTTCCTCTTGAATCACTTTACTTATTAAAAACAGCCGCATCAAAATCCATTGCGTAGTTTTAAAGATCTAAGCATACATAGGGACAGACAGACAGCGGGAAGCGACTTTGTTTCATACTGAGTAGTGATAACACTTTATCAAACTACCTGCACATGTTTGTACTCTGACTAACTGTATATGTTACATGTATACAAACATTTATGAACTGTATACATACATACTAATATATACATATAAATCCCTTGCCTAATAGAATACATCCTATTGTTGTGTTCTCACAGCAGTAAAATAACAAATCATTAAGTAACAACACCCTCAGTAGAATATCTGTCTCCAAGCACTTAATGGTGTGTTCTGCAGCAGTCCTTGAGAGCCAGTAAATCTAGAAGTAAGATTGTAGTAGAAGGCTAGCGTAATTAAAATGTATAAAGAATAGATGAAAGGCGAATGGGAATGGAGGTACACAAGGAGAATGAGAAGACCTTGGCTATCGTATTCTGACTGGGTGTAATACTCCACTTTCAAGGAGGTATGGAGCATTGGTGTGGTGAGCCATCGAGGTAGTGTCTTTCAAAGTGGAGTAAAACACCAAATCTAAGTATATCAGATAGGTTTCAGGAAAATAACCAGGTCATAAATACTCTGAACAGAAAGAACGATGCAGAAGGGAAGGAATGCTATCCAGGACACTCGTTGTTCATTGTTAATCTTCACAGCTTACTAGAAGTAACATGAGCCCAATTTTGAGCATTGCATATGAGGGCCAGCAATTTGAAGAACCAATAACATATGATCAAAAACGTACACCATCGGCGTCTTTTTTAAAGAATAATTTGATCACTCCTCAGTGCTCCATATTACAAGATTAACCAGTTTCAGAAAACATTGTTATGTTATATGTTCAACAGCTAAATTGTTTTTTAATGTGTTAAAAAATAAACAAGCTATATTTATACTGAGTCACTATAGTACCTACTTCGTGTTATCAATAATGAGCAATTAATAGTCATTGCTAAGCACCGCTACTTTTCGTTTAATCCTAATATTCCGAGAATTTATATTCTGTGTAATTCAAATGGTTACATTCATAAGTATATCCTGACAACTGTAATCTAGTTACCATTAAGACAAGTAGGTAATAAAAAGTTTCAAAATATTATTTATGATTCATATGATATTGATGACCACCGCAAGCAATATTATCATCGGTACCTACTGTAGTAGAAAGGCGTTACAAACCGAGAAGAGAATGTTCCCAGAATGTGAAATAGGTATGGTAGGAGGGAATGGAAAACTTCAAGAGGGCGATTCTCGCGCACCGATATAAATGTCACAATAGATAAATCTTGATCAGAGATAATTGAACATGACGCGTATCGTGCAAGTATGAAGTCCCTTTATAGTTGATTTTTTTCTCGATATCGAATCGTAGCAGTCCACTGTAACAATGGATTATCGAAAATATCTTATTCAATAATAGAAGGCTAGAAGCGCTCGTAGCGAAGTTTGCTTAGCCGTTCTGAAACGATCGGTTAAGTACGGCCAAGTAAACTTCGCTACGAGGGCTTCAAACGAGGCGATTTGGACGCAATATGCAACGCAATACCTGATAATATATTATTATAAGTGTTTTGATGTAAATAGACGTTGCTTAACTTTGCTGATCGGTTAAGATCAGCTAAGCAAACTTTGCTACGAGCACATAAACTGACCTTATATCAAGGTAGCTCTGAGTCCGAAATATTGAAACAGTAATTGAAATGTTTTGCAGATAATCAATTATTTTTATTCTGTATTATCATTTACTCTGTATTATCACTTTCAGCGCGGCAGTAAGGGGAAGTACCTTATCCATTGCAGCTACTCGGAAATGGTCTTAGGAGACTATCCATAATTTTTGATGGAATTTTGATCCCCATTCACAGATTTTCGAACAAAATTACAGTTAGCAAGAAAATAGCCATTTTACACAAAAACATTTTTTGATGCCAATCGATCCTGTTTCTAATACTGATCAAAAACTTCTATGGGACCAACCATCGTTGGAGTACTCAAAAAGTCACAAATTGAAAAAAACTTTTCCCGTAGATTTTGTCTGAAAATTTTACGCAAAAGCTTTTTAGTGATGGTTGAAATCTTTTTGTTGACTGAATAAAAAGATAAGTTTAAAAACAATTAAAATTTCGAACACGTTATTACTAAATAAAAACAATCTTGACAGTTTGGTGATCAATGGATAGGAACACATGGTCCTATTTCTTGGCCAGCGCGTAGTCCAGATTTGACGCCTCTAGATTTCTTTTTCTGAGTCTACCTGAAAAACTGAGGTTTAAAAAAGCAATACGATAGCGTTCAAGAACTTAAAGGCTCAGTAACCATAATATTGTATAGAAATCATACCGATAAATTGTCAGCAGCCACTAGGTCGGTACAGAAACGAATCAATTTATGTATTCGCCAAAGTGGCGGTCAGTTCGAGCACTTGATGTCGTATGGCAAGAAACTGCAAGATTTGAAATAAGAATAATATCATCAAGTTATTTTAGTTGAAAATTAATACGCCTTCTTTTTGATATGTGTAAAATTCTACGTGATCATTTGTCTTTTATTTAATTTTTTTGTATTTCAGTTACTCAATTTTTTTTACAAAATTTAAGGGAACAGTTTTTTGCAATTTGTGACTTTTTGAGTACTCCAATGATGGTTGGTCCCATAGAAGATTTTTGAACAGTATTAGAAACAGGATAAATTGGCATCAAAAAATGTTTTTGTGTAAAATGGCTATTTTCTTGCTTATTGTAATTTTTTTTTATAATCTGGGAATGGGGATCATAATTCCATAAAAAATTATGGATAGTCTCCTAAGATCATTTCCGAGTAGCTGCAACTGATAAGGTACTTCCCCTTACTGCCCCGCTGAAAGTTTCCACCCTGTATATCCCGATTCTGAGAATTGACCTCTAGAAAGCTACAAAGAATTTATGAATGGTAGCAGTATAAATTGTATAATGAGTCATCAATGTAAGTACATACAACGCTTTACTTAAACAAAAGGTCAGTTGAGTGTGTTGAAGATTTGGGATGTTCATCCACAAAAAATCCTTTTAAAAACCCCAATAAACAAAAAAAAAACGGTCAAGCGCGTGTCGGGCCACGCGTAATTTAGGGTTCCGTAGTAGCCCGTTATCATAATATAGAACGATTTTGTTGTTCTTTTTTATCTCTTCCACATTCTTCCCGTCAAAGCTAAAATATAAGAGTACGATTACTGCCAAGTTATTATTTCAATTGTAATTCGAAAATTCCTTTGTGATTTCTGCAGGTACTCGAATAAAACGCAACGATATGGCGCGATTCAATTCATTGGTACATTGCGATCTAGCGGCAGCTTTGTGAAACATAATAATATATACTCGTATATATAGATTTAGATTTTTAATTGAACAACAAATAGTCACAATATTTTTAAGTAAAAGTCTTCTATATTAGTAATTGTGAGACCAACATCGTTGACCACAAATTCAGTTAACATTTTTTGTGAGTTAGACACAGGTTAAAAGTACAAACGAATATTCAGGTGGCTTAGATTAGGTCGAATGGCTGAAAGACAGAACCGAATCAGAGCACCCACCTTCCAAGCAGTCTTGTCTGTCCTACCCCTAGAGTGTTTTGTATAAGCCGGAGGCGCGGAGGCGTAGCGAGTACGCTGCGATGAGGTAGCGAGAAGACTAAAGCGCTGCATACTCACAGCGCCGGAGCTGTCATAGAATTACTTCACTTCTAATAAGACATTTGTCTCTAAGCCTTACCTCTTTGTGTTGACGTTTTCGTGCATGTGATTTGTGACTAATTATTTTCATGAAGAAGTAGCTAATTTTGAGAAATCTCATTAGTATTAAAAAAAAAAATAAGTGTCTATTACTCCCCCGCCCTCAATACGGAATATTCCGCCATCTCTCCCCCTCCCCATAACACAAAATATTTACATATACCATGTCTATAGTCCTTCTAATGTGTGTAGATACACATTTATATTCATTATAATTATTTATGAAAAAAAATAGTTTCCGTAATCCCCCATCGCTCTGGGGGAATGCTACAACCCCCGTCTCCCTCTTCCACCCGTTCCTATAACACATAAGTATGTATACCGATTTTAAAGTCCTTCCACTACTTCATCTTGGTCACTTCAAAGGATTTATTCTAAGAATTTTGTATTTGGTACAAAATTATGTAACACCCAAGTTCAACGACTATTACTGCTAAAGCAATTAGCAACTTATCTTTACCGCTATAATATTCCTTGAAAGTTCATGAACTGCACTATCACCATGATTTTTTTCAAATTTTTCATTCCAGCAGTTTGTTTTAGAGGGGGGGGGGGGGGGGGACGCCCTACTGGAGCATACATTTGCAAACGGGGCATTAAATCGAAAAATAATACTATTTTTCGGTTTAGGGTTCCGTAGTACTGACAAGGAACCTGTATAGGTAGACGTTGCTTAACTTTGCTGATTGGTTAAGAACAGCTAAGCAAACTTCGCTACGAGCGCTTCAATATTCATATGTATATATTTATTTATATGTGTTTAAATCAAACGTGGGATGTTGGAGAAAATACCCGCTCTTCAAGACGTTGACATCCGCCTCTTCAGTCCGCTCGTGACCACGACCAATGCAACTTGTTCGAAACGTCGACGTAAAAATGTATACATGTCTTATCGCGATTAAGTCCCGTTAAAGACTCATAACTATGTGTTCAAGTCGCGAAAGTCTTAAAGTTACTAATACCGCTACTGATCACCTTTATCCTAAAATAATTTTTAGCCGCAGCTCATTAAATATATAGTTTCAATATCATTTATGCTACAAGTATCATACATTAATACAGTATTAGGTGATGGCATACATATGAACCAGAGGGGCCAGCGGCTGGTCGACTTCATTGAAAAGGAGGGACTGGTTCAACAAAAAATTAGATCGAGTTTATCATGACGACCAGGAAGCAAATATTCGATGATTTCTCTGTGATCCATAAGGTGAAAACCGGTAGCGATCACCGTATTGTTAGAGGCACATTGAATATCAATGCTTGAAAGGTCACGTCTGATAAATTCCACGCTTCGTCCGAGCGTTGCCCAAATCCAAAACCGGGAGAGCTTTCAACTCGAACTACATAACCGCTTCTAGTGCCTAGCTGAATGCGAAACAGTGGACGAGATAAACAACGAGTTGGTGGAAGCGGTGGGGTCTCAGATCTTTAAGACCTCCCGCCAAAATAAACCGAAGAATCTCTCAGAGGAAACCATCAAGCTGATGAAAGACCAGAATGAGTTGAGACTGCAATCTTCAGTTGATATGTCGAACTACGGCAAGCTAAATAGACAAATTTCGATGGCACTGCGACACGACTTGCGCACCTTCAATACAAATCGTATAAAGCCGCAATCGAGCGTAACCAAGGCTCTAAAGTGTTCGCAAAAAATTCGTCTATAGGGCAAAGCCAAATGACGAAGTTGAAGATCGACGATGACAGAATCATCTCATCAAAACCGGAGATTCTGAGAGAGCTTGAGAGGTTTTATGGACAGCTATACACCTCGACACCAGAACCCGTTGTCAGTGCAGCTCAGGACAAGAGAGCTAAACTGACCCGACACTATACCGAAGACATCCCGGACATCAGCCTATACGAAATTAGAATGGCTCTCAAACAGCTTAAGAGCAACAAGGAGCCAGGTGATGACGGAATCATGACAGATATGGTCAAAGGTATTAACATGATTAACCTAGAATTACAGCCTCTCAATGAAAGCTGCTGGAACAAACTGTGAAGAGCTTTGTGACAGATTTTTTTTTTGAAAGTGGGATAGCCTTGTGGCCAAATTCAAAATGGCTTCCAAAATGTGGTTAAACTCAAGCCCGCAATGGAATCCATACTATAAACTGGTGCACAGCAGTCCATAGTCATTGCCTTACACTGCTTCAAAATTATTTATTTGAAGTTAAATGAACAACACCAAAAGACCAGTCAATCATAATTATAATATAGAATGTTCAAATGTTCATAGCCCCTCACTGTGTGTCATAAAGTGAATAATGAAATGGTACATTAAAATTTAAGTAGTACTTACATTAGTAAAAAATATCCTTCTGTTCAAGCCCATTTCGGCAATAATGACATCAATATATTTCTCTCTCACTTCAACAACAGCTGCTTCAGTCACCACCGGTGCATGTGTCTCAATGTATTTTAACAGGTACATTTCTGAAGACATCTCTCCAGCTCGTTTAGCATTGTACTTTTGCTTGTTGCATTGTGCTGCTATACCTCGGACGTTATCAACATCCCATGTTGGTGTTTCTCTATAATTTAGACTTGCTGCCAACAATCTGTAAGGAAAATATTGAGCTGAATATGGGATGCCATTGGGTTTTGTAATGCAGTGTGTACCACCAGGGATCTATGCATCACATAACAGTAATATATATCTATTGGGATTTTAAATCATATTTTTAGATTTATGTAAGCATTATTTATGGAATTAAAAATGTAGTTTATAATTGGCGACGGTAGAACCATACTGATCTAAGTATCATTTTCATTTTTTTTTTTTTAAATAATAATAATAATTTATTTCTCAAAAAGGTACAAATAAAACAACTGAAACTTAAGAATAACATATTAAAAGTGGCTTAATTAGTTGCTAATAATACTTGCAGAATCTACACTAAGATGTACTCTTTGTGTTGTAAATTCTGCATTCCCTTCCTAGGTACAAAATTAGTAAGTAATACATTGTCTATGGTGTTTAATTATAAACAAAAGTTATATGGATACTATTGAATTTACATAATGTATTTATAAATAGATATATATATTTATAATATGTGTGCGTGAGGGTATGAGTGTTGTGTTGTGTGTAAGTGGCAGGTTATTAGAGTGAGTAGGTGAGATGACATTATGTGTATGTACCTGAGTGTAAAGTTGAGTGTAGTGGTATGCAGTTAGACTAGATTGTAGTAGTGTTGTATCATACAATTACCTTTATCAGCCTTTCGGTTTCTTCTTGAGTTATGTTTTTTTTCATTATATTGAGAAAAATAAAAAAATTCGTTAGAACTTGTTTTAAAAAATACGTGATTTATTATGCTGTAATCTTTATCGAAATGATGGCTAATATGTCAGATAAAAAAATAAAAAATCTATAATAAAATATTTTGATTAAAAGTAGTTAAAATGTTGGTTTCTGCAGTAAAAAAAAACAGATAAAAAAATAATAATTGGATCAGTATAGCAGGATATATTTTTGAAAGTAAGTTTAATGCTAAAGTGAAAACTTGAGGTCCCCAATATAGAAAAAATTTCACTTGGATCAGTATGGTTCTACCTTCGCCAATTATATTCTTGCTGCTAGTTCTTTAACACTGTTTCGTAGTCGCACATTGGACTATTGTTCCTTTTCATAAACGATAGCCAGGAAACAGAACAGAACAGAAAAAAAATCTTTACTCTTTTATATACCAAACATATTAAAATTAAACTAAAAAAGATCAAGTAAATTAATAATAAAAAGAGTAACAAAGGCTATGACGCTATGAAAGAACTTGCTTGCTCACACACTTATACTTTAGTAAAACAATAGGTATCTAATGCATGCAATGATCTAAATGAGCTTAGAAATCCAAAGCTAAGCATGGTTAAGTTTGTGTCCTCCTAGCCTTAAAGCATACCTTGATATGATAATGGTCCTCCTGCCCCATTATACTTCTAACTTACTACATCTAATTTGACACCTTCCAGATGACAGTAACAGATAAGAGTAACAAGATGGGAAAAACTCTAAAACGCTTGCCAATAATTGAACATAAAGACAATTATTGCTTCAAGCTTCTTACTTGTCAGATGCAAAGTGTTCCTAATAAAGGGTTGTTATTAACATACTGCAACCAAGTCCTAGAAATCATATGCGAAACAGTGACTCTTTTTAAAATGATTGACTATAAATAAAACTCATATTGTCAGCAATAAATTCCTATATCAAACATTCTATGTTCTAGCACCCAATTAGACTTTTTTATTTATTTAGTTTTTATATTGGAGGAAACAAAAAGGATTTGTGAACAAATAAACATAGACTTAACTAAGACAAAAAATATGAATTGACTAAAAATGGTTTGCAGTAAATTTAAAAGCTGTACTAGTTGGAGTATCTACCAGCAAAATTCCTCTACAACAACCTTGATCTGTCAAAAACAACCATAATATTCATCTATTAATACCTAGCTGATATTAGTGGGCGCATAATAAATTAGGCTCATTTATAATGTTGTCTTAGGTTTTCGCAATTATTACTCATAGTAATTAAAAACTTTAAACGGTTTTTTGTTTGAAACATTGGGACAAAATAATAATAAATATACGCGATTTAATTGTTTAATTACTATTGGCACATTTATGTTTATCATAATCAGGGCCATAACTTATGTATGGCTGATATGGGTTGCAAATATTGGTATTGCCCTGTTACATGATGGACCTGGCACCTGTATGGTGTAGCCATGGGAAGTTAAAATGTGCACTTCTAAGAATGGGCTGTAATTACAATGAGTTAAATTCTTCTTTTAGTGATTAAGATATATTTCACGATTTGTTTGATGTTTTTAGGAGTAAATTAGTTAAGTCCCTATTTGGGGACATGTTCTGACTTCTTGTTCATTCAAAGAATTGTTACTTTTTTTTCCTATTGTTTTATTACAATATGATTTCTCTCTTTGTAACAGTCAAAGAAGAAAAAGTAATGATTGCATAAAATTAAGTTATAAATAGATAATAAATAAATTTGGTATGTATATTGAGATAGTATTCACAGTTGATGATTAAACCTATCAATGTTGGTGTAAATCAGTTCTAATAATATTAACTTCTTCATTATATAACCGCTTAACTTTTGATATATGTAGTAAATGTACCTGTAAAATATATATGTATCAGAACTTAAACATTAAGAATGTGCTTGACTATTTGATATGTATACTGTTGGTATTTCTTAAATAAATAAATAACAATTCCTGATGATGATTTGTGTAAAAGCAAAATGCATTTGAGCTTGTTCTGGTTGAGCTATGTGGCGTTTACAACATTAGCTTAGCAAGAAAATGAGGGAGAATTCTCACTAAATATTATTATATATAGATTTTAAAATTGTTTTTCTATATTATAGATTTAATTACTTCTTATAACATTTTAAAAAATATTTTTTAATATGACAACTAAGTACCCAATTTTTGTCGCCTACATAAACAAAATACATGTGTGCATTAGTGATAGATAAACTTTGGTAAACAATCAATCAAGCAAAATGTGTTAAGTGTGTGTGAAATTAAAATTAACTGACTAAGTGAACTTTTAAGTTTTGATTCATAACTGTCATCACAGGATCTTCTATCTAAGATTGTATAAAAATGTAGACAAACATTAAAATAGTTGTTTTAGTAACTTAGTGTATACAAAAATTATAATTTACATACCTGTGAACCATAATATCTGCATAACGACGTATTGGGCTTGTAAAATGTGTGTAAAGAGGAACATTTAATGCATAATGGTGGAAATCGTCATCTTCACGGCCAGCAGCACAAAAGTATTTGGCTCTTGTCATTGGCTTAGCACACAGCATATTCAAAACCATGGCTTTGCCCACACAGTCTGGACCTGTGTGAGGTAGTAGTGAACGGTGCAAACTTCCAGCAGATGATATATCGAGTTCTATTCCCAAGGGTGTTAGAGATTTTGCAAGAGCTCTGAGCATATGCCCACTTGGGGGTGGATGACATCGCAGGAAAGCCAATCTTGGATGGTCCTCATATATCCGTCTTGCAACAGTCATATTAGCCAACAACATAAACTCTTCAATCATTTGATGACTCTCTTTAATTTGATAAATCCAATATGATTCAGGCAAGCCAGTTTTGGTACTCAAACTAAATGAGACTTTAGGTTGATCAATTCTCAGAGCTCCCTCTTCAAATCTCAATTTACGGAATTTTGCTGCAATGTCACCAACAATCTTTACTATTTTCTGTACATCCTCAAACTTATATCCATTGTATATTTCTGGAAATTCAGATTCATCTTTTTTTTCAAGAATGGCTTGTGCATGCTCATAAGCCAACTGAGCACATGAGTTAATAACTGTTTTAGCAAATCTATGCCGGAGCACTTGAGCTTCTTTAGTTATTTCCCAAAATACTGAAAAAGCAAGCTTATCCACCCCGGGAAATAGTGAACAGAGCATGCAAAGTTCATCAGGCAGCATATGGTATGCTTTATCAACTAAATATATTGTGGTTGCCTTTTTTGCAACTTTCTCGTCTAATTCAGTGTTTTCAGCCAAGTAATGAGAAACATCTGAAATGTGGACACCTACTTCATAGTTACCATTTTCTAATTCTTTGCATGATATTGCATCATCAATATCACGACAATTAAATGGATCAATACTGAATATACACTGATCACGGCAATCCTCTCTTAATGCTATCTCTTCTTCAGGTATAGTGTAATCAAGTCTAGGAAAAAGATGCCTGATGTCAGGACCAAATGGTGTTATGTCCAAATCATTTTGAGCTAGGATTGCCTTTGTCTCAGCCTCCATATCACCGGACTCCCCTATAAAACACATAATTTTGCCTATAGCAAATCTAGTATCAAACCATTCCACTATTTCAGCCAGGAATAATGTGTCTTCATACTTTTTGGCATCTTGATAGAAATTATTTGGCCAGCATGAGAATGGTATGTTAAGTCTTGGGACTCGATGGTCTCTGGGAATAAATAGAGCTTTTTGCCTGTTTTTATCTGGCATTAATTTTAGATTACCAATAACAGATCGTGAATGTACTTTTTCTTTGATAAAAACTACTTTTCCCCGTTTTTGTTTCTTTCCATTGTCTTCTTCAGCAGCATCCTTGTCATTTTCACTTATTGTTGCTTCAATGAGTTGTACAACAACTACATCGCCTTCTAAAGCCCGATTTCTATTTTTGATTCCATCTATAAACATGTCTTGTTCATCACGGTCATCTGATGAAATGAACCCCTGTTGAAACTGTTTAGGATTTATTCTTAGAATTCCTTCGAATAGAGTACCATCTCTAAGACCTCGTTGAATTTCCTCTGCGGAGAGATAATTGTCAAATTTCCTTTCTTCTAAAGTTTCTTTATCATTAACTTTGTTATTATTATTTTTCTTACGCCTTGGAGAGTTCTTTGGTTGTTGTTTTATACTTTGCTGCTGTACATTTGGCAGTGGAACAGTAACATTAAAACCATTACTAGAATTGATAGAATGGCTCAATAAGGGATGTTGCATCATATTTTGAAAAAACTGCATATTTGACTGAGGTGTTACTATAGGTGAGCAAGGAATACTGGCTGAGCTTGGTCTCTGGTAGCTGTGGATAAACTGAGTGTTAGGGGCACTTGCAGCAAGGTGACTGTTTTGGATTGCAATAGAATTGAGTGTCTTTTGTATATCAATGACATTTTGGGCATTTTGCATGTACTGAAATTGTGGATGGTAAGAGAGATTGTCAAGGTACCTGGAACTGCTGCTAGACTGAATTGCACTGCTGGGACTAGTGGTACGGTACACTGGACTGTTCTGACTGGCGAAATAATTGTGTACAGATCCATTTGTTGCCACAATCGGTATATTAGCCGAGCGGATCGATTCCGAGGGCCCATTCACACCTGTTACTAGATTTAATTGTTTCCGTTGTTTTTTCTTTGCATTCTTCTTAGGAGTAGAGTTTTTGTCAGTATTTATCCCTTTACTATTACAATTTAATTGCACACCTGCCATTAAATGTTGAAGTTCATTCTTTATATCTTCAATGCTATGATTCAAGTGATTTGGTTTTGTGTCTGATATTTTACATTTCTCTTTTTCGCCATTGTTGTGAGAGTTCTTTGTTTGTAAATCTTTCGATGACGACGTGGTAAGCTGTGCACTTGATGGCCCACTTATACAATCCTCGTTGCCTGGCACAATATGTTGTAGATTTAGCATTATTTGAAACTAAATTGCTCATTGATCACTGATATACCACAAGGTTTCATTAATATCTACTGATTTCGAAATTTTTATACTTTAAATTTTATGTTCAATTCAATGCGCACGTTACAACCCTAAGACCCAAACAGACAGTCACTGACTGAGCAAGAAGACAGACAGTGAGTGAGTTGACAGTGACCTAGCTAGACAGACCAAAGATTTGTGAGCAGTGTTGCCGTTCTAGGGACTTTGTCGCTAGAACTAGGGGATTTTGTGAAAGTTTAGCGGATAAATTTCTAAATTTAGCGGGAAAAAACTTTTTGGCGACTTCTAACGACTTTTAGGCGAGTCAATATATCACTAGAAGGGCAAACATCTTTATTTTGAAATTAAGATACTAACTCGTTAATCATAATAAATCAATTTATATACTTAAATTGATATTATATATTATATTATGCTATTTTATTATACTATTTATTTATTGAAAGAAACTCGAGAGGCATCAACTGCCTTTTCTGTTGACGTTGACTTTAGAATTGAAGATCCTGGTGACTTCGTATTTAATTTTGAAATTTAATTACAGGTGCCTAGCTGATAATTATTATTCTGAAATGGTTTTTACATAGATATTGAACTCATTTATAAATAAGTTATTCCAACTACAAGATTATAAAGTTCACAATATTTTCCTGTTTTGCCTTTTCATTTAAAATGTATTGAACAGAAACTGAGGGTGACAGCCGATTTAGTGCAATTGGGATGCATAATCTGCTCTGCTGATGACCCGATTGTTGATTACAACAAAAAAATTACTCTATGTCTTGTATATCGTCGGTGTGGCCACCTATCTACAAAATAGAGAAGTAAATTACGTTTTATTATAGAATAAGGTACATCATCTTCTAGTACGGAAATTAAACTAGAATCGATACTTTTTTGAGCGTTACATAGGTATATGTAATATGAGTTTTAGCGACATTTAGCGGATTTTTAATGAACGATTTTTGCCATATCTAGAGGGATTTCTATAACTGGCTAGGGACTTTTAAATTTGTTGAACGGCAACACTGTTTGTGAGTCCCCAGCAGACAGTGCTGCCATCAAGACAAATCATGAATCGGCTAAAATTGTGTTAAAATTATGCCAAATGCTATAAAGAAATGCTTTAGGGTGCGAACCATTTGAGTGAGATTCGCTAAAAACGCTAAAAACGATCACACTCCCAAAAAGTTTTCCACATGGGTCTTGGCGTTATTTTCGCCTTAAACGCTACATCTAATGTCAAAAGTGACAGAAGTGGCAAATTTTTGTGGCATTCTTAGCGTTCTTATCCAAAAATGGAACGGGGATGACAGTTACAAACGATCACGTGATCACAACCATAGACGCAAAATGTGATCAAAATTGTCGAAAATAACTGAAATGGAGTACGGCCCAAATAAAATACAGACCCACCAACTTAGGGTGCTTACCATTTGAGTGAGATTCGCTAAAAAAGCTAAAAACGATCACACTCCCAAAAATTTGTTCCACATGGGTCTTGGCGTTATTTTCGCCTTAAACGCTACATCTAATGTCAAAAGTGACAGAAGTGGCAAATTTTAGTGGCATTCTTAGCGTTCTTAACCAAAAATGGAACGGGGATGACAGTTACAAATGATCACGTGATCACAACCATAGACGCAGAATGTGACCGAAAATAACGTTCTTAGCGACTAGGGTGTCCTAATCTTGACACCCTACCAAATAATTGACACATCAATTTTATTTCTTTTAAATAAGAAATCTACTGAACGTAATAAAACCACTTGATAAAATAAATACTGGTAGATTTTTTATTTTTGGGTCTGGCAACTACAAGCTGTCAAATAGGCTAATATGGCGCCAAGACAGCTGACACAAACAGTGATCGTGCAATTCCAAGGGAAAAAATCTGTTTTCTTAGAGTTTTGACAAGGTAAGCGTCATATCATTTACTTAGAATGACTTGTTTTTTGTCCGCCATTTCTTTGTATACTGAGATATGCTGATTTTCCGTATTTAAATAAGTGTTTCCAGCATGTATTTCTCAGTGAATTAACTTAATTTGGATTTTACAGGCGTGTCAATTATTGGTATGTCTAAAGTAGTCGAATTCTAATTTATTGACACACATGACAATAACTGGGTTTCAGAAAATATTTGTTTGTTAGGTTAATTTGATGTTTAATAAAAAAAATCTGATGTGATAAATATCACACATAAATATTTTATTAAATTACAGCCATTTTCCAAATTTTGTCATGGGTGTCAAATCGATATTACCAATTATGAACACCAGGGTCGGTAATTGGAAAATGTATGTCAATTATTGGACTCAGGATTATGTCGGCTACGGATAAACGTGGCTAATCATCAGACCCTTATGTTGCTTTTTTATTGAATACATAATGAGCATTATTTATGTTACAGTTACTTATACGATTCTAAATATGAAACCCAAGATAAATTCAAAAGAGGAAGAGAAAGTGAAAACTAAGCATGTTGAAAAACTTAGAAGAAAGAAGTATCAGGCAGATAATAGTATAAGGAGGTGAATCAAGTTTGATAGAGAAGACTGAAGTTACTAATAAGAATAACAAAGTATTGTATACTGCCGGAGAAATTGAAAGATTTCTAACAGACTTTGAAGACTGATGTAGTACCTGCTTTGATAATTAATATTTTTCAATCGATTGGCTGTGGTTGGTTTCAAAGTTAATGTTATGTTAATTACACTCCAAAAAATATTCCTATTTTCTATGACAATGTATGATGATAATAATATGTGTATGAATAAAGGCTGATTAATAAGCTCTGAGTGTTTAAGAACTATTTGTTTTATTATAAAAAGTATTCAATAGTATCATTTCATACTTATTTATCTAATTATTGTTAAATATAACTGAGTGTCAGTAATTGGAATTACACGTGACAATAATACGGCAGACTGTGTCAATATCTGGGTAAATCGTACTGATTCATGTAAATATAGAAAAGCAGTATAAAATAACATATTGTTACCATTTTAATTTACTGGAAAATTTCTACAATAGCCACCATTACCTATACTAACTGTTTTCAATCTGGAAACACCGTGAAGTATTTGATAGTATGTAGTTTTTGCATGGTAACCCTTAAAGTGTCAATAATTGGGCGCTTTACCCTATGCTCCATTAGTCGCTTAACCCATAAATACTGGTAAAATGTTCAATTCCAAATAAAACGTAATTTAATTTTAAAATATCTATAATGAAATGTATGTTTAAATCGACTATGTTATCAATTAAAATATTAATATCTTGGTCTTCATCAACAACTACTGTGCTTGAAGAAGTGGAAGCCTCATCGCTCAGACTGTAACTCTCCTTGGTACCTATAAAGCACTTCGTTCAATTTCAGCGTCAGAATGTGATAGTGTTAATAACGATACTGCTGAGATAAATCTGCAAAGGGGTTATTACCAGCTGCATCTTTATAATCAATAACTTCATTCCAAAATTCTATAGGCATATTGGAAAATATACATTTCCATTTAATGTGTCCAATTATTCAATATGTAGAGGGAATAAAATACATCACGTAACGTAATGCAAACAAATCAAACAGGTATCTAACATATATACAGAGTTATTGTCTTAGTGCCCAAGCATGGGAGTTTATATGAGGATCCCAGAAACCAAAGGCCACATGATCTTCATGTTGAGTTTAAAATCACCTCACCTACTATGGAGGAAATACCCAATCAGTTGAAAAAGAAAACATCTAAATCAGCTCCAGGTCCTGATGGTATCCCATATATAGTGTATAAAAAGTGCCCATCGGTTCGTAAACATCTCTTAAATATCTTCACTAAGATCTGGTTAAGCAAGCAAGTACCAGTGGCATTCGGAAAAGCAATTTTTGTCCTCATACCAAAAAAAGACGAAGTAACTCATCCAATAGATACTAGGCCGATTGCATTAACAAACACAATATCCAAAATATTTTTTACAATTTTACAAACTAGTATGACACACTTTATGATCAATAACAAGTATTTCAGGCCCAATCACCGGAAAGGGTTTTTGCCTGGAATTTCTGGATGCCTGGAACACAATACTCTTCTAAAAAAACCTCACAAAACTCGGAAAATTTAAAAGATGCCAGAACATAATCTGTTCATATTTTATGAAAGACAATTAACGGTGTGCTGGATAGACTTAGAGAACGCGTTTGGTTCTGTGCAGCACAAACTGCTGATGTTCGCAATGAAATGGTATAATTTTCCACTTGTGATCAGCGACATCATCGCATCATATTACTCCCAATTAAAATTTGTTATTTCATCAAAAAGGGGACACACTAACACATTGCAATACAATGTGGGCTTGTTCCAAGGTTGTTGCTTGTCACCAATAGCATTTAATATAGTAATTAATATTTTAATTGACAAGCTAATTAGTCATGAAAAAAAGTGGGGCTATCGGTTTAAGATCAATAACAAATACACAGAGTCCATCTTAGCTTTTGCTGACGATCTTGCAATTCTGACACGTAACCCAATTCAATGTCAGGAACTTTTACGTGAGGTGGATGAGTTCTGTGCATGGACTAAACGGTTGAGAACAAAACCAAGTAAATGCCACTGTCTGTGTCTGGGTAGACGGAATACCAAATTTACCTCCTACGACCCGGGACTCTTGATAGGAGGAGAATGTGTTTCAACAATTGCTGAAGCTGTCCCATTTAAATTTCTTGGTAGGAAGATAGATCACAAAGGACGCACACCATCTTTAGACACAGTTGTCGATAGCTTTCTAAAAGACCTTAGTATGGTAGAACAACAACCAATTATTAACATTAAAAAAGCTTGGATATACGACAACTACCAAACATCACGTCTGACTTGGCCCTTTCTAGTATACGACATTACTAAATCCCTTTTCACAAAACTGGATGTAAACGTCACAAGAACATTGAAGTCATGGTTGGGGCTTGCACTTTCGGCAGACCCATCTACATTATTTCGGGATAAAACCAATTTTGGGATGAAATTAAAGAAACCATCGGAGCTCTATAAACACCTCAGAGTTACCAAAACGCACGTCTTATTAAAATCTCAAGACGATATAGTCGCATCTCTCCCAAAAGACAAAAGTGCCTCCGACCTTGATTCGAGTCTTCAATTCCACAAACAATTTATGATAGGTGCACAGTCCAGCAAAGCGGGCTTAGGATCAAAAAAGAAAGTTCAGGATAAAGACATTGTAAAATCTTTTCTACAACAAGACGAAAATGATAGCTATAAAATACATGCAATGAGCTTAGAAATGCAGAGCGAATGGCTAACCATAGGTGAATTTTGTATCCCTTTGGCGTTAAGGTGGCGCACCTTGATATACGATTGATCACCTGCCTTATTAAAATTTTATCTAAACGCCTTTCAGATGACCCTCCCAGACCAAAGTAATTTAGTAAGATGGGGGAGAGCCATCGAAAAGTCTTGCGGTATTTGTCGGGAGGGCATAGGTCCAGCAAGGCACTTATTGGTAGGATGCAAGGTGCTCCTTGATAGGGGTCATTATTCACGCCGTCATGATAGAGTCCTCGAAATCATACGAGAAGCAGCGAGTCTCTCGGTAGCTAGAGCAAAAAAAAGGTTTGACCACGAACAAACGACAGGTTGCTTTGTAAAAGAAGGGTCATCTACCAAATCGAAATCCAAGCCTTACTCCATCTTAGGCGCAGCTCCCAATTGGACTCTCTTGATGGACACGTATGAAAATATTACAAAATTTTTGAGGATGTTGGTATTTCGTCATCCAGACCAGACATATTTTTATACTCAAAAAATCTAAAACGCATAGTACTTATAGAACTTACTGTGCCGTGGGAAACAAACATACCTAAAGACCACACAATAAAAACAAACAAATATTATGACCTAATTAATGAATTAACCAAAAACGGTTATGTGGTTAGTTTATATGCTGTAGAAGTTGGAGCAAGGGTATTATCAAGTATACCAGCGAAATCCCTAACCTACTTAAAGACCTTGGCCTACCAAGAACAACCGTAACTTCCATCCTAGAACGTGTATCTAAGGCGGCATTAGTAGGATCTTATCAAATTTGGTTAGGTAGGGGAGGAGGCTCGAATGGTGAAGGAGAGCATTGATATATTATAAAGGGGCCCATTAACCCTACTCCTGGGTTGCAAGTACCAGGCCCCTCTAGCCTCTTCCTCTGCAACGCGATGGACCCGGCACCCGCACGGTGAATCCATGGAATGCTAAGTAATTCGTCTCATTTTATATATTGCAGCATAGCACTCAAATTAAAGGATTTCTTTACTAACAGATAGCATTGTGTTAAATATGCAGAAATTAGTTTTTAAACATAATTGCAGTTGCATTAAATAATATAAAACCCATGTGTCAATCAGGTTGGAGTCAACTATGTAGTGATCGATTGCTAAATGCGTACAAATCAGTAACTTTTTAAATTGTTTGACTTAAAACGCGCTTTTTAAACTTTATGTCACCTTTTATATGTTTAAAAAATCGCAATTTAGTCCGACTATAAAATAAGTAATGCTTGATCAGCACTTGTTCCTTGAAAGCTATTTATTAGATTATAGGTTTATATCAGGCTTATACAAATGTTTTTCATGGAGTGAATTATGCGTGACATTATCAAAAATAACGGGTGAACTGGCCGGTCACTTCTCCTTACAAACGCCGTAGGGTGATCACTCCCTTATTTGAGATTTTAGGACCAGAATTAAGCATAATATCGATTGAACTCGTCTTTATCTAGGTTTGTAACGTAATGAAATTTTAGGGGTAGATATTATAGGGTATTACTTTTTATAGATATTAAAAAGTAAATAGGGCTCACCAAATAATACAAATCGGTCGACCTATATATAAAAAGTATGGTATTGTCGCGTTATACTACGCGACTATACTACATATTCGATCGATATTCCTCTACTACATACTACATATTTTGAAGCAGTGATGGCTCAGTGGCATTGGCTATGGACTGCCGTGTGGCAGGTATATATTCCAGGCTAGGCGTATATATTCCAGGCAGGCTAGGCTAGGCGGTGGGTATATTCCATTTGACGCTAATAACGTTATTTTCGATAATTTTGATCACGTTCTGCGTCTATGGTTGTGATCACTGTGATCGTTTTTAACTGTTCTCCCCTGTTCCATTTAGGATAAGAACGCTAAGAATGCCACCAAACATTGCCACTTCTGTCACTTTTGACATTAGATGTAGGGAATTCAAACTGTTTCAGTAGCCTCACAGCGTTAGAAAAAGGGATAAACTATATAAAAAAGTAAAACAGAACCCTGATAATGAAGCTATAAGAAAAAGATACATAGACTACAGAAAGATTTGTAATACGATAGTTAAAAAATTAAAGAAACAATACTACCAATCTAAACTAATTCAACACAGTGGTAATATTAAGGAAACGTGGAAAATAATTAAAGAAGTTTGTAATTTCAAAAAAAGTAATGTACCATCTTCTGAACTTTTGAGTATCCATCCTGATCCTAAAAAATCACTAAATGAAGTAAATACCTTTTTTATGTCTATTGGACACAACTTAGCTAGAGTAATTCTTAACAAAATTGATAAAAGTGAGCAAGATTTAGCACACAAATCTGAATCTAATAATAAGCCACTTAATTCTCTATCTCTATTTCTCACCGATGCTTATGAAGTAAGATCTGTTATAAATAATTTGAGAACAGCTAGTGCACCGGGCTGGGATGAAGTAACCACAACTACTCTTAAAGAAATTACTGCATATATCACTGATCCAATTACTTACCTTTGCAACCTCAGCTTCGAAACAGGAACCTTTCCTGAGTTTTGTAAGAAATCGATAATATGTCCTATTCATAAAGCTGGTGACAAAAGTAATCCAACAAATTATCGACCAATTTCTCTGCTCAGTACACTGTCTAAGATATTTGAAAAAATTGTCAATAAACGCCTCACAAAATTTCTTGAGAAAAATAATATACTTAACACAAATCAGTACGGATTTAGAGATAAAAAATCAACTGAGGACGCTGTCCTAAGGCTAACTAGTATAATTAAGGACCACCTAGATAATGGAGAGTGCTGCGTAGGAGTTTTCCTTGACTTGCAAAAAGCCTTTGATTCTGTGTCAATTCCTATCCTTTTAACAAGGCTTAACAACGCTGGCATTAGAGGTGTAGCTTTGGAATGGTTTGTGGATTACCTAACCTGCCGAGAACAAAGGGTAAGAGTTAATGACTTTGAGAGTGACGTCGGATTCAGCAGATATGGTGTTCCACAAGGCAGCACGTTAGGACCAACTCTATTTCTCATTTACATCAATGAGCTCTGTAAAACATGTATGCCTGGGATGGAGCTCCTCATGTTTGCTGATGACACGGTCCTCTTATTCCATGAAAAATCGTGGGAATCGGTTGTTGCATTAGCTGAAGCTGGTCTTTCTAAGGTTACCTCCTGGCTGGAAGATAGTCTGTTGTCTCTTAACACCAGTAAGACAAAATATATCTGCTTTAGTAAAACAGCCTCAACTTCTCCAGACCCTGACTTCCAACTAACGATTCATACGTATCCCTGTAATCGTCGAAATATAAATGTAGACAGCGTCTGTACCTGTGAAAAATTGAATAGAGTAGAATATCTCAAATATTTGGGTGTTACTGTAGATTGTAATCTAAACTGGAAATATCATATAACTACATTATCAGCAAGAATTAGAAAACTTATTTATATCTTTAAAAACTTAAGAGCAGTTGCTAACTTTAAATTACTTATTCAAACATACAAAGCACTCTGTGAAAGCATTATAATTTACTGCATCTGTGTCTGGGGATTTGCTGCCAAAACATACTTTATAAATGTTGAACGAGCTCAAAGAGCCGTTTTAAAAGTTCTTATGTACTTACCCTGCAGACATCCTACCACAGAGGTGTACAGCAAAGCACAGGTCCTATCAGTTAGAAAACTTTATATCTATCAAGTGCTAAGACGGTACCACGCAAATATAGTGCCACATTTACCTACATCAAATAAACGCGTCGAGCGTTGTCCAGTGCCTTTCGCCCGCAGTAAATTTGCTCAGAGACACTTTGATTATATAGCACCTCACCTGTACAATAAGCTGAATAAACTAAATCGCAAATGTAGCATAAAAAAATACTCTAATAATAATATTAAAAAAGTAATACTCACATGGCTCAATCGACTGGACTATGATGATGTGGAAGGTATACTAGATAATCTTTAAACGATAATAACCTACCATACTTACACAACACACCACACTCACATAACACAATGCACTCACATAACACACCACACCCACATAACACACCACACCCACATAACACACCACACCCACATAACACCCCACACAAATCCACATCCACATACATACAAAACATCCATAAAAGTTTATATGAAAAAAATCAAAATCATTGTATAATGGCATAATTTATGTTAAATATAGTCCTATATTGGAGAAGGATCTGGTCTTCGAAACACAGTTTTAAGCTACGTCGAGGACCAGAGGCTTCAAAATTAACCTTGTACACATTTTAATTGGCAATAAATGATTTTTATGTTTTTATGTTTTTTATGTTTAAGGCGAAAATAACGCCAAGACCCATGTGGAACAATTTTTTGGGAGTGTGATCGTTTTTAGCGAATTTGACTTCAAATGGTAAGCACCCTTGGAATCGTAGTATTCTATAGTACCACCAACTTAACTGTGCAGTTTTCGAGGGCGCTATCGTATAGGTAATGGAAATCAACTACAAACTGTCACAATTTGAAGGAATGTTGTAGTTCTTTTTCTGCCACCTGAACAGATAAGGGTATATTCCATTAGTCGCTAAGAACGTTATTTTCGATAATTTTGATCACATCTGCGTCTATGGTTGTGATCACGTGATCATTTGTAACTGTCATCCCCGTTCCATTTTTGGTTAAGAACGCTAAGAATGCCACTAAAATTTGCCACTTCTGTCACTTTTGACATTAGATGTAGCGTTTAAGGCGAAAATAACGCCAAGACCCATGTGGAACAAATTTTTGGGAGTGTGATAGTTTTTAGCTTTTTTAGCGAATCTCACTCAAATGGTAAGCACCCTAAGTTGGTGGGTCTGTATTCTATTTGGGCCGTACTCCATTTGAGTTATTTTCGACAATTTTGACCACATTTGCGCCTATGGATCCACATTGAATATGAACCATTGACACAAAATGTGAAAAAATTATCGAAAATAACGACTCGATTTAGATATCGATTTAGCGCCAAATTGTACACGTCCTATAAATCTGTGTTTGAATGGGGGGTTAGTAATCTTTGGTTTGAATCTGCCTTTGATTAAACTGCGAGTTCTGTGTTGCTCATGTTTATTTAATTTTTACTATGCTGCAAAACTTAATTGTAAAGTAAAATAGTAATTTTATTACTTCTATGCTACTCCGACACTAAATCAAAATTGATGATTATTTCTGTCTGTATAAAATGAAGCTTATAACTCACAATATGCTAACATCGAAGTGCTTGAAAGGCGTTATGACTGGATATCCTCTCTCTATAAACGCAACAGACGTAAAGGTTACCGAGGTAGACTTCAATCGGGAGTTCATATCACGAATCATACCAAAACTAGACTGGGAAGTTCTTTGGAATGCTGCAAACAGTATTGGACATAGTGAAGGTTTACCGAAAAGCATTGAACCGAAATTTGAAGAGAACGAAGAGTTTCTAAAGAAAGCTCACAAAGTATTATTAGAAGTAGAGGTTGAAGAAGGTAACCTCACTTGCCCAGAATCCGGAAGACAATTTCCTATCACAAAAGGGATCCCCAACATGCTATTGACAGAAGCTGAAGTACAATAAAGTTGATAAATGATTTTGGACTATATATGTTACTGAATGGTTTTTGTTGAAAACTCACATTACCTGCCAATGTTAAAAACCCTTGCCTCCGTAGAGTTAATATACCCCTTGGTTCGTACTTATACAGCACTCCTTGTACAGTCCCCAAGTATTTGTATAACAATGTAAATACAATTATTTTTTATATTAGTTTAGCAATTATTGTTTCATTGTTATGGTTTAACCCCTGGCAATCGAGCAAATTCGCACAGCCAATCTCTTGATGAGACGAATTTACTTAGCATTCCATGGATTCACCGTGCGGGTGCCGGGCCCATAGCGTTGCAGAGGAAGAGGCCCAAGTCAAGGTGCCTCGGACTTGCAACCCAGTGAGTAAGGTTAGGGGCCCCTTTACGATGCATCAATATAACAGTAAATGAGTGTGATCAAGCGTAAAACTAAAACAGTAGATAAAAATGAAAATTGTTAATCTACTCAACAAGTTAATATTGTAAGATTTTTTCCATTGACTTTATCCTTTAAGGCTCCATTAAGTCTATGCTGTGGCTGCGCCTTCATTACATTCATTCGATCTACATGTCCAAACCATCCTAACATACCTTTCTCGATTTTTGTCACTTAATCCTCATTCACACCACATCATTCCCTTATCACACTATTCCTTATCCTGTCACTCCATTTGACTCCAATCATGCTTCTCATTGCTCTCGATTCCACTGCATTTATTCTACTTTCATGCTTTTTCTGCCATACCCAACTTTCACTACCATACAATAGTGTCGAAACCAACACTCCTCTATGAACAGCCAGACGAGCCTTCTTAGACACCTTGTAACTGTTCATAAACACATGCAATGCTCCCTTCACCACATTTCCAGCAGTCACTCTTATCATCTCGTTCAAATATCGTAACTTTCGTCTTATTTACGTTTATTTTATTCCCTTTCTTTCTAAACATAACATTTACCATCTCCTGCAACTCATTTACCGATGACGCAAGTACGTCTTGGTCATCAGCGGAGAGAAGACATTTGATGAGTAACTCGTTCATTCTTCACTGTCTTTCAGGTTTGTCAATAAATTATCCATGAATAAGTTGAATAGCCACGGTGACGCTACACATCCCTGCCTATCACCTTTTTCGATGTTAAACCATTCAGTGTATGTTCCGTTTATTCTAATGCACTGGCTATTCTAATGCACTAAACAAGCACTGGAATCCTCATAGAGGGATTTCAGTGCTTGAATCAGGGTACCATTCAGCCCATGCATAGACAACTCTGACCACAGTTTTTGGCTTTTCGCCAAGTATTTTTCGGCCATACATCTTAAAGAAAAGACCTGATCCGTACATCCCATACCCTTTCTAAACCCTGCTTGTGCATCCCATACTTTCTCATATGTCTCTTTTATCACCCGTTCAATCTATACTTTCGCATATAGTTTACCGACGACGACGCTGAGAAGGCTGATTCCGCGGTAATTCTTGCGGTCTTTTTGCGACCCTTTTCTTTTCTAGAGATAAAGGTAATTTTATTTGTATAAACATGGGTAAAAACAGTAATGCATTATTGATGTAGAAAAAAATAAGATCCACATGTTTTGCCTAAAAAGGCGTATAAACATTTTAATTACGAGAATCCACATGTTTTGCCTAAAAAGTTGTGCAATTATTTTAATTACGTGAAAAATAAATAATTCGCTAATGCCAAAAATATAAAAAAGAAACATGAAAGGAGCCAGTATATATAGCGACACAATCACAGCCTTGCACCAGTCACCGGTTTTTTTTTTTATTGCTGATAAATAAGCCTTAGACCACAATCTCACCTGATGGTAAGTGATGATGTGGTCGAAGGTGTTAACAGGCTTAACATAGAATTACTGGCTCTCAAGGACAGCTGCCGGAACATACTGTCAGGTATTTGGCGACAGATTTTCTACTTGAGGGTGACCGCTAGCCAGGCGGGCATTCCGAAAATGCCCTACCACCAACACAAGTCGGGTCCAAACTGAATAAGTGACATATTCAGTTTGGACCCTATATTTTGTGTTGCACAGTTGACTTGCTTATTCACCATGATTCAGTTAACACCTTGGATTGAATGTTTTATTTTAAGAGAAGGAAACTTCTCTTTGTCTGAAGTCAAGTCACTTATTCAGTTTGGACCCTACTTGTGTCAGGCACAACTTCTCAATCAGTCGCGGACAATGCTTAACAAGCTACCCCCTATTATTAGAGTACCCATAATGAGTGGATTACATCCATGTGTCAAATTACATTATGCATTTTTAGGGTCTTCTGTGCCAAGGGGCTGTATCTCGAGCAAGCCCTAAATTTGTTCTGCTGAATGAATGTTCAAGAGTTCAACCAAAAATTTGTTATGTAAACAAGACAAAGCAGTTAAATTACTTAAACAGCTGGATAGATAGTGGGTCGGACATTAGTATATGTGTGTGAGGCGGTCGTGGGGTGCCGGGCTAGAATGTCACCCCCTGTGGGTGTCGTAAGAGGCGACTAAAGGTAAAATACCGGAAGGTGGGCAGCAGTACCCTCTGAGGAACTTATATATTAAACTGCGATCCCCAAGACGCCTGCGAAACGTGAGGATTATCGCAAATTTCCTTCTTAAGGGTGTACTGGGCGGGCCGTTCTTCATACAAACGCCGTAGGGTGATCACTCCCTATTTGTGGATTTAGGTCCAAAACAAAGCATAATACCGATTGATCTCGTCATTACCTAGGCTTGTATGAAGCCGAATTTTTAATAAGATAATTAACTTGAGAGTTATGAGCTTCGAAACATTTTCATATAACATTTTCGAGGCTCATAACTTTCAACTTAATGATCTTTTTAAAATTTCGGCATCATACAAGCCTAGATAATGACGAGATCAATCGGTATTATGCTTAATTCTGGACCTAAAGTCTCAAATTAGGGTGTGATCACCCTACGGCGCTTGTATGGAGAAGCGACCGGCCAGTTCAACCTTAATGTGGGAGGCTGTGTTCAGCAGTGGACAATCCAGCTGATACAGTATGTGAATAAGTAGATATTACCTTGTTTAAAAGCTAATTTTTCATTTATTTCTATTGGCAGAAACCTAAATGCCAAGTTCAATGCGCTGACATTGTAGATTTGGGAGCAAATTCCCAGGGATGACATTAGGGAATGGGTCTACCCGTTGCTGGCTGGACGGCATCAGCAAAACTATCTGCATGTGTGCAACATGTTTTTTTTTTATGCTTGATAGGTTAGCCTTTGACCACTATCTCACCTGATGGTAAGTGATGATGTGGTCGAAGATGTTCAGGCTAACCTAGAATTACTGGTTCTCAAAGGCAGCAGCCTGAACACACCATTAGGTGCTTGCGACAGATTTTCTAGTTGAGGGTGGCAGCTAGCCAGGCGGGCATTCGCAAAATACCCTACCACCATGCTATAACGACTGCCATCCTAAGACAACAACTGGGACGGACGGCTTAACGTACCCTCCAAAGCACGGAAGCGCTCAGAAGTAATGTCACTAGCGGTCACCCATCCAATTAATGACCGCGGCGGACGCTGCGTAACTTTGCTGATCGGATATGAACAGCTAAGCAAACTTATCTAAGAGCGCTTCAATGATTTACACTAGTAAGCAACAAATTTTTTGCATGTACTCAGTAGTGGCACAGTGGGTGGTCTCCCAACTCGTCATACCTTATGAAACGCACTGTGGGTTACCACAGTGGGTTATTTTTACATCAAGTTTCATAATGATACTTTCTTTTGAAGAGATTTTTCCCAAGTTGTCCTGCTGCTACTCGATGATACTTTTTTATAAAACGTGGTTCCAATGTGTTAACCAGGTTGGAAACATGTTCTATAGTCAGTTTTGTGTAAAAAATATTGAATCGCGTTGGTGTGGTTGATAGTACTTTAATAATTACTGCATGGTCAATGTTACATGTTAAATATGATATTTTTAAGAAACAGTATAGCAAATATGGTGTAAAAAAACTATAAATCTATGTACAACAGAAATTTTTATTTGAACAATAAATTATGTAACACATACATCATCATCAATCATATTATTATACTATAGATTGGTAAATTTGATACTTTAGAATGTACTAATTACACTTCATCCGCATAGGGGACAAATGCAAGGTTGCCCGCTGATCCCATCGATATCTTGCTTTTGGCTGCGTTTGTGAGGGCCTGTAAATGTAAATATTTGTTTACAATCAGGTTCAATACTTGTCTTAAGATTTAGACTAGAAGAGCCTATAGTAAGCATGTAGCTGTGGTTAAAGAATACCAGTTATTAAGCCAGTAATATTGGATTAAAGAGTGTATAGCTCAGCATGATGTGCACGACTTGTTAATTCCCTAGAAGCAGAAGCAGTGATGGCTCAGTGGCATTGGCTATGGACTGCCGCGCAGCAGGTCCATGGTTCGAATCCCGCCCAGAGCTTGAGCTTCACCGCATGGTGGAAGGGCATTTTGCGAATGCCCGCCTGGCTATCGACCACCCTCAAGTAGAAAATCTGTCGCCAAGTACCTAACGGTGTGTTCCGGCAGCAGTCCTTGAGAGCCAGAAAAATTACAGGCTAATGAGACCTAACAACTGGACGTCTCAGTGTGACGGCACAGTGCAATTCGTCATTGACGAAATGCGTCTGTTATAGGCAGAGGTTAGTCCACTTAACATCAGGTGGGCCTCGGGCTTGTTCCGTCAAAATAACAAAAAAATCTAAACAAATTCTCTATCTGTTCACACTAAAATGCACATTACAATGAAAATGGTTATTAAAAAAATAGGCTTCTTATATTAAGCTCTTCAGTTATATACACATTTTTTATTATAACTGTTATAACAAAATCATCTACACACCAGATGATTTTGTTAAGTTATAATAAAACATCGTACTGCCTGAGTATCTGTAGAAACTCATCAACTATTATTTTTGAGAGCAGTAATTCTAGGTTAAGCCTGTTAACACCTTCGATCACATCATCACTTACCATCAGGTGAGATTGTGGTCAAAGACTTAACTATCAGCAATAAAAAAAAATAAAAAATACTAAATCATGTCCTCAGAATAAGTTCTAATTAATTCTATAGTTTGTAACACAAACCTGAGAAATATCACTGCTGGAAAGCTGATCGATGTCCTTAGCCAGGTCCGCGGGAGCCTTGACCTTCCCTGTGTACAATCCCTGAGCAGCGAGAGACTCGCCCAGGGCTGTTCCCTCGTCAGACTCACTCAGGACTTGGAGCTTCAACTGGTTCTTGGCGGCTTTGATGGAGTCTGCGCTCAGGTTAGGGCTCTTCAACAGCTGCGCTACGTTCTTTACCGCCTGTAAAAAAAATATAATATTCAGTATTATTAGTAACTCTTTCTCTTACTTCCTGTAGAATGTAAAAGGCTCTCGTCGACGTGAATAGCTGTTGCAGGTTCAGACGCTTTATATATTGTCCAAATAATAATTATACTGCTTTAAAGTAAAATTATTAAAATACAGCAGTAAGTTCATCTATTGACAAGGATTTAACGACGCCATGTGGCCGCCACGTTGAATCCTTACAGTTAAGCTAGCTAAGCTGTGTCACCAATAGATTTATCCAGACAATCCAACGGGGCAATGCTGCCAGCATGCTGGGCACGCTGCCCACTGGTAGTGGGCTGGAACATTTAGACTGCCTGTGAATCTGCAATGACTTATGGGTATCTAAATGCTTTTATTGTAGTAGCTGTAGTGTTGTATATAGTTCATAGTATTTTATTAAAAAAGGCATACCGCCGGTTTAAAGAAACCAGACAATAATATATCCGATCCAATAGCTTTGAGTTATTTACTACATATAAATAATATATAAGGCAGCATCGGCAAAGTGGTCCCTACCGTCAAAACAGGACTATTGATCTGGCGGCAACTGGCCGATGTTACCGATGGCTTTGATCACACTGTGCTTTACCACCCTATAATTCCCACTTCTTTTTTTTTATGCCTGATAGGTTAGCCTTTAACCACTATCTCACCTGATGGTAAGTGATGATGTGGTCGAAGATGTTGTTCAGGCTAACCTAGAAGTACTGGCTCTCAAGGACAGCTGCCGGAACACACCGTTAGGTGCTTGGCGACAGATTTTCTACTTGAGGGTGGTAGCTAGCCAGCCGGGCATTCGCTAAATGCCCTTCCACCATGCGTTTCCACTTATATTAATACAAACTGCATTGGCTTCATTTTTAGACAGCAAGGAGCCATTCGGATTTTTATCTGAACTAAGTGTATGAGTAATGTCATTAGTGGTCACCCATCCAACTCCTGACCGCGGCGGACGTTGTTTAACTTAGCTGATCGATTCAGAACGGCTAAGGAAACTTCGCTACGAGCGCTTCAATAATCAAAATCAAAAAACAGTAAATCAATAATAAACATACGGCAGTAGCTTCATCCTTTGGAACGGAGAGTACGACACCAAACAGGCCGCTGTCTGAATAGGCCACGTTGAATCCGGCGGCGGCGAACGGACCGATGTTACCGATGGCTTTAGCCAATGTAGAGTTGTCCGAACCCCACTTGGTGACGGGGCCATTGCCCAGAGCTGAAACATTGCGAAACCATTTGAAGTAATCTGCCTATTGGTATGCACCACCAACGCCTGCGCCGCTTCATAAATGATTGAAATGAAATGATTTTTATTTTATCTTCACAAACTTAGTATAACTTTACACACAGTATTTAGTTGGGTATTAAAAGAGCTTATTGTAAGTATAACAAAGTTAATACTCCTAGGAAGATCATTGGCACCCAAACTAGGAAAAACCTGTGTTAAGGTTGAACTGGCCGGTCGCTTCTCCATACAAACGCCGTAGGATGATCACTCCCTTATATGAGATTTAAGGTCCAGAATTAAGCATAACACCGATTGATCTCGTCATTATCTAGGCTTGTATGATGCCAAAATTTTAAAAAGCTAGTTAAGTTGAAAGTTATTAGCCTCGAAAATTTTATATGAAAATGTTTCAAAGCTCATAACTCTCAACTTAATTATCTTATTAAAATTTCGGCATCATACAAGCCTAGATAATGAGGAGATCAATCGGTATTATGCTTTGTTTTAGACCTAAATTCTCAAATAAGGGAGTGATCACCCTACCGCGTTTGTATGGAGAACGGGCCGGCCAGTTCACCCTTAAGGCATGCCAACGCCCTCCTCCCAGAACAGGGTATTTACTAAAATAACACAGAGTAGTGTGTCATTATTCATCAACTAACTGTCGACAATTCAAAAAAATAAAATAATATATTAGCAACGTACAATAAGAACGAAGCATGTTTGTTTTGAAGTGTAATTGTAGGTACCTCGGTAAGTTAAATAAGTATTACTTATTAATAGTGAAGAGGGTAGTTGTTAATGTGATGATGCGCGTAATGCGTGCTTCTAACAATAAATAATGTAGTGTCTATCATGTTTATTCTTCATAAATATGATACGCATACGTGTGGAATATATAAAAATACATATATATAATTATAAGTATGAATATGAATAATATACAAAATATAAATGTTACTTTATTATAGTATCAATACATATACATATGTGTGTGTATACATATATTTATATTATTTACACATTAAGTATGAACTTGATGAAGTTCTTCCGTCTGGTCGTAGTCCAAAGTGATAAGCCATAGTTCCAGAACTTGTTTGCAACAAAAGGTAGATTTCGTATTTATGTTAAAGATTTTATTTATTGTATCATATATACAGGCTGACTGGTGAGATACCTTCAATATTTAAGGAGAGTACTCGGTACATGATTCTCGTTACAATGATATAATAAAATTGAGTTAGAAAAGTGCTTAACTTTTGACCAAATTTCTCTAAAAATACGTGAAACGTGGTTACACTCCCGACGCACGCCGCGCTGTTTGATTACGTTGATCTAGTCACGTGCGGCGCTTACATACGACAAAAAAGAAACGCCGCCGCCACCCCCCGCCCTCAACCCCGCTACCTGTTGCAAAACCGGGCGCACTGCGTGACTCATTAGTGCGAGCGCAAGCGCCGACAGGTGCGTATGTCCGTGCCCGCTTCCTGCTTCCGCGTCCCGCAATCGTATTCGGGAAGTACCTACCTAACTTACGCGCGTAATCCGCCGTGTATGTGTGTGTGTGTGTGTGACCCGTGATAAGTAGGTACCTAGTTGGGTATGGCTTATCAATACACAAACGTAGAGTACCTGGATATGGTGCGTGCGTATGCGCGTGCTAATGATAGTCTGCAAGGTGCCATCGAGTTGTACCGGGAGATGTTCCCCGGAAGCCGAATACCTAGTGCCAACGTAATCCTAAATGCCAACCAGAGATTACGCGACTTTGGACAGTTTACTGTTCCAATACATGCGCAAGGACGAGGCGGAGTGGCTTACCCTGTGTCGCTGCACGAAGAAATTCTCGAGTACTTCGAGAACAACCCACAAGCCAGTACTCGAAATGCTGCTCGAAGATTTGGTGTATCGCAGTGGACTGTGTGGAATCAATTACACAAAGATGGGTTACACCCTTATCATTTTCGACCAGTCCAGGAGCTCAGTGAGCGCGATTACGAGCCTCGAATAAACTTTTGTCGGTGGTTTTTACAAAACACCGACAATAACATTTTATTTACCGACGAAGCCACGTTCACAAAGCTTGGTGTTTTTAACATGCATAATGAACATTGGTGGAGTCATTCCAATCCGTACGTTACGCGACAGGACGCTTATCAACACAGATTTAGTGTTAATGTGTGGGCCGGTGTACTTAATAACTGTTTACTAGGCCCGTATTTTATTGAGGGAAGACTCGATAGTGTGTCGTACCTAAACATTTTAAATTCAGTGATGGACGAAATGCTCGAAGATGTACCGCTGAGTTATCATCAAAACTTTTTTTATCAGCACGACGGAGCGCCTGCACACTACCATATGCAAGTTCGTGAGTACCTAAACCGTACCTTCGGGGATAGCTGGATAGGTCGCGGAGGGCCTGTGCCATGGCCAGCTCGCTCTCCAGACCTTACTCCACTAGACTTTTATTTATGGGGTGAGGTTAAACGTCTTGTGTACGCTACGGAGTATGCCAATGTAGATGAACTCAAGACAAAAATAACAAGCGCTTTTGAGAGTGTTAGAAGTGATCCCTTCGTTCTAAATCACGTTGAAGACAATATGCGTAAACGTGCCGAACTATGCATCACACGAGGCGGTGCACATTTTGAACAATTTTTAAGGCTTGTGTAAATATGTAAATAGGTAGGTAGGTAGGTAGTTTAATTAAATTCAATTATTGTAAATAAGTATGATTCCATTTTTTAAATACGCCGAAAATACTTAGATAAGTTTTCAGTAGCTCTGGATAAGCTTGTTTTAATACCTTCACTTAATTTAGTCAACAAATTAGTGATTACCTAGGTATTTTTGCCTGTCCTAATCCAGGATTCAAGTATGAAGGTAAAACGGATCATATTATTTCATCAAACTTAGCAAGCACGCATGGTTAAGACGAGGAGAGTCTTGATGTAGGTAAGCAACAGCTGTACAATGTACCTACGTATGTTTGTGTTGATAGCGCGACACGTGCGTTCGCGCGGTGTCCAAGTGTTGCGCAGGACTCTCCGTAACTGTTTACTAAGTTTACTAAGCACTCATTCAATATTTATTATTACTGTAAAATTTTTTGATCATATATGACCGCCAACTATCACGTCCTCGAGTATCGTTAGTATCTCACCAGTCATCCTGTATAAGGGCCAAAGAATATGATTTGTCTTTTAGAAAAGGCAGTAGAACTTTGTTCCCGCGTTGTAACATTACGAATAGTGCGTTTACCTGTAAGGATTAATGGATTCACCGACCAGCATTAATTTCAATTTTATAATCTCACGAGAAGTAGATATTTTTAGAAAACTAGGTAGGTGTGAACTTTCTGAGGGCCACATACTCTCCCCGTAGCAAAAATGGTTAGGTTTAGCTTTGTGATTTTTTATACAGCTGGATATAGATAGTGATAGGGCTCGCTTCGCTCACCCTCAATTATATATTTAGTACTACGGTGCTGTGCGAGCTGAATTGCTCTTTATTGCGAAACTTTATAGCTGAATTGCTCTTTATTGCGTCGTAGCCAACAAGTTATCACCGCACAAACAAAAACACTATGTATATATTACAAATATACGACAGGAAAAATTTAAGTCATGTGCGGGATGTGTGCAAACATAACAATATTAAAACTATGCACATGTGTAAACACATATATGCTGCAGAGACCATCGCTTCGCTCTATGATTAGCTAAATGTTTACCTTTAGCGGCTACGGCGAGGCCAAGAGCTTGGGGAGTGCCAGCGGGAGCGCCCTGCAAGGCTAGAGCTACGTGAGCAAGGTCACCGCCCATCTCTTTCCTGAAAAAGTGAATACACATTAGATCTTAAAACGCTCGTAGTAGAGCTTGTTTAGTCGTTCTTAACCGATCAAATAGGTTCAGCAATGTCCGTTTCGGTCATTACCAGGATGCTTGACCGGTAGTGTAATTTACTACTGAGCGCTCCCGTGCTGTGGAGGGCACGTTAAGGGACTATCCACACATTTCCGGATCAGGGATTCCGGGTTTACATATCACTCAACCAGTAAACAACCTAGGCATTATATCTCAAATAGTCTATAAAATTAGTCGCGGTGACTGCATATAAAAGAAAAAAAAACTATTCTTCGTACAGAATTAGGTAATGAGTAAGTAGTAATTTTTACTTAAGACAAAACTCGTCGTGATCTGTACTTCGGCTTAACAATAGATATAATTCTCGTCGAAGATCTTCATTTTGCCAGAAGCTTTAATTTGACAGATTTACCATTTAATTGGTTTTGAAAATAAACCGTTTTGAAATTTTATCACAAAAAATAAATGAAAACCGAAGAACTACACTTTGACGGCTGTCACGTCTATGCCTCGTTTCATATGTATATTGATTTACGCCTAAAAGTGAAAACTGAAAAATACAAAATAATGTAAGGTGTCACTTTGACAGCTGCCAAATAGCCAATATCACGACAGCCATAGAAAGGACGTCATCTTACATCAGCCGATTCAGCAGGAAAAATAACTTATCCCTGTACATTATTATAAGTTAAAGTAACATTACCCACTCATTACCTAGTTCAGTGCAATTTGTCTATTAAAATAATTTTTGTCCTGTATTTTTCATACCATTTTAGTAGCAGTAGAATTCTATTTGCGATTTCCTACGGGAAATACTGCCTATTTCTACCACCAGACGTTTATATTCGCATTACTGTGTTCCGGTTTGATGGATATACGTGCCGGTTAAATAACAGGCAAAGAGTGAAGACTAAGCGTTTTTTATGTTATTGGGACGGGAAAAGCCCGAGTCCCACCTGATGTTAAGTGGACTAACTTCTGCCTATAACAGACGCATTTCGTCAACGTCGAATTGCCTTCTGCCTGTCACACTGAGACGTACAGTTGTTAGGTCTCATGTGCCTGTAATTTTACTGGCTCTCAAAGACTGCTGCCGCAACACACTGTTCGGTGCTTGGCGACAGATTTTCTACTTGAGTGTGGTCGCAAAATGCCCTTCCTCCATGCGGCGAAGCTCAAGGCCGCGGCGGGATTCGGACCATGGACCTGCTGCACGGCAGTCCATAGCCAGTGCCACGGAGCCATCACTGCTTCAATTATGTTCTAGTAGTTTAAGAAGACATTTTGAACCAACCCCATATTCGTTTAGAATAAGAAAAAGACAAGGTATATTGCTGACTAGCTGCGCTCCGCAGTTTCACCCGCGGAGACAATGATTAAAGGTTATGATTATGATAAAAAGTCTCCCATGTGTTAATCCAGGACCTAAACTATTTATATTCCAAGTTACATTCCAATCTGTTCAGCCGGTACAGCGTGAAGAAGTAACAATCACACTCACTCACAAACTTTCGAATTTATCACCCGCGTAGACAATGATTAAAAATTACACGATGAAAAGTATCCCGTGCGTTAATACAGGACCTAAACTATGTATATTCCAAGTAACATCCAAATCACACTCAAACCCTCTCTCATAAAGTTTCGCAATTATAATATAAGTGTAATAGTTAAATGGCGAGCCAGTGATATATACCTCAGTTCACCACCATGGTAGGTGGTAGCTTCAGGCTTAGCGTCACCCGTGCCAGTCAACTGAAGAGTCTGGGCGATCAGATTTGCTCTGTCCTGTAATCAAAACAAATTGTTTATGACTAATACGACTAAGTATTGGAATATCATGAATTGTAATTGTTTACCATTAATTAACAGCCTCGAGAGGTGTCAGGCCACAATGTCAATCCACCATTTATTCTCGTGGGTGTCGTAAGAGGCGACTAAGGGTAAAATAACGGAAGGTGGTTTGAAGCGCTCGTAGCGAAGTTTGTTTAGCTGTTATTAACCAATCAGCAAAGTTAAGCAACGTCCGCCGCGGTCATGAGTTGGATGGGTGACCGCTAGTGACATTACTACTGAGCGCCTCCGTGTTTCGGAGGGCACGTTAAGCCGTCGGTCCCGGTTGTTATCTTAGGATGGCAGTCGTTATAGCATGGTGGTAGGCCATTTTGCGAATGTTCGCCTGGCTAGCTACCACCCTCTAGTACAAAATATGTCGCCAAGCACCTAACGGTGTGCTCCGGCTGTCCTTGAGAGCCAGTAATTCTAGGTTAACCTGAACAACATCTTCCACTATATCATCACTTACCATATGGTAAGATAGTGGTCAAAGGCTAGCCTATAAGCTATAAATAAAAAAAAGTTAATAATTCAAGGATAACGAGAAAAGATGGCTAGCTAAGTATGCGACGAAGGTACTCAACAGGGTGCAATGTATCCTCTGACTCGATCCCTAATGTTAATCTGCCTCCTGAGTAAAATCAAATTCCCTTTGGATACTGGGGTTCCTACTATATACTTACTCGCGGGCATTCCCAAGAAATCCGTAGTATTCGTTTTCGAGAAATTTTCTGATCGAACAAGTCGAGATTTTTTTACAGTTTAACCCGCACGGTGCTATTGTGTATTTGTTAAGAATCAAACTTTATCCAAATGCCCTTTAAATAAAAATGAACTGAAAATTCCTTCTCATGTAATTTTTTTTTATCATATCGATAAAAAAAAATTACATGAGAAGGAAATTTCAGTTCATTTTTATTTAAAAAAACATTCAAATCTATTTAGTGTTGGGAATTGTGGAAATTAACAGCAAAATAAATACTAGTAAAAAAAGGTTCGTACATTTTTCTATGGAAGCTGTCATCCACCCATTAAAAATATACAAAACCGCGGCCTTTTTTTTTTTTTTTTTTTCACAGTTTACGGCATCCGCGCTCGTTGATTGAAGTATATTTTGATAGAGGACACATACACAAACAAAAAAAAATGTTATATTAGTACAGCATTTTGTTAAATAGTAAAATGGACCTAGGGATTATATCATTGTATAAATGCATAAACTCACTTTATTTATGGATTTGCAATGAGTTTCATTGTTCTGATTAGCGATCTTTACCTTCAACTATATCGGAAACGTGACACTTTAGTTAGGGTCTTTATTACATAACCCATCGTGCGTGGAAACTGCTAGTAAAATAAAATGGCGTCGAGGTCCCTTTCTTGGTTTCCCGGGTAGGCCCGAAAATAGAGTACGAGAATTCTTCGACTTGAGATACGAGGAATAAAAAACCCTAAAACCAATCCAACTTATAAATTGAACGTATCAAAGTCACCATTGGCTTTGCAGTCAAAGTAAAAATCATTTATTCAATTTAGGCGTCAACGACGCTCTTATGAAGGTCAATTACAAATTTCAGTATTGAAACATTCCACATTGCACCGCCACGTTCAGCAAATAAATTGTATAGAGCCACTGCGAGAAGAACGGGCAAGAAACTCGGGGCCACTCTTTTAAACGTTTTTTTAACAATGTGTTACATACTTACCATATAATAAAGTTATTACAATGTTTGTTTAAATTATGTAGGTGACAGGCAATAGCTTGGCAGAGGCAGAATTGTCCAGGCATTTTTGTCGTTTAAGTAATCAGAAACTGTGTAGTAGGATTGTTTTATCAATATGTTTTTCACGTGCAACTTGAATTTCCCTTCTGTGAGCGTTGTTTGGGAACTTTATTATAAAACCGTACACAATTACCTAAGAAGGACCTTTAATTTGTCTTTGCTAAAACCTGGCACCGCTTTTTTTAACTTTATTCCTAGTATTGTAATCGTGATTGTCACTGTTTAATTTAGATTTACTAAATTGTGTACGAACATACATAATATTTTCAAATATATACAAACTTGGTAAAGTTAAAATATCAATTTCTTTAAAAAGATCCTCAGAGATTCCCTAGGATCCATTTTATATATGGCTCGAATTGCACGCTTTTGTAGGATAAAGATTGTCTCTATCTCAACAGCAGTTCCCCACAGCAATACACCATACGACATAATACTGTGGAAGTACGCGAAATAAACTAGGCGAGCAGTAGCTACGTCTGTTAACTGCCTTATCCTAAGAACTGCATATGCAGCAGAAATAAGTTTTCCGGAGAGATCATGTATATGTGGATCCCACTGTTAAGTTGAATCCATTTTGATTCCCAGGAAGACTGTCGCATTGTCAATATTAAAAAATCCAGTGTTTTTGAGAAAATACACAAATTGTGGTGCGGTATGCTAGAATTTATTTCTCACATATTCATCACTACTTACTACACACTTACCTGAATTGTAATCAAAAGTTAGCCAAAAATAATAAATAATATTATTAAGTACCTGGTTGTCGCCGATAACCACGATGGAGCAGCGAGCCGGGGTGAGAGTGTTGGCAGCGTAGTGCTGCAGAGACTCGGAGGAAATCTTGCCGACCCTCTTCTTGGTGACGAAGAGAGAGTTGCCGAGACCGCGACGGTACGCCGCCTTGTGCAACAAGTCGATGGCGCGGACCTGCCAAGGAAGAAGTTAACTTCGTGAGGTTTAATATTTGATGGCGAACACAAACGTGCGCGGGAAATAAACCAAATAAACAGTGTTTTAGCTTTTGTAAGACACAATTATGGGTTGAAGTTCCCCGATAATACGGGTGAAGTATGTTTTAGAGGAATGTTTGGCTTCAGACATCTCCTCATGCATAGACTCTACTTCATCATCTGAGCGTGTCGAGACTGGTACATAATCCTCTATGACCTTTACGAATAACTCGTTAACAAAAATGAAAATCGAAAATCGTTATAAAACCTGGACTAGTAACCCAATACTACGATGGGATCTTTGGCGACCCTCCTGGTATAATAAGAGTCAAGGATAACGGTGTCGTGTCTTCGGACTTCCGATAATCCCATGGATCCCAGTGTAACTTGTCTAATTCTTCCTCCAGTTTCGTCCTTTTTTGAGTACGTATGTTGTGTTGCCAGGGCCAAGGATTCTTCGCACCCCCTACTTCACCCTTATCTGGCCCTCATTTGGAGGGTTTTCGCCATAATAGCCACGCTTGGCAGGCTATTCTAGCCCGGCACCCTGTGGTCGGTTTAAACTTATAAATAATAGAAACTAACGAATATTTAATATATAGAAATTTATTTGTCACCTTTCCAGCAAGAAACATACGAAAACTCACAGCAAAAATCAATTGTGCTGTGAGTTTTTGTCTGTTTCGTGCGTGAGGAAAATTGGTTACACATACTAAACCATAAAGAAACATAATTTTTCGCTGAAATGTAGCAACTTTACTTTTGATTATGTTTGTTTGTTTAATATTGCCTACAGTGTGCTTCATACTTCATATTTTTCTCACTGGTCAGTGAAAAGTTGTATGTTGAACACGAGAGCATTTTTAGATTTCATGCATTTAAACATATTTTCACACCTATAACCAAGGGTGGGTAGGTAGAGTTCCCTAAACATCCAAATTTTTCCAGAAACGTTTTAGTCCATGTAATTGTGGATGAGCCTATTTCCATCCAACGGGCATATTTGTTAATCAATTTAAATATGTCTGACAGCTTCATGAAATTTAAGATCGGAAATCCAAAAATTCTCTGAATTATCAAGAGAAATCATACATAACAGTAGCCATATAATTTGGTATTTTAGTCATCTAGCTTAATAAAAGCTTATTATCCAAACTGTCGCCAAATTAGTCACGAATTTTTTGATCATCAAGTTATATCTTTTTATATACGAATTCAAGTCTTACCTGAGGAGGAAGGCTGGCCAGGTCATACTTCAGACGAGGAAGGTTATCTTCCAGCTCCCAAGCTCTGAACTCCTGCTTGGAGACAATGTTGTTCAGCTGTTCCACTGCAGCTTGCAGGTTGTCTTGGGTTGCCTGTAGATCACAATGTTTATGTTTATTCCTGCCTTTGACCAGTATCTAACCAAAAAATATAATTTATAGTTAAAAATCTTAGCATGAAAGAACAAATAAAACCATTTTCTGAAGTGTTTATTGTACATTATCAGTTTTTTCTTCAATATTCACACGAACATACCTTTTTTATAATTTTTCTGCATCGTGCAATAACACTGTATCTTTTAGAGTAATTAATATAAAATTCTTTTTATAGCAAAATATTGACGTATAACTGTATTAAACAAATAAAATAGGAAATTGTTACATGTTTAACAACTAATTTATTCCTAAATGTATGTAAAAACATATGGTGTTTAGTAATGAGTGTTTAAGCCAAGTAATTTGACCACAAGTTTTTTTAACCAGTTAGACTATCCAGTTTGAAAACGAGGAATAACTCTTTTTGATTCTGTAAATAACCAGGTGACATGTTACACCACTTTATAACTATTTTCGTGACAAATCCAGGCCAGAGCTGCACTTTAATGTTCAGATATAAACCCTGCACAAGAATTTGTGTTAGTGAACTGTAAAACATAGTTAGGTAAGTACCTCAAGAGTGTAGTAAATGAATTCTCGGTCACCAGATGCACTGACAGTGGCACCAATCTGTGCAAGTTTGCGTGCAATGATGAACGTGTTTGCGGACTGGGTGCTGAGGCCGGCCGCTGACCGAAGCACATGTGAAATTCCCAGCTCAGTCTGAGGTTCATAGCGGGAACCCGCCCTGTTGGTAGTAAAAGTATTAATTTAAATAAAATTAAAAACAGAATAAAAATACAAAAATTGAAACAATGTCAGCATGCAGTTGTCAGACAGTTCTACAAATATGTCATGACAATTTTTTTGCTCAAGCAGATTTGCAGGACAAATTTTCACTATTTGCTCAAAAAGTTTATTATAAAAAATTTCATTTCTATCCAACATATTTGTGAATTTACAACCATGACAATTTTGGGATGAAATTAAAGAAGCCATTGATGCTCTATAAACCTCATATTAATAACATTGAGTTATAAACACACATCTTATTATCAGAATATTACATATTGTGAAAATAATATGCAAAAAGCCTTAGATAATATGATAGCTTTCCTTGATAACATAGGGCTTCACTTATCATCTAGCAAATCATGCGTATGTATTTTTAGTAAGGGTAATAAAAGAAACAATATAAATTTATATATTTAAAACAAGAATATTAAAAAAGTTCTTTGTGTTAAGTACTTGGGAATGTGGCTGGACAGGTCTCTATTATGGAGAAAGCACATCAAGGAAACTAGTGATAAAACCTCTAAATTTCTAAACCAACTGAAAGTACTTTCTGGTCCATCCTGGGGCGTTCATCTCAAACATTTAAGAACATTATATATATCTCTTATTAGAAGTAGATTAGACTATGGCTGTTTTTTGTATGATAACTGTGCTAAAGTCCATTTATACAAACTAGAAAAAATTCAAAATCAATCTATGAGAATTATTGGAGGTTTCATTATATGTACTCCCATACATGTAATGGAGAGTGAGCTAATGCTTCCTCTCCTCCACATAAGAAGAATATACCTTGCCTATAAATATTGTTTAAAATGTCTATCTTGGCCAAACATAAGTATTGAAATACTAAATGAACTCAATTCACATTTAAATAGCAGCTATTGGCAAAATAAAAAATGTAAAAACCGACCGTAAAGTACCGACTGTAAAGACCGAATGTAAAAACTAAAATATACAGTGTTCAAATTCCATTGAAATGTTTTCCTTGAGCATCTGGGTAACATGCATAGAAATAGATAATATAAGTAATTTAGAGTGCATAACAAAGGCCAAACGAAGTCATGAATAATCTGCACTTAAATTTGAAGTTTTGAAGGAATTAAATAAGAAATATGAAACATGGCAAGGATATTATACAGATGGGTCTAAAACTGTAAATGGACTAGGAGCGGCATTTATTGAACCCACCATCAGAACATCAGCTATGTACAGAACTGATTCTAATGTGTCTATAATGACTATGGAACTCATTGCAATTTCGGAAACACTTAAGTATGTTGGCATAAATGTTAATATAAATCACAAAGTACTGATATTAACAGAAAGCAAAAGCGCACTTCAACATTAGGTTCGGTGCGCTTCTGGAAGGAGAGGTGCACTGATAGCTTACACGATCTTATATAAGATCCAAATGCTTAAAGAAACCGGAGTGGATCTGAAATTGCAATGGGTTCCATCACACATAGGATTATATGCTAATGAAGAGACTGATAAGTTAGCAAAGTTGGCAGTGACAGAGGGTAATTACTATTGTATAGAACCAAGTCATACAGAAATTCTACATATATGTAAAAAGAAATGTTTTGATAAATTTAAAGAATATTTTGATAAGAGAAGTCAGGAAAAAGGTATATGGTATAGAACCATACAAAGCCAACCGCCTTCAATACCTTGGTGTGTTAAATATAAGTTGAATAAACAATTTGATGTCATAGCTCACAGAATACGTTCTGGACACATTCCATCAAAGAAATTTGGATATTTGATGAACAAGGAAATATCACCTAACTGTGAGTCATGTGGAGTGGTAGATGACATATATCATGTCCTTATGGAGTGTGTCCAGAATGCAAGTCAAAGGCATGCATTAATAACATCCTTAAATTTAAATATTTTAGACATAGGAGTATACATTAATACTTTGGTAGGACCTGCATCGGAGAATGCATTAAAAATATATAAGATGTGTATGAGATAAGGTAAATATTAAGGTTATGATGAGACTGACATGTCAAGAGACAAAAGTCCCTAAATTAAATAAAGATAATAAAAAAAAAGACTTATTAAAATCTCAAGACAATATAGTCTCATCTCTCCCAAAAGACAAGTGCCACCAACCTCGATTAGAGCCTTCAATTTCACAAACAATTTATGATAGGTGCACAGTCCAGCAAAGCAGGTTTGGGTCGAAAAAGAAAAATGAGGATAAAGACATTGTGAAACTTTTCTACAACAAGACGAAAATGATAGCTATAAAGTACATGCATTGAGCTTAGAAATGCAAAGCGAATGGCTAACCATAGATGAATTTTGTATCCCTTTGGTGTTGAAGTGGGGTACCTTGATATATGATTGGTCACCTGCCATATTAAAATTTTATCTAAACGCCTGTCTGATGCCAACTACTCCCAGACCAAAGTAATTTAGTAAGATGGGGAAAAGCCACCGAAAAGTCTTGCGGTATTTTTCGGGAGGCCATAGGTACACTATGGTATAAGCACTTATTGGTAGAATGCAAGCTGCTCCCTGATAGGGGTCATTATTCCCGTCGCTATGATAGAGTCCTCGAACTCATATGAGAAGCGGCAAGTCTCTCGGTAGCTAGGGCAAAAAAGTTATGACCATGAACAAACGACACTTATTGCTTTTGTAAAAGAAGGGTCATCTACAAAATCTATATCCAAGCCATACTCCATCTTAGGCGCAGCTTCCGATTGGACTCTTTTGATGGACTCATATGAAAAACTCTACAAAATTCCTGAGGATGTTGGTGTTTTGTCTTCCAGACCAGACATATTTCTATTATCAAAAAATCTAAAACACATAGTACTTATAGAACTGTGCTGTGGGAAAAAACATACCTATTGACCACACAATAAAAACAAACAAATATTATGACCTAACATATGAATTAACCAAAAATGGCTATGTGGTAAATTTATATGCTGTAGAAGTTGGAGCAAGGGGTATACCAGCAAAATCCCTATATAACCTACTTAAAGATCTTGGCCTACCAAGAACAACCATAACTTCCATCCTAGAACATGTATCTAAGGCGGCATTAGTAGGATCTTATCAAATTTGGTTAGGCAGGGGAGGAGGCTCGAACGGTGAAGGGGAGCATTGATATATCATAAAGGGGCCCCTTAAAACTACTCGGGGGTTGCAAGTCCCAGGCCCCTATGGCCTCTTCCTCTGCAACGCGTAAAATTTAAACTTTAATAATTTATTTCTACTTAATATTGATTTCTGTAGCATAAAAATATATGTGCTTCATGATTAAATGTGTAAAAACTTTAAGGGCACATTGTGCCATATACTGATTAAAAAGTCCTTCAGAAGTGCATCTTGTTTGGCACATCTTCAATAGATGATAGATAAATACACAGATGGGCCCACACACAGGGTCAAAGTGATATGGGTTAATGTTCGCTACTTTCACAGCTCTATTGGCGAGGCAAGAGTACTGGAGAATAGCGGTCCTAAGTAAATTTTAATGATTCATGAAAAGTATTTATATAATTAAGTAGGTACTGAACTTACTTGAAGGCAATAGTTACTCTGGTGACTGGGGATCCATTATCTAAAGCAGTTACTAGAGTTTTGTTTGGTAGGACTGCCGATTGAACCCTGGCTTCAGCTTTATAGGCTGGTGCTGCCTGTGCGTATCCTCGAGTCTAGAACACAAGAGGTATTTCTTATTTTTATAAGTTGGAAGATTTTTCGAATGGGTTTACATAATCATAATTTTGACAGCCAGGATCAGGTAACTTTGAGTTTCTTCCCAGTTAAAGCAAATAGCAACGATTACATAATGTATGTACCGCAACTTGGCGAATTATAGGACTGGAAAAAGCTTTTGATGCCATTTTTCTCGAATTTTTTAACAAAATTTCTTGCGCTGCAAATCTCAAGCACGTCGATGAAACCATAGATAATAATAGATAGGGCCTCTCTCTATCTATGCACGGTTCCACAGATACTATATGCCTGTCATTTACTGCGGGGAAATAGCTACCAGACCATACAATCTCATAAATAATTATGTGAAATAATGACAGCATGTCATGCAAACAAATAAAACAGATATCTGACATACACACAAAGTCATTGCTCTAACGTATTTTATATTTTGTAGCATAGCACTCAAATTTAGAAATATTTGTAATTTCCTATTATGATCATGGCACCCAATATCATTAAAATCAATTAATATTAAATAAAGGGTTTTTATGTACATTTTCACATGATTTTGATATAAATCATTTTTTATATGATAAACGATGTCTTGTATATTTGATACAACATTTGTTATTTTATCGCTGTGCATAGCCATCCTTGTGCATACTCTCCTCCGTATATAATCAGAATGTCCCAAAGATAAATTTTCATATTTAGTGCAAACTTAAAAAAAAAAAATTTTTAGCTTTACGAGCTATGTAACCAGACACGTATGTCAATGCTACCAAAACTCTCGGGTTCTCTTTTTTTAAATGAAATGGAGTGAATTCTATCTCAAGATGGTTCCCGGCTGGTATTGTGCTGTGCTGTGCCTTTTTCCGGTAAAATAAAATGACAAGTAAACATTTGGTATTACTTTTCTGCGAGCGAGCTGCAAGTATATGTGATTGTATTGTTAGAACCATATACATATACTTACTTTGAGTACGATCCTCATTGATGTAATTTTTTGCTGGCATTGAGCTTTCAATTAATCGATCACTTTCAAGTGGAGAAAATCCTGCCAGTGCTACTACTGATTGTGATGTGTTTAGTACTAAAAACGAGTAATTATTTAGCAACGAGGAATTGAATTGGATGTGTGGGATTTGCGGAGTTTACAGAATTAAACTTTTTATCCGTTGATACAGAAGAAGAGACCCAACAAATAATTCTCGTATCCTAGCATGTGGGGTGTACATATACATCATACTGCTACTAAACGAAGATATTTATTAAAATCCGCTGTACAAAAATATACAAAATTTACTTTATGGCAAAAAGCACAAATTTGACGTGATTTCAAATAAAGAGACAATAGAGGTATGACTAATATACTCGTAGAAATACGAATATAATAAAAGTTAAGAAAAAATATCACGATACATGATAGACTCATATGATTTATATTAAAGGTAAAACTTACAACGGATAGAAATCAAAATACTCACCGATGGGAAATCGAGTTTACTAACTGTAACTGGTTTAATATGTTTAATTTATGTATTGAGAGGTACAACTTCGAGGTGATGAGCCCAGACGAGCCCACCAATGTCTCCACAAACTAAATTTAAATGTTATTCTACCTTGGATTCAAAACAGGAAAAGGCTTATCAGCAAATTTTTGGTTGCCCGGCTTGTTTTACTTTAAGCTTCTATTAAGAAATAAGAATAATTCAATTCAAATCGAAATAATTAATTCACGAAATTTTAGTCTCGTGCATTATTGATGTAATTATATTATCGATTTGAATCGATGGCGAGCATCCCTAATTCCTATAGCCGATTCCTATTTGATTTTGCATCTTGCCGATTTGTTTACTTTCTGTGCCAGGAATTTAAATTTATTTAGTTTAAAGTTAGCTGTGAATGGTGCATTATTTTTATGCTGGCTGTGATCATATAGGGACATTGTTATGGTGCCATATACGATATTTTTACAATGAGGTGGAAAGATATTTTTTTGTTAAGTATAGTTGCAAGTAGATAATTAGGATAATAAAACATACATAAACTTATAGACTTTTGTATTTAGTTATCAAGCTCATTGTAGGTTTTTGGCTGGATCTTAATACTGCTTTTACTTTTGATGCTATATGTTTCGACCCGTGGCAGGAAGCATTGGTGATTAGGTCCATATTTAAAAGAGTTAATGATCTTCACGATTCCTTGATAGCAATTTATAGGATAACAGGTTTATATTAGACATTAAATATATAGAATATCTATAAAAACTTATAGATATATCTATATTTAAATAAATAAAGGTACAAGGTATCAACCATACGTAACTGGGATGAGCATTTATGAAAAACAGATGGCAGCACTGTTTTTTTATTATTTTTTTTAGTGCCATCTGTTATATACGGACATTACTAACCGTGACGTCATCAAAAAAAATCTATTAACACCTAGGGATGTCAAGTTTGGTCTCTATTTCAGTATATACAAAGTTACTTTATGATAGCTACTGCGCATAGATAGCGACCAAACCACTGAGCAAGTAATATATTATATTAGACCAAACCCAAAGATTACCCCAAACCAAGTATGGCGTAATCCATTTTACGCCAATTTCGTAATTTTCGATAATTTTGACCACATTTTACGTCTATGGTTGTGATCACTGTGATCGTTTGTAACTGTTCTCCCCTATTCCATTTGGGATAAGAACGCTAAGAATACCACTAAATTTTGCCACTTTTGACATTAGATGTAGGTACTACAAACTGTTACAGAAGCTTCATAGCGTTTGTGGCGAAAATAATGCCAAGACTCAAGAGGAACTACTCTTTGGGGGTGTGATCGTTTCTGGTGAATTTAACTCCAAATGGTACGCACCCGTAGATAGAGCTATCTGGACGGCGATTCTCGTGCAGTGATATGAATATCATAGTAGATAAATATCGAGAAAACATGGCGAATATCGAGTCGTGTAGTTTTGTGTTATTCTCGCAATATCACTATCGATAAATATCAAGCCCTAGCGATCGACACGCAACATTGCGATATCGGGTATATCATTATACTTTCTATACACATGAACACAAGTTCATTTGTGGACATATATTTATATCTACCACTCGCGAGAATAGCATTTTTGTGAAAAGTCGATATTTTGGGATATTAATAGTCTATAGGTGACACGGGATAAATATCGAGAATCGATAAACTTATCCCAATTTTGAGAATTGCCCCCAGGCTGTCACTGGGTTGGGTCAAGGCCAAGAAGTTGTAATTTAGGGCATATACCATTTTTGACACTCAATTCATTATTTTCGAAAATTTGATCACATTGTGTGTCTATGGTTCATACTAAATGTGGATCCATAGACGCAACATGTGGTCAAAATTATGGAAAATAACTCAAATGGAGTACGGCCTTAATACAAAATTAAGGCCGATTACATACTACGAACTTGATTAAAACTTGACTAAAATTGGTCTTAGTCCTGTCGGATGTATAATTTGGTATTCGGAATGAGTTGAAGTATTATAATTTTAAATCGATTAGATACTAGTTAGTGCCCGTGTACCGTAACTCTCTTGTTCATTGTACTAGAAATACTCTAGAGAATGACACACTGGCCTACACCGCAAAGAAGAAAGCCGATCTTCTGGGCTCTCTCTAATTGCGTCAAACTCGACTTTGGATGATCAGGGGAACTCACCACCGACCATACCACGGTGTGATACCTGGATGCCGGATATAAATTTTCGGCAAAGTGCTGTACGTACAGAAATGTTCTCCTGGATATTCATAAGTCGAGTGGTGATGGCATCTCTCCGATAGTGCTGCGGACTTGTGCTCCAGAATTGACTTTGTTTCTAACGCGTCTTTTCCGGCTCTGCTACACATCAGGCGTTGTCCCAAAAATATGGAAGACGGCCTTGGTGCACCCGATCCCTAAAAAAGTGACCGCTCAGATCCGTCCAACTACCGCCCTGTAGCCATAACGTCTTTGTTCTCCAAGATAATGGAATCCTTTATCAACAACCAGCTCTTGCAGTATCTAGAGGAGCACCAGCTGATTAGCGATCGCCAGTATGGTTTTCGTCGTGGTCGCTCAGCTAGTGATCTTTTAGTATACCTTACGCATAGATGGGCGGAGGTGGCGGATTCCAAGGGTGAGGCGTTGGAGGCTAGTTTAGACAAAACGAAGGCCTTTGATCAGGTATGGCATAAAGCGCTTCTTTCAAAGCTTCCTTCCTATGGGCTTTCCAAGAAATTGTGCAAGTGGATCTCCAGTTTTTTGGCAGAGCGGAGCATTAAACTCGAATCGTTGATGATCAAGTTCTCTCCAAATGGCTCAACCCTTTGACACTTCGTAGAGATGTTGGATCACTCTGCATCTTCTACCGCATCTATCACGGGGAGTGTTCTGAGGCACTATTCGATTTACTACCTGCAGCTCAATTTCACCATCGGACGTCCCGACAAAGCATGATGTTTCAACAATTTCATGTCGACGTCTGGAAGTCCACAACATTGCTATTTTCACGGCATTTTCTACCTCGCCCTACCACAATATGGGACCAGTGGCCAGGTGTAGTATTTCGGAACGGATACGACTTAGGGGCCTTCAAGAAGAGTCCATATTCCCTCCTCAAGCCCAGCAACGCATCCTTGATACCTCTGGTGTTGCGGATGTTCGTGGGTGACGGTGATCACTTAGCGTTTGCCCTCCTATCTCATAAAAAAAGAGTAATCGATGAGGCTTAAATCGAATCGCATATAATGATCGCAATCGTAAGTTTTTCTTTTGTTCATATTCATATATGAAACATATCAAAGATAGCTTTTGTTATACATTGTTACGTGCTTTGTGACTGATTACTAAATAAGAGTGACAGCCATCCAGGAATGCATTCACAAAATGCCAAAAATATCTATATGTATGTTATTGGATAGTAATATAATTCAAGGTCTTGGTCAAGGTCAAGGCTTGCCAAGTTATTTGACCAAGAAAATTGAAGCAGTGATGGCTCAGTGGCATTGGCTATGGACTGCCGCACAGCAGGTCTATGTTTTGAATCCCGCCACGGGCTTGAGCTTCACCGCATGGTGTAAGGGTATGTTGTGAATGCCCGCCTGGTTAGCGACCACCCTCAAGTAGAAAATCTGTCGAAAAGTACCTTACGGTGTGTTCAGGCAGCAGTTCTTGAGAGCCAGTGAAATTACAGGCAAATGAGACTTCATAAGTATTTCTCAAGGTAATGGGCGCAGTTAGTCATTTGTGATGAAATGCATCTGTTATACGCAGAGGATACCGCTTAACATCAGGTGGGCCTCGTGCTTGTTCCTTCACAATAAAATAAAATAAAAACAAAAAAAACTTAAACATTAAACTGAGTTCAGCGGCTGAATTGTTTGAATGGATGGCTGCTATTGGCATTTTCAAGCGCTTCCGTGCTTCGGAGGGCAGGTTGAAACGTCAGTCCCGGTTGTTATCTTAGAATGTCATCATTATTAATCATTTCAACATGGTCGTAGGGCATTTCGCCTTGAGGCAGAGAGCATGCATAGCTAACTACCACCCTCTTATAGAAAATCTGACGCCAAGTACCCTACTGTGTGTTGCTGCAGCTGTCTTTGAGAGTCAGTTTCAATTCTAGGTTAAGCCTGATCACCATCTTTGACCACATAATCACCTACCATTAGTTGGGATTGTGGTCAATGGCTAGCCTTATAGTTATTTAAATATGATTATTCAAGTCAGGATGTAATTCGGAAGATGTTAAGCAACTCATTGAAATATTAATATATATGATTATGATAAGTACTAGCGTGTTAAGCGAAATCTCATTTTTTTTACTACAAAACTTCTCAACTCCATTGGGAATCAAACCCTCGTCTCCCAATTTTACGCACCAGGTGCCTTTAACACGAAGCCACCGACGGTATATAGATATGTAACGAAATTAAGAAAAATATATATCCACATCATAATCAGATGTGACATATTTTAGTATGATATAGATTCCTTAATCGATCATTTAGGAGTTCTCGAGCTTTTACATCACTAGTTCGTCAATCAAAATAGAATACGGTTTGACTTTATTTCAGCTTAAATGAAACGGAAAATTATTTTTGATTAAGTTATAGTTTAGTTAAAATCGAACTTAACCCGAATTGGCCTCATTAGCAACTCATGTTTATCTATGGGTCTTACGCTTCTACGTAGTATTTGTATACTCCTTGGGTTATTCGTTATAACATTGTTAGGCATCCCATACACACTCAATATCGATTGCAATCACACAGTTCAAGGGGGCAATTCTCAAAATTGGGATAAATTTATCGATTCTCGATATTTATCCCGTGTCACCTATAGACTATTAATATCCCAAAAATATCGACTATCCACAAAAATTCTATTCTCGCGAATGGTAGATATAAAAATATGTCCACAGATGAACTTGTGTTCATGTGTATAGAAAGTATAATGATAATCCCGATATCGCAATGTTGCGTGTCGATCGCTAGGGCTTGATATTTATCGATAGTGATATTGCGAGAATAACTCAAAACTACACGACTCGATATTCGCCATGTTTTCTCGATACTTATCTACTCTGTTATTCATATCACTGCACGAGAATCGCCGTCCAGGGGGCAATTCTCAAAATTGGGATAAATTTATCGATTCTCGATATTTATCCCGTGTCACCTATGGACTATTAATATCCCAAAAATATCGACTTTTCAAAAAAATGCTATTCTCGCAAATTGTAGATATAAAAATATGTCCACAGATAAACTTGTGTTCATGTGTATAGAAAGTATAATGATAATTCCGATATCGCAATGTTGCGTGTCGATCGCTAGGGCTTGATATTTATCGAAAGTGATATTGCGAGAATAACACAAAACTACACGACACGATATTCGCCATGTTTTCTCGATATTTATCTACTATGATATTCATATTACTGCACGAGAATCGCCGTCCAGATCGCGATCACGGAGCACGGGATCATGACACAACATTTCACATTCAAACTTGATTTCTTCAGTCCGTGTATCGTAACCGCCACATTAACAACACCTATTGTCTTGTCATGTTAAAAATTACTCTGTGGTCATGGAATTAACTAAGGGTTTAAGCTGTAGTTTATCTTGTTTTGGCTCTTACTTTGAAGAAAAGAATTCGAAAAAGTCCACTATTACTAGTCTAGTCTCTAGTGTACCTAACCCTGCCAGTAAAAATACTAAATTAATAAAACAGACTCCCTCCATTGTTCATTGACCCCCACTTTTAGAACTGAATTTTATATTTATCAAAAAATAATTGACTTAAAAAATAATTACATAACCTCAGCATTAAAAAGTAATAATTTATTTTGCAACCTGATCCTAGTGGTGTCACCAAGTAGATTAACTACGATGTATATATATGAGTATTGAGTTAAGTTTTGTAGCAGCGATGTTAAATCGTTGATTTTCTAACAGAAGGCTTTAGTAGTACGATAACATTCTATCCAATGAATAAAAAGTTGTTAAAGAAATACTTTTTATGGTTTTAAAATTGTATTTTTTTACTGGCTGATCTGGATACGAAATTATATTACTATGTTAAATTACATAATATCTATAGGCGTGATAGTTTTTCGGTAAAGTCTCTTACAAAATACTCAGGTTGTGGGATAGTATTAGGGCTCGCTTCACTCGCCCTCTTAACAAGAATATATCCTCTTCCGATTAAGTTACAAATTCACGGATTTAGTTGGCAGCCATGGATAGCGCTTGTCTTGTCATCGACGTCCATCTGTAGAAGCATACAGCGAGATAAACGCGATCGCAGGATCGCTTCGTATACACACTCAATTTCGATCGCGATCTGTGATCAAACTGAATGATTGCGATTCAGAATGAAAATTTACGAAGTAGATTGATGGATTGATGCATCTGATCATAAAACATCTAGATATTTTGAAATCAATATCGCAATCCGCTGATTGTAGTTTGATCATAGATCGCGATCGAAATTGAGTGTGTACGGGCTCTCATCTCTTTTCGTCTATAATTCAAAGACTACAGAGTTTTCAGAGTAATCGTAATCTTTGGTCCGTCAAAACAACCTCTGCTCTGCTCTGCAATCTTTGCTCTGCATGTATTGTGAAAATGCCGCCAATTTCATTATAAATCGTATTTTGGGTACGTATTACATTATTTATACCTGAAATGTAAATAATATTTACAGAAAACATATTAATAGGCTATAATCTTTGATTTATTTGCGGTGAGTCAGTGTAATATGAAACATTCATAAATGTTTCACTGTAAAAACCCGTTGGGTCTACACGGGGTAAGAAGCTGGATTTATAGATATTTGGGCTAATACAAATAATAAATATTGTTTAGTTCAAGGGTCGTTCTTTATCACGTACTTACCGTGTCCTCTCGTTTCACAGGATGTATAATTTTAAAATTATTGTTTTTAGTGAAGTTATGACCAGTTTTCGTGAACCCATCACAGAAGAAACGTACGCTGCATTGACTAAAGACGCAAATCACAATATTAGAGATTGTCACTGCCGAAATGTCTTGAGGTCTAAACAAATCACACATAAAAATAAATGTAGAAAGGTACTCAAAAGGAAATTAAAAAAATATAAACTAAGGCATGGCAAAGAAGATCAAGATATTATAGATGTATCCGATACATTAGTATCGTCATTGATCATCAGATCGCCCAATAAGGCAACGGACAGTACCGAGTTGGAGTTGGAAGTATTGAGACCTAAAAACTATTTATTTAAAATGGTAAGAAGAAAGCAATCAACTAAGCACTATAAGTCTGCTGATGTAGAGAAAGGAGCTACTGTTAAAAATAACATTTTAAAAATGATTCCCACAACAGAAGAGAAGAAACAAACAAATGCGTTTAAATTGTTGATGGATTCCAGAAACAAAATTATTGGCAGTAACTCCCCTGGGAAAGAAAAGCCTATTGATGATGTTGAAATACAGGAGTTTGAGGAGAAAAAAACAGTTAAAGCTAAGAGAAATTTACTATTACAAAGAATGGCAGAAGAAAAAGGCTTGCTAAAGAATAAAGAAATTGAAGAACAACATGAAAAGTACATAAAAAAGAAAATGGAGAAAAGGGCAGAGAAATTGAAAATTATGATTATGAAAAAAGAATCCAAAGCTATAAAAGATGACAACCAAAAAAATTACCCTACATCACAGAAAGTTCGCAGTCCACTGGACAGTATTGAAACAGAAAGTGATAATGTTATTAATAAGTCTATTCAAACATTGCAATTGGTAAATATTTTTAGTGACCCTGTTGACATGAAAATCAGTCCTGTAAAGAAACTTATACCCAAAGATGACGAAGAATTTCTTAAAAAGTTATCTCCATCATTGAGAAAAAAAGAAAGCATGTTATCCTACTTTAAGAAAGTAGACAAAGACCCTGATACTACTATTGCTGATTCAGAGAATGATAATTTTGTCATCAAAGTAAAGTTACATCCTAAACTCAAAAAAAGAGACAGGAAAAAAAAACTATGTGTTAATATAGCCCTAGGTGATGACCCATGTGATCCAGAGCTAGAGTGTGTTGAACTTCATACAGAGACAAAACAAAAAGTTATTGAAATAAATGAAGAACAGTCTAACTCCAACGAATATTTTGATAAAAATAAAATAGAAATTAGTGGTAAGCAACGACAAAAACGGAAACGGAAGGTTCAAGAGAGTAGTCCTTGTAATGAAACCCTTTTGAGAACTAATAGTTCAAATTCAACTGACGAGACAAGACCCAAAAGAATTGTGAAAAAACCTGTGAAATACAATGATGATGTTACTCTCTCTAGTTCTGATGAAGAACTGAATATTATTACTCCCAATAAGAAAAAGCGTTCTGAAGACAGTATGTCTAAAACTAGTATTGATTTAACTATAGGAAAAATGAATCAAGCAAAAGCTATGAATAAAACTGCCTTAATAGACAAGAGTGATAAAAGACCCAAAAAGAGTAAAAAACCAGTAAAAGACACAATTCCACCCAAACCAGTGAAGTTAGCACCAATTTTCAATAAATCACAGCTGGATCCTGTAGCCATTGAGGCAAAGCAAAAGTTTTTGCAAAGTGGTGTTCCAGAACAGTTAAAAAAACTGGTTGTTAAACAGAAAGAACACAATACCTTGACAAATTCTTTTCCAGAAGTTGTGCATGTTCAGCAGTTAGACAGATCTTTGTCTGCACCACCTGCATTAAATTTCAGAGAACAGATTTGCATAGAAGACATTAATCAAGTAAAATCTGAAAGCATATTTTTTAATTTGTTGAACCTATCAACACCGACAAGTTCAATCAGTATGCATGTAAAAAACAATGTCAGCTCAAGTATTATTTTGCAAAACATAAAAGAAGCTCATCCAAGGTTTCCAGTGCACCGTGTATATAAATTGTTAAGAGGTAAAAAGAAGGGTGAATATAAAGTAAACAATAATATTTTTTCTAACCTAGACAATAGTGTTGAAATTTTAAACTGTTCTATTGATATGCAGAATGATAATCCAGATCAGCTGACTTGGTGTGGCAAGTATAAGCCTTTATCAGGGAATGAAATTATTGGAAATTTCGAAAGTATTCGGGAATTAAAAAAATGGCTGGTTACATGGACTGAGAATGACAGAAAGACAAAACTTATGAATTTGAATGATTCAGATTCCTCAGATTATTATCAGTCAGAACCAGATAGTAGAGATAGTATGAAATCTTATAATAACTTGCTGATTTTGTCAGGACCTGTTGGTAGTGGGAAAACTTCATGTGTCTATGCAGTAGCGGCGGAATTATTTATGAAGGTTATTGAAGTAAATGCTAGTAGTAAAAGAACTGGTAAAATAATGTTGCAAGATTTGCAAGAGGCTACACAATCCCATAAAGTAAACAGAGGCACTGGAAGCTCTGAAAATTCTCAGAAATCAATTGAAACCGTAGAACCTCCTACTGAAATTAAAGCAAAAAAACGAGGTAGGCCTAAGAAACTGGTAGGCCCAGAAAAGCCACAGAAATCATTAAAAACAAAACAGAAACCAGAAATTACCAATGGCATATCTGCTATTCAAGAAAGCACAAGAACAGCAATGTCTCTTATTCTGATAGATGATGCTGATATAATATTTGACCAAGATGATGGATTTTGCTCAGCTATTGTGCAACTGGTACAGAGTTCTAAAAGACCTGTTATATTGATAACAGGGTCATTGTCCTGTCCTCATTTACAGAGGTTCTTACAAAGTAGTAAAATTTTGAAGATGCGACCATTACTGCCTAATATACTTGGCACATGGTTAGATTTAATGTGCCTGGCAGATTCTGGCACATGTTGGCAAGGGTTAGGAGCCAAGTTTTTGAACTTCTTCAAAGGAGACATAAGAAAAACAATTAACTGTTTACAGTTCTATTTAAGTAGCCAGGTGCCAGCTGTGAGTGCTGAAGAAGGATCTCAGAGTGATTCACAAAACAATGAAGTTTTGAAATGTAATGGAGATGATCAAAACTCATGCATGTCTTGGGCTGAAACAGTTGATGATAACAATATGAATAATCCTTGTGACAAGCCCGCTCAATCAGTTTGGGAAAGCTTCATGGATGAACATATTCGCATAAATCATCCATTGAGATTTTTTAATGTTTGGTGGAGTGTGCCCAATATTTTGAATACGGAATCTAACTTGAAGACTGAAATACAGTTCAACAATGTTGAAAAAGAAAAGCTAAATATGTTATCACTAGACTCAATAAGCAATGTTCTAGAATCCATTTCTGTATGTGATTATTTCAGTTGCGTCAGACCTGATACGGAGGCTAATATCACATCACATCCTTGGTATGATGCAGGTTGTAGTAGCATTTCTGAACTGGAGAATTTTGATTATTATGAGAGGAAACATGAGACAAGCAATGAACTTTTCTATCAATTAGTGACAGGTTCAATCACTTCTGCACAAGAAAAGTTGGGACTTAGAAGCAGATTTGTTATTGATTCTCCCGGTATGACTGCAGAAAGGTAAAAAATATTCTATATTATGGTAATTTTGGTGCATAGTTGCACTGCACTGATTACAATTGAAGTCAAGTTTGAAAAGGTAATTATTAACTAAATTACCTTTCTAAACTAATTATTCAGTAAATATTACATCTGTGGGGTGCCAGGCTAGAATGTGACCCCTCCATCTCTACCCATGGGTGTTCTAAGAGGCGACTAAAGGTAACGCACCAGAAGGTGGACAACATCTCTTTCTGAGGACTGATATCTCACACTGCAATCACAAAGACACCTGCCAAGCGTAGGGATTATGGCAATCCATAATGGGGGAGGCTGAATTCAGCAGTGGACCATTCGGCCGATACAGTAACAGTACAGTGATTATTAAATGGGTATCAAATCTTATACTTTGTTATCGTTTTGATATTTAATTTCATCAAAATCAGTTCAGTGGTTTACTCATGAAAGAGTCATTAATTATAAATTGACATAATAAAAAACAAACTAAATTGTGCATTTATAACCTACTAGCTGATGTGCCCGTGACTTTATCTGCATAAAATTTTGTTGTACCCCTGACACTCTATCAGAGAATTGGGATTCTGGATACCAAGTCACATATTTATGTTCATTTAACTCTGGGCTATAAGTGAACTGGCTTGTATCAAATTTCACGAAAATCAGTTCAACTGGGGAGTAATGTTGGATATTATTATTTATTTTGTACTTTTATTAGCATTGTAATAGATATACCTTCGTCCATCAAACAATAATAATACTTTTGTAACGGGTTGTCTGGAAGAGATCGCTCTCAGCGATAAGACCGCCCATTGACACATCTACTTTTACTAATTATGTTTTTTAAATTTTAAGTTTGTAAATTCTTATTGTGTCAATAAAGTGTTATCTATCTATCTATCTATCTAATGTATTTGGTTACGAACAAAATCTGATTGAAATAGAAAATGGCAATTCGAGATTACATATTCACATTTTTTTGTAATAAAATCTGTTAATAAATAAAGACCATCCAACATCAGTCTATAATAACAAACCATAATTTTTCTACAATATAATTAAGATTTTGTTAGTCACAAATAACATAATGGGGTAGCAGAGCTAAAAATATGTGTAAAAATATGATGAAAAAGTTCATCATATTTTTTAAACCCGATGTGTTGTAATGTGGAGATAGATAAAGGATATTTTTATTACAATTTGACACAAAATTGTTCATATATCTGAGCTTTGGTGGAACTTGATTTTTAATTGAAGCAGTAATGGCTCTGTGGCATTGGCTATGGACTGCCGCGCAGCAGGTCCATAGTTCGAATCCCGCCGAGGGCTTGAGCTTCACCGTATGGTGGAAGGGCATTTTGCGAATGCCCGTCTGGCTAGCGACCATCCTGAAGTAGAAAATCTGTCGCCAAGCACCTAACGGTTTGTTCCGGCAGCAGTCCTTGAGAGCCAGTAAAATTACAGGCACATGAGACTTAACAAGTATGTCTCATGGTGACGGGCGCAGTGCAATTCGTGACTTGTGACGAAATGCATCTGTTATAGGCAGAGGTTAGTCCGCTTAACATCAGGTGGGCCTATACTTGTTCACTAGAACAAGTAGAGCAGGCTGCAATGCGATAAACAATTTCTAGTAAAAAACAAAATTTTGGTGGCGCCATTAGGGAGGTGCAACTGGCGTGGCACACTCTGCAGGGCATATAAGCATTATTTTTTGCGAGATAAGCGGTGTTAAGGGTATGCCTTTTAATATGTAACAATATAGCATTTCAAATATTTATTTCTTGTGTACTGAAGTTAATGAAAAAGACAATGGTACCTGTCTAGTAGTTCCTCACAAAGCCTAATCTAACATATAATGTTTTATTTTTTGGATTGTGACAGAACATGCTTGAGGTCCACCTGATGTTAAGCAATAACCTCTGCCCATAACAGATGCATTTAGTCAAAAGTGACGAGCTTCACTGCACCCATCACCTTGGTTATGACTTACTTGCCTGTCATTTTATAATAACTTGCTGGCTCTCATGGACTGCTGCCGAAACACACTGTTAGGTGCTTGACAACAGATTTTCTATTGGAGGGTGGTAGCTAGCCAAGTAGGCATTTGCAAAAAGACCTACCAACATGCGGTGAAGCTTGAGTCAGCGGTGGGAGTCAATGGACAAGCGGCACGGCAGTTCTATTGTGGTGGTTGTGGTTCTACAGTGGCTATTACTATTAGTGGTAGTTTAGTTACGCCATCATAAAGAAACTACCTAAATAAAAAACAATAATAAATTATTAAATTTACTGGTAAATTTTTACAATTGAAACAACTGAGGCAACTGCAAACTGTTGCAAACAATCTACAGATAACTTGCAACTTGATCATGAATTCGTTCGTGTTAAATCGCGTAAGCGTCAAATAGAGAGCAAGTCAAAACGCGCCTGAAAGACGTACGCTCGAACTCATTATCTTGCACAAACTTGTCCACACTGACTTGCCGAGTTTTTCATCTTGTACGAAGTTGAGACGAGAGAGACATTTTACATTACTACAACAATGCTATTTCCTACAAAAAAAGAATTCTTCTTAGTACACGTAACACAACATAAACAATACAGTAAGTATCTACCTACCTATCTTGAAAGTTTTAAATAAGAACTTGTGTTAATTTAATAGGGGTCGATTCTTAGACCTTGTCTACCCCCAAAATCAGTTTTCGTTTATGTCGATTACAAGGTCGATTCCTAGGGGTCGCCTAGGAATCTACCCCAAGGAGTGTTAAAATTATCACAGTTAATACAAAAGTAGGGTATCTTTGAATAGGTATTTTGAAATGATTTAGGGGTTGCTAAAACTATTTTACGATTTAAAGCTTCATTTACGAAATATTCAACTTAAAAGTGCAAATTTTTGTTCCAGTAGGGCGTCCCCCCCCCCTCTAAAACCTAAACTGCTGGCTTGAAAAATCTGAAAAAATTCATGATGATAGTGCAGTTCATGAACTTTCAAGGAAAATTATAGCGATTAAGATAACTTTATTAATTTAGCAGTAATAGTCGTTGAACTTGGGTGTAAGATAATTTTGTACCAAATACAAAATTCTTAGAATAAATCCTTTAAAATTACTAAGATGAAGTAGTGGAAGGACTTTACAATCGATATACATACTTATGTACTATAGGAAGGGGTGGAGGGGGGAGAGGGGGTTGTAGCATCCCCCCGGGGGGTTGGGGATTACGGAAACTATTAATTTTTAATAATAATAATATTAAAAAAATATGTGTATCTACAATTCTACATACATTGGAAGGACTTTAGGTATGGTATATGTATATATTTTGTGCAATGGGGAGGGGGAGTGAGGGCGGAATATTCCCCATTGATGGGAGGGGGGGTTACAGAAACCTATAGTTTTTTAAATACTAACGAAATTTCCCAAAATAAGCTTCTTCTTCATGAAAATAATTAATCCTCTCCCTCTCCGCGTCTCCGGCTTATAAAAACCACTGTAGGGGTAGGGCAGACAAGACTGCTACAAAGATGGGGGCTCCAAAAACAGCAAGTGACGCATTAGATATTAGTAACATTTTCTCGAATCACTTCCAATCAGTATTTGAACCCTCAACTGTTACCAAAGGTTATATTATAATGCAGATAATACATTTTATATTTCCGAAGATGATGCACGTGAACCACAAGCCAGATTTAACTATCAGTGATGTTTGTTTTACTATAATCAAATGTTTATCAAATCGGAACTACATAGGCTCGATCCAACAAAGGTCGCTGGAGTTAATAATGGTTCACCATAAGTTCTTAAATACACCGCTGACACCATTTGTTTTCCAGTCCAGCATATATTCAACCTAAGGATTATTAAAAGTTGTAGCAAACTATCGCCCAATCTCAATTTTGCCCGCCATATCGAAGCTTTACTGAAATATTTTAAACGTAGACAATAACAAACAAACAGTGTGTTTACTAAAAAATATTTTAAGTTTTTTAAATTGCTATTACTTGCCGATGACCTGAAAATGTATCATTCTGTAAATACTTATCAAGACCACTTAAAATTCCAAAAGGATCTGGGCAGATATTAAGTGTATTTTATTAAATATAATTTTACTCCTAAGACGAAAAACAAATAATTTAATACAAATACAAATTAATTTTATTCTTCCTTACTGTGATACATTTATGATAAGTCTATGACTCTAAAACTAGGCTGGTGGCCTGTATCTCAAGAGCCAGGTTCTTCCTGGCTATAGAGAATCTGTAACACATCTATATATTTTCTTTTATATATACTATTTAGTAACAATTCAAAATTGAACCAATACATTGAAACATATATACATATAGGAAAAATATTTAACGAAATGTTTTTATTCGAAATTAACGTCATTTTGTATATTTTTAATAATTAATATTTACGTGTAGTCATTATTCTGTGGTGTTGTATTGGTGTATGAGTTTAAGTGAATGTTTGTAAGGAATTTGAAAGAGGTATGTGTCGGTGCGTGTTTCTATATGTTTGAATATACGTGCACGTGAAGAGTATGTGATTTGTAATGTGTAGTTTTACATATGTGTTATGGGATTCTAACTTTGATGAAGTTCAAGTCATAACGGATTAAGTAATAATATTTGATAGTAAATTAGTCGTTCTTGTAAATATTCAAAATATATTAATAACACGTGGCTTAAAAATATTTAATTTTGTCATAAGGTCATCTAGTAACTTCAATAACGAATTAACATAATATATTGCATAATATTAAACCATTATGAAGAGCTGCTAAATAAATATAAATTATTGCAATTAAACTCTAGAAGGCAACAATTAGATATAATGCTTCTGTATGACCTATATCATAAGTCATAACAGATATGACTGTACAGAGTTGATCGATTAGCTTCGGTACGAGTATAAGGTACTTTTTAGAACTCATCCTCGCCGTCTCATAATTATTATTATAAATAAGAATAATTTTTCATTAGGAAAATATTGTGACTCTGTTTGTTGGTTCTTGAATATATAATATATTTATATATATGCACAGTCCTAGTTCTTCAGTGTCGTTATATAGTTTACACCATATATAGATGTATATATATATATACAGTGTAAACTCAAGGGACTGTGCATTTTATGGCGTTATAGAGACGTGTCGTTAAACGGAGAGAAGAAAAAAGTTTGTGAGGAACTAAGAAACGTATATTCCAACTAAATAGTTACGGTCAACAACAGTCTACACGTGCAAGCAATCAGAATTTATAAACAAAAGAACAAATTGCTTAGAAAGTTATAGGTAGAGAGATAAAAAGAAAAAGAACAACAGAACTATACTATATTATTATAACGGGCTACTACGGAACCCTACATTACGCGTGGCCCGACACGCGCTTGACCGCTTTTTACCCTTAAAAACTCACCCCCTTCCACTTCAGAATCATTTATTGACCATAATAACTAAGAATGTTATTCTAGGCAAGTCAGTATACAATGTAATATGTTTTTTATATAATTATTTAAATATCATTAGTGTATAATAAATAATGCATTGGTTACATAACACTTTCAATTGAAATAAAATAACTTAAAAACTAAGTACATAAAAGTAATCATATTCATCGAAATATTACGCAGCATTTTAATGAATGAAAATAATATGAAACAACTTCATTTATACAATTATAATGAACAGCATACAATTTTGTTAAGACATGTTGGCAATAAAACAATAAAATTTGTGAAAAATTGAAAAAAATATTTAAAATTATATAAAAAATAATCGCTTATAAATGAAGCAAAATAAATTAAAAAGTGTGTCGTCAAATTTGAAAGTAATATTTGTTGAATAATTATATATTGGTATATCAGTTGTACATAAATTAAGATTCTGTTAATTGCATATTCAAAAATTTATTAAGATTATAGAATGGATTATATTCGAAAAATAATTCGAGGGTTTGTTTGAACCTAATATGATTTAAATTTGTGATACTCTTAGGCAATTTATTATACATTTTAATTTTTAAATACATGCCTTGTTTTTTTAGTTTTTGCTAATCTTGCTTTTGGTAGAAACATCTTGTCTTTTATTTTCCGACCTCAGATCGCCCGTAAATTATTTTTCCTTCCATTTTTGTTATATTCTCTTTTTCAACAGGTTTCATCCCACTATTAATTGTTGGTTTCAGAAATTATCTAGCCTTGTCTATTTCTGTTTTCTGCTGATTAAAAATAACAAAAACTTTGTATGGTTATCTGCTGTAGTAGAGTGTTTTATGGCAATCCCGTACAAGACTATAATTTTTCCTCTCGTTGTAATTTTGTAATAATAGCGTGTTTGTCTGCTTTTATAAATCGTTTCAACTAATTTAATAACCCTAAGATTTGATTTCTTGTTACTTGCTTATAAAAGTTATCTTTTGCGACTATTAATCTGTTAGAAACCCCTTATTATAATACATATCCATAAAAGTTAAGACAGTAAAAGGGCAGTAATATGGTTTTTTTACATTCAGTAAAATCAGTATATTTGACTGTACTATCATTTTCGACCCCTGTGAGTATGAAAATGTTATCAAGCAGGACCAGTATTTTTTACGGAATAAAAACAGCCTCTGTAACTACTATGTACTCTCCGCCCTTTAAAATAACTCCATGCAGTGAATTGCGTTGATCCTTTACTCCGTCGTAGAAAAAGTCAAACCAATAAACCGTCAAACACTGGGTGCGGGGACTGGGACTTTACTTATCTCTGAAAGCTGCAAACCGATTTTAATGATATTTATATAATCTCATTCGGTAATTTTCTAATTATGATATGAAATAGAGACTTTTATTGGCATTTTATTTACATACTTCTTTAAGAAAATTAAAATGTTAAAGAATTATTCTCCTATCAAAACAATGCTTTAAAACATTTTTTTCATTATTAAAGTACAATGTGTCCCGACCAAGGAGGTTTCAATTCAATTTAAGTACACATTATCTGTGGTGAACGCGCCGGTTCCGAGCCATAGACCAATAACAGACTTTTTCCATTTTGGCGCTATTTCGTACATACGAATTTGAGTAATATTTTGCTGGATAAAAAATTATTTAATGTAACCTATAGCCATGAGATTAAATAAAGTAGTGTATGCAACTGCATATAATTAGGTATTAAAACACTCGTATAATCTTATTTTGAAACTCGCCTGCGGCTCGTTACAAAAATCTACACTCATGTTTTAATACCCTATATTATATGACAGTTGCATAAACTACTATTTTCGCATATCATTAAAAATACGTTGTAGTGTACATTCCCTGTACCCCCATTGTGGTCCCATGTAAATGGTTCATGAAATTTAACCCTTCATTTGGGAAATTGGGGTTCATATCTAGTTATACTCATTATGTGGTGGCCCCGTGAGGTGCCGGGCCAAAATGTCATCCCCCGATGCTAACTGTCGGTGTCGTAAGAGGCGACTAAAGGTAAATACTGGAAGGCGGGCAGCAGCGCCTTCTCAGAAACCGATATATTAAACTGCGATCCCGAGACGCCTGCCAAGCGTGGGGATTATGGCAAACTGCTGAACACAGTCTCCCCTATCAAGGGGTAATGGGCAACACTGTTCAAAAGTGGGACAATCTGGCTGATATAGTACAGTATTTATTATGAAACCTCATTTATGCCGTCAATAGTTTTAGAATATTTTTTGCCTGGTGAACTGGAATATATCATCACTTTGTAATCTCGAGGTACTGGGTTCGATTCCCGATTTTGACAAATTCTCTGTAGCATTTCTGAGTCTGTAACTGTGCCCTGTAGATGACAATAGACTCACCCACTTTTACATTGGCATAAAAAAATACTGGCGAAACTCGGGCAGAAGTCGTGGTCCATTTACTCAGTTTACCTGGGTGGAATGTACCCCGGATGTGCCACGGGCACTTTTTTGCCTTCTCCTTAGACACCTCAGTCTACAAATGTTGAAAAGTAGCGTGATTTGATGTATTAACTTATCATTAATCTTGATTTTCAGACAACGAGATCGGATAGTGACCCGACACAACAACTTGACATCCTATCTGAATCCACAGTCAATACTTGACAGAAAAGCTGTAGCGCTGGACTATTGGTCTTCCTGCCGAGCCATATGCAGAATAGAGAAATCAAAGACTGACTCCAACTCAAAACGGAACAACCGTTTCTGTCACTATTTGAAATCATTGAACTTTCTATGTAAAGGTGAATCTTTCGATAGTCTAGCTAATAGTTTAAGTCCTAGTGAAAACCTGTAATGTTTAAGAAATTATTGTAATTTATTATTATGATCAGTAATAGTTTATTGTGAATAGAATAACGATGAAATAAGGTTGCATTGTTATACTTGTTTATTATTTGTTTAAATTACATGCTTATTCGTCAAAAATTTTTTGATTCTATTTATCTTTTACCAGCTGCGCTGTTTCATCAGCAATGACTATCATGAAAAGCTATAATGCTGTTGATAAGTACCTATATTTTGTGTTACCCTAGGGATATTTTTTCTTTTATATCTTTATTATTTAAGGACTTTTGAACAACATGTTCATGTAAGCCCTATAGTGACCTTATCATAATATTTAAACATAAACGAAATAAAAATTATAACTATAGTGCGCACAGCGCCGTACCAACTTAACTAGCTTTTCAATAATGTCCTATATTGTACTTACAGTTAATATACTAACTTATAAATCATTTTTGCTTCATTGGAATTTGGTTCAGATAATAAACAATGAAAAATACCGATATTATATACAGTGATATTCAATTCGGTCAGTATCTTTTCACTTTCAGCTTTATTGCGGACACATTCTACCAACAGATGGTACGCATCCTCTACTCCAGGACCTAAACTATACATTTTCTAAGTTTCATCCAAATCGGTTCAGCCGTTTCAGGCGTGAAGGCGTTACAAACATACACACAGATTCTTATAAACTGGCTTTTATTTTATAAAATAGTGTGATTTTTATTTTAGTCTTTCACCACAATCTCACTTGATGGTAAGTGATGTCGAATATGGTAGACGTAGATAGTAGACCTAGAATTTGTCTCTCAAAGAGACATAGTTGCTTGGTAACAGATTCTTTACTTAAAGGTGGTATAGCTACCAGGCGAACATTTGTTAAATGGTTGTTACATTTTCCGGTCGCTGGAAGGCCTCCGATATAGCTTAACGGCAGCCATGGTGCATACCATTTGAAGTTAGATTCGCTAAAAACGATCACACTCCCAAAAAGTTGTTCCACATGGGTCTTGGCGTTATTTTCGCCATAAACGCTATGAGGCTACTGGAACAGTTTGAATTCCCTACATCTAATGTCAAAAGTGACAGAAGTGGCAAATTTTAGTGGCATTCTTAGCTTTCTTATCCTAAATGGAACAGGGGATGACAGTTACAAACGATCACAGTGATCACAACCACAGACGTAGAATGTGATCAAAATTATCGAAATTAACGTTCTTAGCGACTAATGGAACATACCCTAAGTGCCTATTGCGCCAACGTTGATTCGAGAGTTAAACTCGGGTTAACTGGGTTTTTGTATGACAATTTAAACTTAATTCCAGTTTAACTCGCGTTTCCTCGTTGGTGCAAGTGGGCCTAAGACATCATTATCATCAGATAATTAATACAATAAAATACTCGTGCTATTTGTCAATAAATCATTACACGACTGCCCAGAAAAGGAGTATTATGTTTCAGAGTTCATGAATGCACGTATGTATGTATGTTTTTGATTTTCTTTATTCCACCATAACTTCTAAACGGCTTAACCGATTTTAATGTATGAGATATCGTTAGATTTGTCTTAATAGCGCAAGTGACACTAGGTACATAAAAAATTAAAAACAATCTGCCGGATTTCAGGCGCCATATTCTAAGAAAAAACCGGCCAAGTTCGAGTCGAACTCGCGCACCGGGGGTTCCGTACAAACCTGTAGCCTGTAAAAGTTATGGTATTTGGATTGCTAAATGTAATCCATAAAATTTTCAAATTATTAAAAATATTTTTATATGATGTAACTAAACATTTATGCTTTTCGCAATTTTTCCTTTATCTGTGCTATAAAACGATGCTTCTTACCAAATTTCAAGATTCTGAGTTCATGGGAAGTACCCTGTAGGTTTTGATTCCCTTGCGAGTGTCGTAAATTTTGGCATAAACGGATGTATCTTTTGATTGCGTAGGCGTAGAAGTTTTTTCACAGCTCCAAGGGACAGTAGACCTGTGTATATTCCATATAAATTTCAGCTTTACCACCAAGCGTTTCTGAGAAAAAAGCCTTGACAGATAGACAGACAACATCATCCTATAAGAGTTCCGTTTTTTCCTTTTGTATCAAACCTATCTGGGTATCAAAATGTAGGGCTTTAAAAAAACGATTTAATAAATATTACATAACTTGCATTTTTGATTTCAATGGAACGATAACGAGCTTAACGAAAGTAAATAATTTTCAGACGGGTTTTTTACTATATTAATTAATTCATACTTGCTATATTGTATAGCCTTTTCATAATCTATATCTACCTATACTAATATTACAAAGAGGAAATATCTGTAGTTTTGCATGTAACGAATAAACATAAAAACTACTGGACCGATTTGAAAAATTCTTTCATGATTAGAATCCTATTATCCCTGATGACCGTAGGCTATAGAATATAAACCAATTATTTTTTGAAAATTTGTATATTACGCTAGTTCTCTAATAAACAGTCTTTATTTATTTAAGTTTTCCTGCCACTTTTTCACATTTTCCGGCCGTACTCGTAGGTACCATCTTCTAAATTTTGATCATAGGTGCCTATCGTCTGTGAACTGGCAAAAGGTCCTGTATTTTATCACGCAACTTAAGAAAACAATGTGACGGAAAATCAGATAGGACTTGTTGCCAGTTTACAGTCGCTATGTAACGACACGATTACTTATTATGTAATTTTGAAGCAAAAACAGATTTTTGGTGACGTGTGTAAAAAAATAGTATGAAGCAAGAAGAAAGAAATGTATAATTTCATTGTTTAGTAGTGGTGCTCTAGCGCAGACGCAACTTTTAGGACCTGTTTCAGAATGTTCGAGTAAGTTCCGGTTATACATAACACAATACCTACACGCTATGGTACGGTGAGGATTTAACTTTGTTATTTTCCGAATGTATGTGGCGTGGAACACCTAAGGTGAATATTAGTAGGTATGTATTTGTTCAACGGTGGACGTAGATGTGATGACTAAGGGTTATTGAATGACGAGAACAATAACCGATGAAGCTCACATAAGTACCTCACCTGTTATTTTAGTTCAGTTTAGTAAGTAGGTATCTATGTACACTGTTCACATAAGTAATATGTGGCTAGCTGTAGGCTCTGACCGTAGGTACTTATGTAGATTTAATACGTATGGCAAGTAAGATATAAAAAATATGCATCATAGGTATTTCGTTACTCATGTAAATACTTAAGGTTTTTTTTTATTAAGGTATAGCTGATAGGTTACCCTTTGTCCACTATCTCACCTGATGGTAAGTGATTGGCTCCCAAGGACAGCTGCAGGAACACACTGTTAGGTAAGTGCTTGGTGACAGATTTTCTATTTAAGGGTGGTAGCTAACAAGGAGGGAATTCATAAAATGCAATACATGGAATTCCTGAGTAACTAGTTAATTCACAGATTGTGATACTTAGATAACTAAAGACAGGTATCTAATTAATGGTTTTGTTTTGATTATAAGTTATCTTGAAAACATACACAGCCAACTTTTGCCATAGAAAAAAAAGGTAAAAAAACAAAAAAGTAAAACACAGGTACTGTTTTTAAAAGTACCTATGTTTTACTTATCAAATATCAATGAAATGTAACAACATATGGTGATTTTATTTAAAGACCCACTTTTAAGGTTGAACTGGCCGGTCGCTTCTCCATACAAACGCCGTAGGGTGATCACTCCCTAATTTGAGACTTTAGGTCCAGAATCAATCATAATACCGATTGATCTCGTCATTATCTAGGCTTGTATGATGCCAACATTTTAAAAAGATAATTAAGTTGAAAGTTATGAGCCACGAAAATGTTATATGAAAATGTTTCGAAGCTCATAACTCTCAAGTTAATTATCTTATTAAAATTTCGGCATCATACAAGCCTAAGTAATGACGAGATCAATCGGTATAATGCTTTGTTTAGGACCTAAATCCTCAAATAAGGGAGTGATCACCCTACGGCGTTTGTATGGAGAACGGCCCGGCCAGTTCACCCTTAATAAGGCAACCTAATACGTGTAAGTACATGTTGGTTAGTTGTTAGGCTTCTAATCTAACAAGTTCTATTATAGTCAGTTTACTAGCTCTGAAACTATTAATCTACGCTTTTGTTTAAATCATAAATCAACACGCCAAGTGGACGGTAGCTAGAGGTGGACGACAGACATGCAAAATAACCCTAATAGATTGATATATACTTATATGTAATCTAATTCCAAGAAAAACATGTTTTTTAATCATATCGTTATGTTATTTAATTGCTTGGATACTACATATGATTAACATATCTAAATATAGGAGTGCTTATCAAAGTTTGCTATCAATTACATGAAATTTTAAATACGGCTAAACTTGTGCTATAAATAAGTTAAAATTAAAGTGTCTTGCATCAGGTTTAGTTGTCGTCAAGTATTAGTAGCTTTGAACAGTAATAATAATTGTTCATGACGGAAGAATACATTACAAACACTATACCTACCATTCGGATGTAACACCGGTAAAATAACAGTTGATATCCGGTTTCCTATTAATTCCAATTTTGAGCTACAACCGACTTATCACCTGCTAAGCGAATTAGCTTAACCCCGCGGTTCAAGTCACGCAAATATGTGATATTTGCATTGTATTCACGCAAACGTTTGGTTCATTACGTGCTAAACAGACACCACGGTAGCACTATGACGTCACCTCCGGCTGGAAACAACGCTCAAAGAAAAGTGGTAGTGCAGTGTGTGCACAAATGTCAAACTCAAATTTTGACATATAGATGAGGAGATTATTGTTGTTGTAATTAGAATTTTATACGAAAAACCTTCTTGTTCACAAAATAATGCCTTGAAATGCAATACTTCTAATGTCGATAATTTAAGTAAAGATTATTTTGGGTTAATTGCGAAGATGCTAATTGACAGTAAGCAGATGTTATAAGCGCGGCTGCTAATCGGTTCACATCGCTTGCGCGCAAACGGTGCATAATCTCGTTTTTTAGTTATGAACCGAGCGTTTGCATTTTTTTCAGTGACAGCAGTGTGGGATGATTTATATTAGACCGGGCCGTGTCCGGGCCGGGCCGTGGACGGGGTGGGCCCGGGGCGGAGCCCGTCCGTACGTTAGTAGGCGGGCCCGGACGGGACACGGATCAGGCACTGTTTAATATAAATTGCTTCATACAAAATGTATGTAACGTTTCAAATCCGTGCCCCGTCCGGGCCACGGGCACGGCCCGGTCTAATATAAATCTACCCTTAGCGTGATTTAACCCGTAGTGTAATGCACGGTATCCGACTTGTTACAAATAATTAGATATTAGGCTATACTCACACCAAGTTTGACACTTGTGTTTATTATTGTTTTGACGATAGAGTAAAATAAAAAAACGTTTCTTGTATGAAATCGTCCTTTTATTTTTGAGTCTTTGTTATTTTTCTTCGTTTTCTAGTACGGAACCCTGAAATTAAGATCATCACGAGAAAACTACAAGGGTTCCAAATAAAATTTTCCTCTACATCTGGAGGCTTTTGTAATCTTTGCTCCACAATTTATTACGAACCAATGAGGATAATATTTTTTTATTTATTGTTATTTTTGCAATAACGTCTGCTCTGCGGATTACATTACACAATTATAAATTTACGACAGAAAAAAAATCTAGTCATGTGTGGGATTCGAACCCGCGTCCACCCATATAGCCGGGGTATGCTCTGATCCCACACGATGATGAATCCCGCATATGACTATATTTTTTGTCTCTCGTAAATTTGTAATTTTGTAAGGAGGACGCAGTTACGATTTAATGAAATTATCGCGTCACACCGAAAAAAAATTCGAAAACATTTTCGAGATCGAGCGATGATGATGAAAACCGGAAGCATCTTTTAATAGACATCAAATTGCATTTGTGGATGAAGGCGCTTTTATGGCAACTGTGTACTGATGGTTTAGCGGGAAGTGTGTCCATTCATCAGGTCTTTCCATGCAAACGTAGTTTAGGTATATTTTTTAGACCAAGTGCTCAAACTAAGTGAATCTTTCTACGCATGTCCTTGTGCCTACTACCTCTATGCTTCTGTTTTGCCAGTTTAAAGAGAACCAGCACATGTTGAAGATTTTACATGGGCATCTTCGTTTGAGGAATGAAGTTTCGCGACGGGTACCTACTGCACAACCTCACCTCTCTCTTTTAATATTAAGAATGAATGATAACAAACATCCAAAAAGATATCTACCCTGAAAATATAACACTCCGTTTTTTGGTCAGTCGTGTAAATATTTGTCCACATTTCTTGGCTGCATGCGTATATCAACTAGGTAGATGCCAATTACATGGTTCATAATTCATAACATAAACTTTTGGCTGATATGGATGTAGGTACACCAATAATTGTTGATATCGGATGATTTTTACGACCCAAGTAAGATATTTTACTTCGTAAATAATGAAATTCTTTTCTTAAAAACTACCTAATTGTAGGTACATCACTGACAGAATTCGTGGTCAACCTGCACCTAATTGGATAAATGATCTAACAGTGTATCGAGATAAAAAAAAAACTCGCTCTTGTTCGTTTAGTATGACTGATAATCTTGCCCGCCAAGCACGGGTATCCTGTATTGGAACTAGGTATATAAATTATCTGTCCGAAGTTATAAACCACTTCGTAGATTTTGATAATAAAAAAATGGTAGGTATTGACGAAAGCTTACATGTTTAAGAACTGGAGAAATCAGTCTTTGACATACTAGGTATATTTCAGTAGGATTTAACTAATATCGCTTCATTGGTTTTGATATGACGTGCCGATATCGGTAGGAATTACCGCTCAACATAATAAAAAAATAACTGCAAATTTACGAGAAAATAAATTATAGTCATGTGCGGGATTCGAACCTGCGTCCTTCCCCCTTAGCCGGGGTATGCTCTAACCAATTCCGCTAACATGACACAATGACTCATAACTGTGTCAAAATTAACACATAATAAATTACGCGGCAAAGAACAAAAAAGTTATGTGTTAAGACTGACGAAATGAGAAATGATGATTGACAGATCTAAAACCTAGTATTTACCTTATTTGTTGGAAAACAATGCGAACAGAGAAAATTGTAACTAACTCTAGGTAGGTAGGTTCCTATTTGAGACATCGTCTCTCTGTTTTGACCAAAATTTTATATAATACTGAATTATCAGAATGTTATCAAGAAACTATTAAAATGAACATTTCAACAATAATTTGTGAAGCTGTTTTTATTGTGACTAATTTAATGACATAGTAACTGATACTAGATGTTATCTAAGAAGTTATAATTACCTACTCATGCGAATGCACAAATTACGTAAGTTCAATTTTACGTAAGAAATTAGACACTTTTATATCTTACAATGTATCGTACATTTTGTAAAAGATAAAAGTGCCTAATAAGGTAGAAACATAAGTCAAGTAAAAAACTCCACGTAACAAATAAGTTCTTTGTTCGATTTTTATACAAAATAGTTTGGTAATATTTTAAATATATGTTCAAACTTGTTGAAATTTTGCATTCATGTCCTTGAATTTAAAATCTCATCTAGCTTTGTATGATTTACGAATTTTTTTATTTTTAAAATTGTTTGGTAAAATATTTTTGTATAGGAATACTTAAATTCACATTTAGAGATAAAGTAAATAATGAAACGATAGACTGGACCACCAGAAGCATATGATTAGGCCAAAGGACATGCACGCAAAATTTTAAGGACTTTGAACACTTGGTACCTATTTAAAATATGATGAAACTACATTTGTATGAAAGGATCTACGAAGAAACTATGAATCAGTATGATGTGTTTGACTTCTAATTTCTAATGTTCGATCCTAGGCTAGGAAAACTAAGGTAGGACTATTTTTGGCTTAATATTTGTTTCCAATATGGCTAAAGTAGCGTGCAGTTGTATTTATTTAAACAAATTTTAACAGAAACGTTAATGGCAAATACTTACGTGTAGGTATAAACCCATGACGGAGTGTAAAAAAATTAAATAATTTCGACGGTTTGATACAAAAAACTAATAAAATCGATTATAAAGAACATTAGTTGAGTATTTAAGTAACATGTCCCAAGAATGCAATCAAATTCTTGTTTAGGTAACATTTTAAGCCAATTTTTCAATTGCGTGTAAACTCCTTGCTTGAACTTGCATGACCTGTGTGCTGTGCAATAAATAAAAAAAATACTTACCGCCCTTGGGTCTCATGTCAAAAAGAAAGCTCGAGGGTTTTATGGGGCATTACGGCCAAGTTAACCTATATGTTTAGATACTGTTTACGTGCAAGTGTGATGAAATATTTATTTGTCATGAATGGCTGTAAAGTGATTGTGATTTGGCGCAAGTACCTAAGTAGTTTTATTGATGCTCGGGAAGCAAAAGGACTGAGCGTAGCGAAGGTTTCAAAGGTACAAGGCGCAAATTTTTTTTGCTGCCGAACGAAACACTTTTTTTCACCTCACTCCAGCGATGAAAATGCTAGGTGCAATTAATATTATTGAAAATAAGATATATTCTTATTCTAATTGGGGGGGATATGTCCTGCAATGACGTCCCACTTGGGGTGTATTGTGCATTTCCCCCGCCAGTTTCTACCCAAGCCATCCCGACTTCTTAACGTAGCGGAGAAGGACTCTGGATCGCTGGCATAGCTGCTCCAGTGCCGTATGTAGTGATGGAAAGGATTTCAATGGTGACAATGTCTCACATAGACCCGTTTCAACTCTTATTTGTTCCGTGGCTTCACAGTGCAATAGGATTTGCTCCACGGTCTCTTCTTCACACATACAGCTTCTACATGGAGGACTGTCTGTTGCTCCCGTTTTGTGCAGAAAGTTCATCCCGCTGTAGCTTTAGCAGGTTATTTGTCAGCTTCTTGTTTAGAGTTGAAACATGGCCTTCGCATGTTTACAGTCTTCTAACTTATCCCACAGGTTTTGTTGTTCTCTCTGGGTAAAGGCTCTTTGCGTCATCACATACTTACCTGTTTTTTTGCCCCGTCTTTGGCCAGAGTATCTGCCATGGTGTTACCCGGGCACATGTTATGTCCCTTCGTCCATGTTATTATTACTTTGTAATTGTTTGATAATTTTTGTAGGGCAACATGGCACTCAGCAATAACTCTAGACCTGGTTACTGGTTTTCTGAGTGCATATATTACTGCCGCACTATCTGTAGTGAAAAATAGGAGCTTACCCTCATGCTCACTTTCTACATTGGGTGTTATTAAATAAGATATATATTTTGTAACTGTTGTAACGTTATGAATTTCAAAAATCTTTTCCACGCTATCTAGGAGAGGGGTAGAGGGGCCAAAACTTAAAGGAAGTCAGTGTTTGGACAAGCCAATCCTCATCCTTATTTTGGCTTCCGCCAGTTATGCTACTTCAAAATGGTGGTGATGCTACGAGAACTTTTTCCACTAATTTGTATATAGAAGACAAAAAAACTGGCAATGCACTCTAGAAATTTTACAAGATTTTTTTTAGAAATCTCTGTGCCCCCGGCCTTACAGGAAGGAAGGTTTGCAACCATTCATGCTCTTTCAATCATCTCAACAAACCACAGTAACGTATCTTGCACGAAATCGTCTAAGCATAAAAGGAGCTCATTGTGTTTCCACAGCTGACAATATCTCAAATAATATATAATTTTAGGAAATTGGGCAAAATCTAATAATACTAAAAGCCTCGTATATAGTAGTGTTACCGAGTCAAGACTGGCAACTAGTGCGGCCCTATAAAAGCAAGCGCCGACCGAGCCTCGATTTCTTTGGGCTATAAGAGGGCCTCCCCTCGCCCAAAACCCGGTGGAGCTGAACGTCCGTATAGCGGTAGTCAGCATCTATGACCTCCCTAAAAAAAAAAAAAGCCTCGATTTCATTCTGTGCGTGGCGTTTAGGCGTGACGGTTGTCTCGTTAGTTAATATTATTTGTGATAATTTGTTTGTGAAATATATTTGGGTGATTATTGTGATTTTACTTTTTAAAAACTTAATTTCCCTTCTGATCGATAAGAGTAGTTTATTTTCAACAAACTGCTAGAGGAACATCTAATTTTTTGAATGTTTTCTTCGAACAAGGTGGCAATGATTCGTTAACCCTTTCCCCCCGGGGTAGTGTTTTTTAACGAATTTCCGCTTTTCAACTTTATTATTATAATAAGGGAGGTAAAATGAAGTACACATTTTTTTTTTAGATTTTTTTTACTCCTAGAAGTACTATTTCCAAGACCTAGACTTTAAAGTACCGTCAGGAACTTTGTGTTATCACAATGTTAACTTTTTGTTTCTATCAAAGTTCCTAACATTGTGATAGGAATACAGTAATGAGATACAATATTGACTTAGTAATAATTAAATAATATGTTTTAATTACAGATTCACCTCGTGGTATTCAACAAAACAATTTTTCTTTTCATTTACATACAAAAACACGTTGCAATGCGAGCATTTACTATGAGGTTTTGACTGAATCTTCTTCAAACTACAAACCTCACACCTTCCCCTGTTCTCTACGAACTTAGGTCAATGGATGCCTCTGTTATCAAAGCGTCTTAGTCGTCAATAGTCTTTTATAGTGGAATAGTCAGATTTGCGCCTTTTGGAAGGGCCGGGCCGCCTTTCGCAGTATTATCAGTAGAAGTCTTTCTTTTCTGACTAGCATCTTTCATTGTCATAAAGCCTTGAGTAACAGAGCGTCGAAAATCTTTTACGGTAGTCTGTCCCATTATAAGTCCATGAATAACATATGAATTGACAAACGCGATGTCCAGAAGACCCCTGAACAACCTGTGCCACCATTTTGGAGATTGGCGATCTATACAGTTAAGGGCTCTCAAATGATTAGCCGTATCTATTCTAACCATATAACTATTGTAGACTTCGATCCATTTTTCCTTTACGTGACACAGTTGCCTCTTGGTTTCCATGAAAATTAGATACTAAATGAACCACTTTGTTATACTTCCATTTCCAATATCCAATGTCTAAATTTGAAAATCGATGATCACTGTCGCCACTTTTCATGTGAGAATCAGCGAGCATATTTCCGGCCAGTCCTTTTCTATTATTACTTTGGATAGTTCCACATGGGTAGGTGTTTTCAGTTTCTCAAACTAACCTGGTACCAGATTTATAGGGCATTCCAATACATCTTCATTTGACGGCGACTATGGCGGAACTTAGGCAAAAACACTGTCTAGAAGCTCTTTCAAAAACCTCATCGTAGCCTCTTGGTGAGGGTAGTTGAAGATTTTCCACTTCATCATCGGACACACCTGCATCAGAATCTTCGTCGCAGTCCGGAAGCTCTTCTAGTAACAAGGCTTCAGTCAGAGCACTTTTGTTTGTAATGCCCATCTCAACGGCTTAAGCAATAAGAACATAGGTCAGACAATGATTAAAATTTAAAAAACATTTGTTTATGATAAAACAAAATACCCATTTCATCGACTATGTGTATTATAATAACATATAATTTTTGAGACTACTATCACCTGACGGTACTTCTAAGTCCACATCAGTTTTTATCAAATATGCATATAAAATAAAGTGATAATACATTATACCAGCTTTTAAAAATGTAGTCAAAGATATAAAGAACGTAAATTGTTAAAAAAAATAGCACTTACCTATGATATTCTATTTATAAAACATTTCCAAATACACTGCACAGCGAAGTGATAAAATATTCGACATATTGTAACTCGCTCTTCAAATTATTCAGCTACATCGTGCGGTATTTCAAATAACGCGCTGTGATTGGCTTAAGGAAACAGTACTCTTAAGGATCGTTAGTTGTAGTTAACATAAAGTGTTTTCGTACCTAAGTTATAAGAAGAAAAATGTGGAGGTACTTCTAAGTACCGTAAGGAGGGAAAGGGTTAAGAAACGGTGAACCCAAAAGACGAAGCGAACATTTTTTCTAGCAATTTTATGTTAGGTGGAAGGAAATAATTTTTTTTAATAATCTGAACTTTACTTTTGTGTGCCGAATATCGTGAATAAGCACTCGCAAACAAATCATCCAATACAGCGTTCGCAACACCACCTAAAGTTCCGTCATACAAAATCCAATGGAGTGATTGTCTTTCAGTGCCATTTGGTCGACGCTTTCAAATACCATAAATAATTGTATTACAGTTTTGCATGATGTAGGGTATTTTGCGAATACCCGCCTGGCTAGGTACCACCCTCAAGTAGAAAATCTGTCGCCAAGCACCTAACGGTATGTTCCGGCAGCTGTCTTTGAGAGCTAGTAATTTTAGGTCAACCTGAACAACATCTTCGACCACATCATCACTTACCATCAGGTGAGATTGGGGTCAAAGGATAGCCTATCAGCAATAAAAGACAAAAAAAGTGGAATAAATAATAATTACACAACTATGTAACCATCGACTGATATTAATAATTCAAGACTAAACATATGTAATACATAGCAACATCACACCTGTTCCCGGAGGGTTAGGAAAAGAGGAACCACAGTACGAAGCGCTCATAGTGTAGCTGAGTTAGTCGCTCTTAAGCAATCAACTAAGTTAAGCGACGTCCGCCGCGGTCATTACTCGGATGGGTGACCGCTAGTGATATTCGCTTCCGTGCACGTCAGACCCGGTTGTTATCTTATGATGGCAGTCGTTTTAGCATGGTGGTAGAGCACCCTCAAGTAGAAAATCTGTCTTCAAGCACCTAACGTCCTGCAGCTTCCTTGCGAGTCGGTAATTCTATTTTAACCTGAAGAACATCCTCGACCACATCATCACTTCTCATCAGGTGAGATAGTGATCAAAGGCTCTCCTATCAGCTATAAATAAATAAATCAAAATCTTGTTTCCTTCCTTCTCATTACATTATTAGACGGTTTTTTCAGCACGTCCCCAATCTGGTCAGAATACATTCTTGAAGGTTCAACCTCTCCATTCGCACTCGAATGGTATACCTACTTGCTTTGTCAACCTCTACATGTTCAAACCATAGGCTTAGTAGCGTAGCGAAAAAATCCTAGGTCTGTGGTTCAAACTGTCTCAGAAAGTCTCAACTACAACACATATATCCTCATACAGTCCACGCTGCTTTCTTACCACGCTGTTCCTAATTCTTGTTTTTCAAAGTCACAAAATTGTACTTCCAAAGCTCTTATCTCAACTGCTTTAAATGTACTTTGATCCTTCTTCTGCCATGCCCAACTTTCAATGCACTAATAATCCTCCACGCCCTGCAAGTACGCGATTTCAGAGCTCGTATGAGTTTGCTGCTTACTTCGTACATGCTTCGACCGTAATTAATTGCCCACCTTGATCATAAGCCTTTTCCAAATACATGAAAATGCAGTAGACCTTGCGCCAAAAAAATTCGGTTATGTAGCGCAAGGAAAACACTCAATCCGTCCGTACATATCGTACCCCTTTCAAATCCTATTCAATATTTTTTGTTATTTTATCGATTTCTTTTACAGCTCTTTCAATGAACACTTATAGTATTGCTTCTTACCCAGCCCGGTTGGGCAGGGTTCGTCACTCGTCCAAGTTCATGTGCTAACATGCAGCTTGAGGCGCTTTATTCCTTGAGCAATCTAACTTCAGCCAGTTGTTTAGCGAAACGCGCTTATTTAGGCGTACGCAGAACGAATTTATAGCACATGAATAGGTTTTTTATTCATGTGCTTTAGACAAATTTAGAGTAGGTGGTTCTCAGAACAAAAGACGGCTGCCAAAAAAATATTTTTGGGTATCAGGCGTCCCAACGTTTAACAGCGTCTATTTTTGGTACATATTATATTCAAGTATTATAAATACAGAAACGAAACCCGCAAACCAAACTTAATACGCGTAAAGTAAACGCGTGTTACACCCTCTTGCTTTTTTTTCTTAAATTCTGCCTTGCTTTGCTGGATACTGGCTACAAACAACGCAAGTGTGTCCTGCAGAGTCTGCCTGACGTTATCTCTGCCTCTCTAAAGACGCCAGCATTTTTTTAAGCAATTTGGTGCCCCAGCCACCTGGAGAGAACACTCCTCTCGCTCTATCCTCAGGCCGGCCCTGTAGGCCAAAGATAGACCAAAAGGATCACCCGCAATTGGATGTTGATGGTTTGCCGTAGCATTGCCAAATATAAGGGTATAAATCCGGAATTTTATCTTGCACCTCAAATCAAATGGATGTCTCTATTATCCAAAGGTGATTTTACGAGTAGGTTAAAAACCTTGGACATGAAGTTATGTATGACTATCAGCTATCTATCAAGTGAATAGTCTGAGTTAGAGCACGGGTCAAGAAAGTAAGTAATTTATGTAACGCGTTCAAAGAAATTAAGACAAGATACGCATACATTTTGTCCATTTGTGAAGTAAATGACCGCTTATCGTCAATTTTCAACCTCGTTTGCGTTTTCTTTTCTTACGCGTGTACTAATTTTGTGAATAACTTTTCAATGTAACACGTGCTACATTCGTGGCTCTTCGCTAGTTGAGTGTCCGGCTGTTAAATAAGTTATTATCTTCCTGGATTACATCATATTTTTACATCAAGCTCCTTGTGTGACGAAGCTACCCATTTGTAGTAAAATATTAATAATATATAAACATAATCATTACGTCTGTACGATCCCGAAGAGGTAAGAGGTGTCTCACATAATGCCAGATATGTTGTGTAATAGACGGAGAGCCTGATGCCATCTACTAGGCAAAGCTCTAGAGTCCACACTGCTACTAAACATTTATTTGTCCGTAATAACGTAATTACTATTTGACCCAGGGTTAGAACCCAGGACCTCGAGATTACAAAGCGATGCTTTACGCTACTCGACAAACGAGGCAGTCGTAGATAAGAACTAGAGAACAGTCGATAATTAATGTTATAAATTATTGACAAGTACGAATGTTTAAGGTCCCGTATCCAAAGACCAAAACGGAGCCCTAATGAGACTCTCTTCGTCTGTCCGTCCATATATCACGGTTCTATAGCTCGTAAACAGAATGAGTAAGCTGAAATTAAGACATTGTGTCAAACGTAGCCTCACACTGCGATGAACAGCTCTGAATATCTTATATGATTTATATTTGACATACCGCTACAGAAAGTTAGAATAAAGGGTGTTACCTACCTACATCTTCCGGGTGTTTAGTAGGTAATCATGGCAGTTCCGCGAGGAACAATATTGGGACCATTTCGTGTCTAGCGAAAATCAACGATTTCCTTTACATTAATAAAGTTCTCTGCGATACTGTTTTATATTCGCACTCGATACCTCTCTGATTTTTAAAGTAGATAGGAAATACGAAGAACTAATTTAAATAATGTCTAAATCTAAATAATTCAAGTAAATAATAAATCTCTTAATATTCTAGCGTTAATAATTTACCATTTAATTCAAAGCATAAAAAAATAAAAAAAATTCTATGGCGTATTGTTGAATGCAGCAGCAGCTAGATTTTTTACAAGATAAAGGTTTACCATCTTTATCTTGTAAAAGTGGTCAATTCGTAGGTACTATATATATAATGAATCAATTAGGGATGTTTTAAAAGAAATCAACATATTAATTTTACCAAGTCTTTGTGTTCTTGCAAATATGCTTGAAATAATTTAAGTAAATTTGAATTGAACGGCGACCACCATGATTACAACACTAGGAATATAATAACATTGCTAGGTTTTAGATTAGCAAAGAAAAAAAAACTTTTATGGTAATTGTGTGCGATGCGAACTCACACGATAAACGGGCTATTAAGTCACCCCCCATCTCCCGTGGGTGTCGTAAGAGGCGACTAGGGGTAACACACCAGAAGGTCGGCAACAGCGCTTTTTGACGAACTGATATCTCACACTGCGATCCCCAAGACGCCTGCCAAGCGTGGGCATTATAGCAAGCCCCCCCATAATTGGGGAGGCTGTGTTCAGCAGTGAACAATCCAGCTGATACATTTCAGTACATAAGAACATAAAAAAAAACCCGTGTCTGATGTCCATGTCTCTTGAAGTGGTTCTATACCCTTTTTGCACAACGCGCAAGTAGAATATGTGATATGAACTGAATTATAATTTCTTCATTTTATGGGTGGCATATCTACATCTTAAAGCCAAGCTTCGAAAACTCCAGATAGTTCCGAAAGGTTCATATGTCAAGCTATTTGTAGGTTTGAGTTGTTTACAACATCTTAGCGATAATGTCCGCGTCATAAAGATGTTTCCAGACTGCATTTTTAGGAAATTGCTATTCAATAACATGATACCATAAGAAAGTGCTGAATAGGGTAAGTGGTCCAGAGATCGTTCTACCTTTAGATGTTGAACTAATTAAGGATTTCTAATATATCTAATATTTTTTTACGATTAAGAAATAGAAGCGTGACGGTGGAGCACGGCTTGCAGCCGCCAGATTGTTAGTATCAAACACCCGGTCGTACGCTGACATCGGTTTCGGTGACTAGATTTTCAATATTATATATTGTTGCCCCAATAAATAAGTTTTTACTATTTTATGTTACATGGTTTAGTACGAATGTAGTATTGATATGTTACGTCATATTTTTTTATATGTATACGATTAATTTTGTATGATTTTATTTCTATTTTTTTCAAAAACTGTGTCGTAAGACCTAAATGTTTTTAGATAGGCAAGTGATTTTTACGCTTGGTCCTTAATATACTTAGTTGGACCTTACAATACTAGTTTGTTTGCCCATTAGTTTGTACTATTTTCATTTTACCTTGACGTCGGTAAGGTTGTTATTTGACCGAATGCCTATTAAACAAATATCACTACATGCTGAATCTTTAAAGGCCTTCTAATCCAAAATTGTGGCCTTCTAAACCAGCAACCTTTATTTTATTTACACAACACTTATTAGAATTTGATATATGGACTCATTTGTTACGCAAGGGAGAAGTAAATAAATCTTTTAAACCACTAATAATCCCAATTTCTCATTATCTTTGTTGAAGCCTATGATTATAACAAATTACTATTTCATACGAGTATCTTAACGATTTAATGCGTTTAGTTTTGCGACAAACGACTTATTGATTACACAAGCCTGGTTAGACGTTCTATTTTTAGTAAGGTCCAAAATAAGGGTTTTATAAAATGTTCAAAAACGTAACATCCATCATTATGACGTAATTATCTAAGAACTTCAGTATTTAGGTTAATATTTTATCCTGCTTGATTTTAATGGAAGATATAACATGGTATTTGTGTTTGTAATGTGACTTAAAAAGGGCACGCTTATTTGGATTTAAGATAATTAAGGCATTCATCGATAAAACTTTTTTTAGGTTGGGATGGTTTCATCATCATCAGCCGAAATACGTCCACTGTTAAACAAAAGACAACACATTGATTAACTACCCGCGACTTTTACAATGTCGCCAGTCCACCTAGTGGAAGGCCTACCCACTCTACGTCTTCCAGTGTTATGTGATAACCACTCGAGAACCTTTCTTCCCTATCGGTTATCAGTTTTTGCAAATTCTGTGAAAGTTATTTGACTTTAGTTCTTCGGCGAATATCCACGTTCCGGATTTTATCACACAAAGAAACTCCGAGCATAGCTCTCTACATAGCTCGTTGAGCGACTCTGCAATGAGCTTTCCATTTGGGCCATAGTTAAGGACCACGTCTCAGAGCCATATGTCATTACTGGCAAAACACACTGGTTGGAGACTTTGGTCTTCAGGCTACGCAGGATGTTCGACGAGAAGATGTCGAGTAATTTCCCGAACGCTGCCCATACGAGTTGGATTCTTTGGGTGACCTCTTTGTCGAAGTTGGACCTACCTAACTAGACAGTCTGGCCCAGGTATATGTAATGGTCAACAACTTCAAGCGTATCGTTCATAACAGCTACTGGTACGGGTGCAACGTGGGCATAATTTTCTTCTCGTCCATGTTCATTTTAAGACCCACCTGCTGGGAAACCCTACTGAGGTCGCTGAGCATTGTGCTGAGTTCCTCAAGCGACGCTGCTCTTATGACTATGTCATCAGCGACACGACGAAGAGTAATGTATTCGCCATAAATGCTGATGCCAAATTCTTTTCAGTAAGTCTAAGTTTAAAAAAAGAACAATAATATTATTGCTTAAAAATTTTTGTATTCGATTTCCATAAGGGTTCAGCCATTAGAAAATTTAGGTACTGTACATTAAATGTTTTTAATTGTGTACTGGTTCGATTGGGTAATCAATTTATGTCCTTAACGTAGCCACGTGGGTACAGTTGAATGTAATTTAAGTATTGATAATGGTCCTTTGTTATTGAATAGGTCAAGGTTTATTTGTAAACTATTGACGCCAATTTATCAAAACTTGGCAAGCAAAACAAGAGTTTGGAATTATACAAGTGGTAATTGTTAGGTATATACATACATGATAATTTTCTTCTTCCTGCTTTTATCCCACGATAAGGGGGTAGGTAAAATTCATTCATTCACTTCATGCAAATAATGATACTGAGTAGAGTAGCCGTCCTTTACCTATTAGGTATAATTTTCATTTTTTTTTATATTTTAGGCATTATTGAGTAAAAAAATAGGTAAATTAATATGATTTATGATTTGTCTTCATTTGTAGCTTTTATACATTTAAAGCTTCAGAAAATGAAATGAATATACTGCTATATGTTATTATTTTCGTAAGTACTTAGTTAATGATCGGATATTCGGATGCATACGTACTCGTATTTACCTAAACTTCAGGAGTTAGGTAATATAGATAAAAAATCTTCATCGAAAAATTCCGTGTTTCCTTCGATTCATCAATCCCGATTAATGGATATTGTATTTAATGTTAGTTTCGGAGATATATTCGTATGCTACCTTTGATAATCAGATTTACCTTATCGGATAATATACATGTAGATGGTGCTTTTTAATGGAAAAATCCGACGTTACCTTTTTTTGTTCGAGTAGTATACCATTTTGTAGAACCAACCCAGATTGGTAACCGGATAATCAGCTCAAGTGCATTCTAGACGATAAAGCTAGGTAACTGTGGGTTAGTGGGGCAGAAAATATACTTGTTTTTGTGCTGATAGCACACCGCCAAAAATACTGGTTCCCGGTAATCCCGGTTCATTCATCACTTCGTCAGTTGATACTGTGTTTCCCATGCGTTTGAATGATATTGTGCGTTTCTCAATTTTCGACTTGGCTATCAATACAGGTTTATAACGGTTTTTGATATGCACTGTGATCTGAACTTTGGTTTTACTTGGAACTATGACGGAATCTGTTACTCCCTGATTTGGATCTCTAATATGGTTTGTATACGAAGTAAGAATATTTGCTGTTTTTTGAAATACTTAATTTCAATATTTCTATTCTGCACAGTGTTTGTAACAAAAAGAATAGGATTGCTGAGTGTTGTTACTTTTAAGTTAAGATATTAAGTTTCAAAAATCTCCGAACTTTAGCAATATGCATGATGATATCATGTACCACTTCTCATCTAGGTAGACAGTGGCTTACAGAATTAGGAATCCAAGTACCTCTTTTTATGATCATCATATCGGAATTACTGATAACGATATTAATGTTTTGTTAAAAAGGCATAATGAGTTGTTTGACGGGAGTCTGGGGAGGTTAACGGGTGGCCAGGCGACACTGAGGGTTCGACAGGGCGCGGTACCCGTACCAACGTGCGAGGCCCATGCCATTCGCGCTGCGCGACCGGCTCGACGCGGAGCTCAACAAGATGCTGCAGGCGGGGTTCATCGAGCCCGTTGACTGCTCCGACTGGGCGTTACCACTCGTGCCGGTCAACAAGTCGGACAGATCGCTCAGGGTTTGCGTATACTATATTACATATACTATTGTGCGCATGGTACCGACTTCGACAAGTTATTACACACATCTGAGTGTTGAAGTCGGTTCCATTTTTTGGTAAATATTTTTTTCACCCATTTTAGTGACCCTTGCTACTTACGAGATCGATTGTCATTCACTGTCATTGATTATATCATCAAGGTAGGAAAATACTTTTCAGTTATTGTAGTGTAACTCAAAAACTGATTTGATGAAATTATGATATTAAATGGGACCACACGGCAAGCATCAGCATTCAAATAAAAAAAGAATCATCGAGATGAGGGCAAAGTTAAAAAACAGGTAACAAACAAAAAAAAAACAGACGAATTGAGTGCCTCCTCCTTTTTTTGAAGTCGGTAGAAAAGTGAATTATTATTAATTTATTTATACGTTTGTCTGCCCTCGCCTTTGGCTCGAGCTGTTGAACATCTCAGCTAAAATGACTTGTTTTATGCACTCATTGTACAACCAACTTTTTCTAACTCTAATTAATGAAAGTGGTAGGTAATCAGCATTGTAAAAAGCTTGAAAAACAAAGAAATATTTCAGTCAGGATAGTAAATCAAAAAAAGAAATTTTATTAATAATATTAATAAAATTATATTATACAATATAATAATGTAATAACAAATATTTCTAAAATATTTTACGAAAACATCAAATTAATATTTTAATAAAATACTTAATAAATATAATAATATGACCAGTAGTGTCAATATGACCAATAGTGACAATTCCGCCTAATTTTCCTGCTAAGCCGACGTGACGTCACAAACGCCACGCAGTCAAACCGGAAGAATTTTCGATTTCATTTTCGTTTCGCTACTACACGAACCATCCTCAGGAGGTCTTGACTCTACGAGCGCACGATCGAGTTCTCGGTCAGTCAGCTTAGCAGGAAAATTAGGCGGAATTGACACTAGATATATTTTTATATTTTTTAAGTATTTTATTAAAATATTAGTTCGATGTTTTCGTAAAATATTTTAAAAATATTTGTTATTATTAAATATGGATATCCGCAAAGTAACGCCTGAATCTATTCTTTAATATAATAATATTAAATAAATAAACATACATAAAATCCTCCATAAGAATAGAGCTCAAGATGATGCAAATAATTACAGACTAATAGCACTCCTGACAAGCATTGCTAAACTTTCCGAGTAAATACTTACGATAGATTAAAATCTTCAATAAAATTCTCAACATTACTCAATTTAGATTTGATAAAGGTAAAATCACGACCCTTGCTATATATAAAATGCTTCATATAGTTTTGGAACAGGTCAACCTTAAAACACTTGGAGTAGCTTTGTCCTTAGATGTGTCAAATGCTTTTGATTATGTGTTTCCAAGCAATACTAGATCCTATTGACATTTTTGATCTAGCCCTAATACTTTTGTCTATGTTAGAAGCATACAATAAGAACACAAAAAACGATGAAAAAGTTTTCAAACACCATTTTTTGAAACACTACTTTAGGTGTGCACTAAGGTAGTATCTTAGGCCCACTGTTGTTTTTAATATAGGTATGCCAATGAGCTCTCACTAATAACGTGTAACTGTAGTTTATATTATATTTTATAATGATGCCACAATATACATGCATCATAAAATACATCAAGACCTTCATTAATTTGAAATGGATATACTTTTATAAGCAGTCGTGAGGTGGTTGGCGCATCTGAATCTTAAGTCAAACATTGCAAAAACAAAATGTAGAGTTGAGTAAGATATATTTTATTATTTGAACTAGGACTAGATTGCTATTAAGCAGCAAATAGGCAATGAAGATAACATTAACACGACACATTAGCGATGCAACAGATCTAACGAGGTTGTCGAACCAGTGATTACCGGTTGAGGATCTGGAGCAATCGGGACGTTATCGATAAGTCAAGTAACATTACTATCTAGGTACCTACTTCAAATCAAATTGAGATTTGTACGCGTAGAATCACGTAACCTAGTATGGGAATGTGCTTGCGCTTTAAAGATTATTATTATGACCTAGTTCATTCTGAGCTAGGTATTAAACATATCGGAATTAAAGTTTTTACATTATATTATGTTACACTCTTCGATCAGGTCCTATGAAAAAGTCATGTCAATCCATGGCTCCATTGCATGATGGAGAGAAACCAACAATGCTCTTTTCTTTAGGGACTGAATCTTAGAAGTAGAATTTTGCGCTAACTGGTATGCGACACCTCGCTTATTTACGAAAATTAAATCCACTTATATGATGAAACTCACCCATACCCTTTAAACCGGGGCACAGTAATGTGAACATTACTGCTTGGCGGTGGAAATAGGTATGGTTATTTGTTCCCCGGACGAACTCGCACAAAGAGTTTTACTGCTAAAAACATTTACAGGGTGACGAGCACATACAGGCATTTTAACCGGACTACAAGAGTCATTCTCAACATCCTCACCGCCATTACACACGTCACTGGAGCAGCTATGCCAGCGACTCAAAGTCCTTCTCCGCTACATTAAGTAGTTGGGATGGCTTGGGTAGAAGCTGGCGGGGGAAATGCACAAAACAGCTAAGCGGGGTGTCAGTGCAGGACCCCGCCCCCAAATAGAATTTTGAAGCAGTGATGGCTCAGTGGCATTGGCTATGGACTGCCGTGCCGCAGGTCCATGGTTCGAATTCCGCCGCGGGCTTGAGCTTCAAATCATGGTGGAAGGGCTTTTTGCGAATGCCAGCCTGGCTAGCGACCACCCTCAAGTAAAAAATCTGTCGCCAAGCACCTAACGGTGTGTTCCGGCAGCAGTCCTTGAGAGCCAGTGATATTAAAGGCACATGAGACTTAAGAACTATGTCTCAAGGTGACGGGCGCATTGCAATTCGTTACTTGTAACGAAATAATAAGCGTAATTCCTGTCCTGTCCTGTAATGGAGCATTTATGAAGCAGTGATGGCTCAGTGGCATTGGCTATGGACTTCCGTGACGCAGGTCAATGGTTCGAAACCCGCCGCGGGCTTGAGCTTCACCGCATGGTAGAAGGGCATTTTGCGAATGCCAGTCTGGCTAGCGACCACCCTCAAATAGAAAATCTATCCAATTCGTGACAAAATGCATCTGTTATAGGCAGAGGTTAGTCCGCTTAACATCAGGTGGGTCTCGTGCTTGATCCGCCACAATAACATAAAAAAAAGAGAATAAGAAGGGTGACGGGCGCAGTGCAGTTCGTTACTTGTGACGTAATGGATCTGTTATAGGCAAAGTTTATTGCGGGTTGAGCTTGTTCCGTCACGATCCCATAAAGAAAAATACAGCAGTGGAGTAATTATGTAATATTTTACCATTTCTTAGGTCTCCTCTTCTGAGGCCGTCTTAATGGGTACCACCGCTGTGTTAGATATCCTACTTCGATGTAGTTGTGTTCAAACACTACTGTGAATTCTTATATACAGTAGCGTTTGAAGTTTGAACTCAACTGAAGGGCACTGTACCATAAGAAATTACGGGGCAAACGAGACAAAAGAACTAACGACTCGGAGCATCGAGTGCAGTGCAAGAAAACGAGGACGGTGGCACTACAACTGGACACGGGCGTTCACAAGCGTAACGCTTACCATCAGGCGGGTGAATGGTTCGTCTCATCATTTCATCATATAAAATAAGAACAGTCCGGTGGTTGTTGTGAAATACATTATCACGAGATCTTAAGCTAACGGTTTTCATAAATGCTAGTATATTCTATCATGTATATATACCGCTATTATATTTTTTACTAATGCACAATGCTAATGTACTTTCTCACCAAAATAACATGTGGTTAAACCCTGTCTCTCCTAATAGAAACAAATCTTACATATGTACACTGAGCGATATCTGTTTCTATGTATTATAAAATCTGGTTAAGGATCATGTGGAAAACTCCGAGTTGAAAATGGATAGTGCTTGTTTTGCATATCAACTTCAGATTCAATGCTTATATACCTATAGCCGTCAATAGGAAAGTTAGCTAACGTTGAATATGATTACTGGTATTTTTAATAAAACACTTTGATTCACAGGAATGTTATCCTAATCAGAATCCTAAACAGTTGCCTGCATTTACATCTTGAATTCGTGTATAGGTACTAATTCTAGGTGTACCTACCGACTAATATATCGAATAATAAGTACCTACATACTAATATCTGTAATCAAGTCACGATGTGGCTTTGAGATGCAGGGCGATGAAAACTGAGTTACAATTATTTCTTATTAATCATATTACACATCCGTATGTCAGTATTCCTATATTTATTAATCATGGAAATAATATTCTTACTAGCTTGTTAGGGGTACTATAGTGTCCAAGTAGGGTACTGGATAAATTTTTGTAACAATAAATTGTAGGTACGATTTGACTGTAATTTTGTCAAAAGTCAGTATTCCTAACTGGTTCAAAAATCCTATATATCAGTTATTTCCAATTTGTTCAGCTGGCCCGCTTCAAATGTCACTAAAACAATCTAAAGGGTTCCCCTAGTTAGGACTTAACAAAAAAACGGTCTATAAAGTGCGTAGCTAAAATACTCCACAACATTCAATTAATGTTTTGAGATATAGTCTCAATATGCATGGGGTTGGATATACCACGGGCCTGCGAAGCGTCAGTACTAGGAAACTTTTCATTATATAGGTAACTTTAATTTTGCAAATATTTGCGAGAAGACTTGCTTGCCCAAGGCTCTGACCAGCATTCGACCGGCCTCTTCAGGGTATTGCAGATTAAAAAAATGTGACTGTAGAGATGATAGTCTGGAGAGCTTGCTCTTGACTACACACAATTGCTCCGGGGTTCAGTTATTAATTATTTCGTATTATATTCTTTGGTAAGTTCCAAACACTAAAGCCTCAGCGTTTCGTCGAATATCAACCGAGAAAAATAGAAAGAAAAGAGGCCGAGTTTAACCGGCATTTGTATCACGTACCAAGCCGTATTTCTTTACATATATGAGTAGTACCTACATATTTATATCAGTACCTACTTAGGAACATATAAGTTCGATGAATCCTATTTAATAAATAAAACTACAAATAAGAGATAAGACGATTACGATGAGACGATTTAGGTAGGTACTTAAGTCGGTGAAACATGATGAAACTGATTTAATCTGTAGCATCTCTAAACATAAAATGTACAGATAAATACCAAACTAGTTTTAATATTTAAGACATAAACATTTTATAGTGAACCTTTTTAACCACTATAAAAGTAATATTAACTGACCATAAAATATTATAGTAAATAATGTATCAGATGTCGTAGAATAGAATGGCTATGTTGGCGCCGGAGACGGGGTTATCGCAAGACGCGTGCGCGACGTCGCGTCGTCAGGCTACTGCTATCTCCGCCAGCATAAATATGAATCCTCACAGCCGCTTGGTTCAGTGCTATAAGTGCGATATTATAAACAACAAGTCATCATGGTCAGGAGCGATCTGCGTGGAGATACTTGCGGCTACTGTGGCGCTTGCGTGCGTGCCAGGCTCTGCGCCGTGCGCGGACGCAGCCCGGAACCTGTGGAGTGCGCCTACAAACACATTTTGGAATCTTATGGGCCAGGGGAGAAACAAGGAAAGTTGCCGGAGACTACGAGGTTAGCGTGCGCGTCGTGCCGATGGACTTCTGATGCTCAGTTTCCTGAAACCCCTCCAGCTTCTTCAAGCGACCTCAGCTTAGAGTGGAGTTCCAGATCTTCTCAGAGATCTCACAGAGGCACGCGTCGCCGCAAAAGGTAGAGTTATTCAGACAGGACGCAAGTTCTCGGAGCTTGTTCATGGATATCAATCCCTTGACGTGAAATTTCATGGTATTTGCCGCTGTAACCCAAGAAATGAAGCAGTGCGATCTCAAAATGTCAAAACTTTGTGAATATCTTCTTGGCGTAAATGATTGTATTTCAACTTACTGTAAAATGCAGACTGTGTTTTATGTACCCACTCGTTTGTATTTATAAAGTATTTATTCAAAATAAATTATTTTTGTGACATGCACTTGTACGCATTTTTTGATTTACTGTCGTATATGATAATTCTTAAGTTTTGGTAGTGTTGGAGGTACTTACATCAATTACAGGAAGTGCGTAGATCCCACTTCTCAGTTCACTAACAATAATCAAATCTTTAAACGACAGGGATAAGGTTATCTGCACTCAGTCCAAAATTTACGCTACTTCACCGTGATTTAGTTCGCATGTAATAGTATCTTTCAATTCATTTTCATTAAATGGAATGTTCTTCCTTAGGATACAAGTGGCTATTTTTTACTGTATAAGCAAAACATTTTATTTAATTCGTGGAGAACCAGTTATCAAACTCAGTTTCCCATGTGGAATTTAAACGGACAATCTTTGAACTTGAGAAGTAGACATCACCACTCACTAAGGTAGTATAATTTTATTATTTTGGCTTGACTGAACACAATCTTACCTGATGGTTAGTGATGATGTGCTCAATCTAAGATGGTACTTAGGAGTAGGTATAGGTATAGATTGGTGACATTTTTTTTTTATTTGAGAGTGGTTGCCAGGCAGATCGAAATTCATAAAATGCCTTATACCATAATAGAATGGGGAATCTCACGCGCAATAGACATTCTGCGCGGTCTTGCCAGTGTATGTAAGAATACTTTACTTGTACCAAATATTATAACAGTCAATGTCTATATAACTAGTGTCTACTTATATAAGTATTTCAATCATCAAATATAGGTAGTATTTAATACGTACTCGCCGGTGCGTTTTAGAATTGCACCTCATATCTTCCAGTGGGAGTCGTAAGAAGCAACGTAAGGAAGAAACGGATTAGGACGTAGAAGCTATTTCTAAAGAACTGCCATCTGACACTGAGATCCTCAAGACTCCTGCCAAGCATGGGGGTTATAGCAAATGTCCCCCCAATTGGGGAGGTTTGTTGATGATGAAGCATATTACGACACGTGTCAACTGCAACGTATGTCCACGTTTTTCAACCCCATAGATATACTGTATCCACACTATTATTGCTAATTAATAGATTCAAGCGTTACTTTTTGGAAATCCTTATTTATAATAATAAATATCTTAGGAAAACATAAAATTAATACACTCCAAATATAAAATAATATCTAGTGACAATTCGGCCTAGATTTTTTATAATTATTTCATGCATATTAAAACAATAATACTAATAAAAAAATTTGCAAAATTGTCACTAGATATATATTTAAGTATTTTTGTTTATGCTAATTTCATGTCTCCTTAAAGAAAAATATATTATTATAATTATTTTGCATAAATAGCTTTCAGTCGCGTAACATGGGCACTAGATTACCTTCACATGGTAAGGTAGGTAAGGTAAGCGTCCATAGTTCGTTGCACGCATCGCACAGATCGCATCAAATGGATTTTGGATTTCATTGTAGGTATTGGAAGTCATACAAGTGCATCCAGTGACCCGCTCCGTACGGAATGAGCCCGTCGGCAATGCCGTCACCATCACTCACACTCATATATCAAGTTTCCTTTTCTTCTTCACCTGCAAACGAACAAGCAATTGTGATATGTTCTTCTTCATCGTTTCCATTGACTCACACACAGTCTTTGCGCTCGTCGGCCTCCTTCGAAAATCAGGCTGACAATGCTATCGGCCATCCGATAGCTGGCACTTACCATCGGAAATCCATGCCGTGGATATAGTTTTTTTTTTCCTCATAGGTTAGCCTTTGACCACTATCTCACCTGATGTTAAGTGATGATGTGGTCGAAGATGTTGTTCAGGCTAACCTAGAAGTACTGCTGCTGGCTGCAGGAACACACCGTTAGGTGCTTGGTGACAGATTTTCTACATGAGGGTGGTAACTAGCCAGGCGGGCATTCACAAAATGCCCTACCACCATGCTATAACGACTGCCATCCTTAAGGTACAAGTTGGTAGCGGACGACATGAAGCTGCAGCAAACGACCTGTCGCAGCGACACTACTGGTTTCTACGTATATCTATGAAATTCCCTCCGTAGTTAGTGACATGAAGCTAGCGACGCGTCGTCGAGCGGCAGACGGCAGTGCCGTCCGACCGCAGATCGATGCCGCTGACAACGATAATGTTGCTCGTTCGAGTGAAGACCAAGTGCGTGATCGACGGTCTCTCGGGAGAATCTGTTTATCACTTCAACCATTCTGTTACCAGTAGGTATGTAAGTAACGTACAGCTAAAGAAGCATGGCGTAAATAGGCACAAATATTTGAAAATAAAGGGTTGCACGGAAGAGTTGTTCTACTACGACAATTGCATCGGGCCCATTACTCACAGTACAAATGTCTGCATTACCATGTTACGGAGTCATGACCTTGGTTCAACAACTGGCCGACATCGAAAAAATCATCGATGATGGTGAGGTTGTAGATATTTTACTTAGTGAGTTGCCTTAAGAATTAGATGTGCTAGTGTCCAGTTTGGAAACTGCGTGTTTGACCAATCAGCTAACTAGTGAGCTTGTCAGAACGCGTTTGATTTAAGAGGAGCTGTGCAGAAATAATGGCAGTACTCAAGCTAACACAAACAGTGAAGATTCTGCTAACAAAAAGAAAATCTTAACTTGTCCCTACTGTAATAAGCAAGGGCATGTAATGAAAAATGTTTTAGCTCAGGTCGATATCTGAGTGTGAGTCAACCGCGCGTTTTTGGCTGCATTGCTTATGCATTAGTGCCTTAACAAAAAAGGCTTAAGCTTCACGCTAAGGCAAAGCCATATATTTTTGTAGGTTATAGTGACTGTACAAAAGGTTATCGTCTGATTGATACTACCTGTCTCACTAAAGTCCATTTTTCTAGAAACTAATCCTAAATTTTGCTCTGAAATTTACAGAAATTCTGTGGAAAGAGGAGAGCATTTCATTTTACTTGATATTGACAGTAATAATTTTATAATATTAATGAAGTTTCAAATGTCTCCAATGGTAACAATTCTAGTCGAATAAATGATAATATAAATTATTGTGATGACTTTAATCACAATAATAAAAATTGTTATCATATTATTAATTCAAGTAATTAATTATTTAGCAGTTTATCTAATCAAGATTCCTAGGTGATTTCAGATGCTGAGCTTCTGTCACCTCTTTCTGATAAGTATTGTACTGGTGATGATGGTGATGGTGCTGTCGAGAGTCCGATTTGTTCTGACTCCACATCTGAAGGAGGTGGGGGAGGTGTAGAAACGACTGATATTCCAGACGCTGATGCTGCCTCTCTTCCTATACGTAAATCGCGAGGTATTCCACCCATAAAGTACGGTGATTATGATAGTGATTTTTCTGCATTATTGGTTCATCAAGAAGGTTTGTTAGACGAACCTCTTTCTTACGAAGAAACCATAAATTTATCTAATCATGATGAATGGTTATTAATGATGAGTATAACTCTCTGTTGCACAACACACTTTGAGAATTAGTAGACAGGCAAGATAATGTTAATGGTAAAAGGATTTTTAAATGGAAACATAATACAACAGGGAAGTTTGATATATATAAAGCTAGGCTGGTTGCTCGTGGTTTCACTCAAAAGAGAGGCATTGACTAGGATGACACTTTTTCACCCGTGGTACTTCATTCCACTGTGAAAATTTTATTTTCATTATCTAATTATTATGATCTAAAATAGACCATATAGAATGTCACTAGAGCTTTTTTGCATGGTGAATTAAATTAAACTATACACATGGAACAACCAGCAGGTTGTTCAAATGGTAATGATAATCAAGTATGTTCACTTAAGAACAGTATTTATGTGCTGAAACAGGCAAGTCGTATGTGGAACATAAAAGTCCATGAGTTGTTAACTAAACAAGGTTATATTCAAAAGAAAAATTAGAATCTTGTGTGTATGTCAAAAATAATACGACCGAATTTGTTGTAATTGGTTTATATGTGGATGATTTTTATGTATGCCATAATAATAATATTGAAAATGTACTTAAAATGTTTGACAGTCAGTTTAACATAAAACATCTAGGTGAATTGAAAAGCTGTCTAGGTATTAACATGATTTGAAATGACGATGTTACTTGACCAATCGAATTATATTAAAAGATTATTAGAAAAAATCAATTTGTCGACTTGTAAGCCTGTATCAACCAGTGCCAGTTAATTGTAAGTTTAATTTACCTAATGAGCCACAATTAAATGACAGTGTATATAAGTATAGACAGTTATTGGGATGTTTGATGTAGGTACTTGTCGGTATGCACTCCCGCTGACATGTCATTCGCATGTAGTCAGCTCAGTCAGTTTAATAATTGCTTTGATGAAAGCCATTGGAATGCAGCTAAGGCGCATTAACTTACTAATGAATATTGCCTGCTAATTAAGTCATATTAACTTACTAATTATGGTTTACACTTTATTAAAAGTAGTGAGATTCATTTGTTGGCTTATGTCGATGCTTCACGGGCTCATGATTTGACATCAAGGAAATCATACATAGACTTTGTTAGAAAATTGGGCAGTAGTGTTATTAACTGGGAAGCAAGAAAACAGCGGTGCACTGCATTTTATAGCACTGAGGATGAATATATTGCTATTATTTTATATTAGTCATGTGTGCAAGGACGTCTGTTTTGTTAAATTTTTGTCAGAAATTGTAGACAAAGTTTTTGATATCATTGTATACGACGATAATTAAAGTCCACAGAAGTGGTTACAAGTAAAGAAATATTGCCATAAGCAAACAAAGCACATTGAATTACGTTACCATTATGTCAAAAGTCTTGTTAGTACTTGCAGTATTAATAATTTTAAAATTATATACTAGTCTGCTGATGTCATGATTGCTGATGTTCTTACGAAATCATTATGTAATGAGAAACATTATAGATTCTTGAGGAATTTCATTTTTTGTGTAGTTTCTTCATTTATTGGTTTATATAGAATCACTAGTATATTACGGGAAGGTAGAGCAAGGTGTTTTATTTCTAGAGATCATTATAAAATTATAACGTTTTCTTTTGAACATCTTGTTGAGTGTAAGGTCCTCCTTCCGACTAAAATACTATTTTGACACTCCTGTGTCAAAATAGTATTTTAGTCGGTACACGCAACATCTCTGATGTTTTATCTCTAACTGCTAACCGTCAAATAGAGCTCTTTTTTCCTTCCGCCTACAGTATGGATCTGTTAACACGTTCAGTAGTAATGTCACTAGCGGTCACCCAACTCATGACCGCGCGCGACGTTGCTTAACTTTGCTGATCGGTTGAGAACAGCTAAGTAAACTTCGCTACGAGCGCTTCGAAATTTCCTTCCGGTATTTTACCTTTAGTCGCCTCTTACGACACCCACAGGTAGCAATTGGGGGGGTTGGTGACATTCTAACCCGGCACTGCAAGTAAACAGCCTTACTTACGTACAAACATATATTAACGTTGCGCAATAATTAACAAATACAATACATGTCTCGAGCGGGGAAACCAGCGGGGATTCTCGGAAGCCTATACGTCTCGGCTTCGGAGAATTTTGCGCTCTAATAATTTGTACTTATATGTGATTATCGCTTATATAAAAATAATAGTAATAAAATACCGAACTTTAAATTTATCAACGCTTCTAAGTAACCTATGTTTCTACAACATTATACAAGTAGCATAAAGAGCTTTAGAATCCCAAATCCCCGAGTTAGATCTCAGTGTCATACCTGTGGAGTCTGTAAAGATAGACGACATTAGGCCCGCTCGTATTACATGAGGCTATAATATTTTAAATGAAATAAATTAAAAATCCCTTTCCACCACTTTCCCTACACAAATGTAATGAAACAAGAAAAGTAGAGCTCGATGAAATTTAAGGCTTAAATGTACATTTTTTGTCAGGATTTTTCATTTTTACCTCTCGCATAATAGCACCGGGGCGCACTAGAAAATGTCACCATGACGTCGCGTAAAGGACAACGATCATTTTGGCAGAAATTTATGTTTTTTTTTTTTTTTTTTTTTTTTTTTTTTTTTGTTTAATAGTTCGCAGTATAATGCGAACTTGATTGCAAAAAACAAATCCGTAAGTTAGGGGCTCATACCCGATAATTCGGGCCTGAAATTTATGTTATTTCAACTTATCTCTGTATCAACTCTCCTAGGCCTCCCCAAATCAATTAGGTAATCTAGAATTACTAGCTCTCAAGGACAGCTGCCGGAACATACCGTTAAGTGCTTGGCGACAGATTGTTTACTTGAGGGTGCTAGCTAGTAAGTTGGAAATGCCCTACCACCATGCTACGATTTTAAGTCAATAGTACATAGCCCAAATGGAAAATATTCGACATTACATCACATCACCAATCACTTGGCCAACTGTCATATCTGAAAGTGACCTATAAAACTGTACCTAAGTACTCAAATACACGTTCTCTCGTTTTATAAAAATTTTTACGGGACCAGTATGAAATACACAGAATTTGGAATTTTTCGGTATGGTGTTTTTCCATTTTGTAGGGACTGACTAGGAATTATTCACTTACTGGTACAGAGAGAGAGTTACGCAACACCACGTACAAACGCAGTAGGTACCTACTCCTTTTTTAGAGAAACTTTAAGGTTTGAAATCGGACAGCCGAAAAGTGATGTTCTCAAACCTGGCTAGAGGCTGTTGTAAATCTTCGGAAGCGATAGAGATAAATGAAACGAATGAGAGAAAACAACTGTAAGAATCTTGAATAGTACCAATATACACCATATACTGATATTATTGTTGCCATTGACAAAAAGAAAAATAAAATGCAAACTTGGCGTGTTGTCGGCACTCCTTTGTATTGCTGCAATTAGGTATACACTTAAAAATGCCTTTTTTTCTGTAATTTTCATAGAAATTGAGTTGATGTTTCTAAATATGCTATATTCCTTCCATTTTATTGTGTAGTGTACACTGTACAACTCTTAGCCAAAACCCCTTATAAAAAAGAACCTCTCCTTTACGACTTTCTGTTTGAAGCGCTCGTAGCGAACGTTGCTTGACTGTTCTTAACCGTCCGCCGCGGTTATGAGTTGGATGGGTGACCGCTAGTGACATTACTACTGAGCGCTTCCGTGCTTCGGAGGGCACGTTAAGCCGTCGGTCCTGGTTGTCGTCTTAGGATGGCAGTCGTTATACCATGGTGGTAGGGAATTTCGCGAATACCCAGGCTAGCTACCACCCTCAAGTAAAAAATGTGTGAGCACCTAACGGTGTGTTCCGGCAGCTGTAAATTGCTCGTGTAATTTGCATGTTTGCCTTTCGTGTGATGGTCAGTCCAGTGTCTTCAAGCTTCTATCTTACTATGATCGAAGTCCAGTATAGATATAAAAAGATCGGTGCTAATGACATTTGATTGTATTTTATTATACTTTGACCACCCTAGATGCGCAATAGGGATGACGAGATAAGCAACTGACGTCTCTGGTACGCGTACTATTTTATTATGCCTGTAGGTAAGTACTTATATTTATCGAATACCTACATATCAATTCGCTATATGCATTCGATACCTAAATATATATTGCGTATATAATTTATTTTAATTGCTATTATAGATAGTGAAATGAAATAACGTAGGTATGAACAGTATAATTGCATTGCAATATTTATCATTGCAGCTTGGTACTAATATTATAAGTACCTACATTTCATGAATGGCAGAGGCGATCGTATTTTAAAATGTCATAAATGTCGTAAGTACATTGCCCTCAGTTCAGGCAAACATTACTATAGTACCACCAACTTAACTGTGCAGTTGGCGAGGGCGCTGCTGATCAAGGAAATCAACTACAAACTGTCACAATTTGAAAGAATGTTGTAGTTTTTTTTTCTGCCACCTGAACAGATAAGTTGGTGGGTCTGTACCTACTCGTGTGAGATAAAGTTCCAGTTGACGTAGAAATTGACAGATAATTAGTTCCATTTAAACCGGATAATTTCTCTTCAAACTTGATTGGGGTTTATCATGAAGGTAAGTATTTTACCTATATTCATAGCTAAGATTATGCAAATGTTATTTCTTCTAGGGTGACTGTACATTGTGAATGTGTCAATGGTAGGTTAGGTAGGTAGGTTAGGTACCTACTAGCTGTTCTACTCCATAGTAATTTTATCATACGACTGTAGGTAAAGGATTCAAAGCTAAATTGAGTTATGCTATCTGTTACGCTTTATCAGGCCTATTAATAAATATCTAGCCCAGTATGAGTCGGGCATCGCTCTTTTAGGGTGTTGTATTACAGCAGTTTGAACTGATCACCTCTTCAAAACCACATTATAAATCTGCGCTCGCTGTTAGTGCCGTGAATTAATATGCCTACATTGTCCCCTAAGGCAACTTTGTCCGAAGAACAATTTATAAGCAATATCTGAATATTATGGCAACATTGATAGATTTTGGCGTAAAATAGGTCATATTTACGGCAATACTAACAATCGTACCTATTTGTTGCAAATTTTTTTTTTTTTTTTTTTATGCCTGATAGGTTAGCCTTTGACCACTATCTCACCTGATGGTAAGTGATGATGTGGTCGAAGATGTTATACAGGCTTACCTAGAAGTACTGGCTCTCAATTTTGCTTAGTAACTTGTTGGAACCTGTCGAGTAAGGAGCGTTTTTTGCGGGCATATTTCGGTCGGTCCCATAACCTTGTTTGTGGTATGCCTGCCTCCGAAACAAATGATCGCGGATATAAATGTTTAAATTTAGAAAAAAAGACATGGACATTACTAATTAAAGTCTATTCTTCTTTATTCTCTGGTTATTTAAGTTTAGGTCAGATTGTAATTTGTGAACCAGTGAAATGTTGAAAAATAGTAATATTGTAGAGAGCTATACCTAACAAGAGTAACAAGACCTTCCTAAAAGCCTAAGCATAGTCTCCTATTTTATTCCCAATACTAGAACCTTTAACTTGAGTTCCTAATAAATATGACTACCCTACCAGGCCCACAGTCTCCTTACATTCGAGCTAAAGTGTCAAACAAAGCTAAGGACCCGTCTCCCACTTTGACATTTAAACGTGTAGTGTAAGCCTCTTCCTTAGCCAAAGAATCAGGTCCTAATAAATCTCGGTATGTCAGGCAATCTGAACTATCCCTCTACCTGGTTCCCTAGGTGAAACGAATTGGAGTGGCTATGGCTGGCTGGAGTTCATCTAAATCTTCAGATCATGCCTTAAAACGTGGACACTCCAGAACTACATGCCATACCGTTTCGGATATACTATCGTATAGGTTCGCACTCGCAACCTGGGCTGTCCAATAATTTGAACTATGCAGATATTTAGCTATCCCGCCGTGTCCTGTATGCATACTTGCACTAGGGTAGGTGTAAGCTTTGAGGTTCTAACTAACCGGTATGAAATATTAAAGCAGTGATGGCTCAGTGGCATTGGCTATGGACTGCTGAGCAGCAGGTCCATGTTTTGAATCCCGCCGCGGGCTTTAGTTTCACTGCATGGTGGAAGGGCATTTTGCGAATGCCCACCTAACAGATTTTCTACTTGAGGGTGGTCGCTAGCCGACCACCCTCTGAGCCATCACTGCTTCAATATTTCATAGCGGTTAGTAGAAAATCTGTCGCCAAGCACCTAACAGTGTGTTCCGGCAGCTGTCCTTGGGAGCCAGAAAAATTACAGGCACATGAGACCTAACAACTGTACGTCTCAGTGTGACGGGCACAGTGCAATTCGTCGACGAAATGCATCTGTTATAGGCAGAGGTTAGTCTAATTAACATCAGGTGGGCCTCGGGATTGTCCCGTCATAATAACATAAAAAAACTAAACTCACATTTGCTCCAACTGTCTTGCTGGTAACATGTAGTCTGAAGATAAGCCTTTTCTTACCGTGTTATACACGGTAAGAAAAGGCTTTTTAGAAAAGGCTGGCAGTTTCCTGGATTCTTAGATCTAGCGGTAACGTTCTTGATAGGGCGGGTGCCAATGTGAGCGATACCGTGCGATATGCCTTACACATATTCTGTGCGAAGCCCCTTTGAAGTGCATTCAGACGATCTCTGATCATCTGGAGCTCTGTCGCCTGGTACCATTGACCACGATCTTACGGTCACAGAGGTGAGCCTATTATTGCGTAGAGGTTCTTTGGACACGGTAATATATCTAGTTTAGGATCCGTAGTTCCATCTCGTTAAGGAAGGCGTTGTAGGCTTCTCCTATGGCATTTCCGTCTTTACTGCCCCACCAGTGGCTCCATGCGTTTGTGTCCCCTCCGACCAGGATGTTGTTGGTTGGCATTTTATTGCATGACGTCTTTATACGATCTAGGTATTGCTCTATGTCTCGTTTTCCGTCCAGGTATATTGAAACAACTCCTAATTTCAGATGGCCCGCCACCAGCACCGCAGCAGCCTCCATCTCCGTCACCAGCTTTGGATCATGGATGGCTTCCAGCCTGTTGCCAAAGACGATGATTCCTGCCCTCACTGGTGTTTCGCGGTTATTGGTGCACTGGATGACTTCAGTGCCTGGGTTTTGCTTTAATACGCTTTGTGTAGTTCCGAGACCTCCAGCACGGGGTGGCATTAAAGGCTGTTTCTTGCCCGTTTTCTATATTTTTCCTTGATTGTCCTCTCCTTCATATCGACGTCTTGCAGTAGATGTTTATTTTGCGATAGTATATTTTCAACTATTTTGGCGTCTGTGTGATACGTGAGCACGTCTCTGATTATATATAATGGGTTTGACGCCCTGGCCACCTCCACTTTTAGGCTGTTGGTTTTTTGGACTTGCTGCCGGACGAGGTTTAGGTCTTCCCTGGTCCCGCAACTGAGTATCACCTTTTGATTCCATGCCTTACTCACTCTATCTACTCTTGCCCCTAAATTCTTAGTATCGATCACGTTCCTAATTTTCTCAATCATCTTCTCCCCTGTGTTTAGGGGATCTGTTGATGAGATTATAAGGGAGTGATTTTGGTTTAGATGAAGTGAGGAAGGCCTTGCTGTGACGGTAGCATATGAGGGCCTCGCATCGACTATGGTCAAAGTGGCCGCCTCCACGGTCTTCCGTTCTGGGGGTTAGTTGTTACATCTAATGGGGCAAGTGGTAACAATAATAAAAACTAAAATTTTACACTGGTTTAGGAACTTTAAGTTACCCCTTGAAGTCTGAGCTATTAGTACTGCGACTAGGTCATGCTAAGCTAATGGGAGCGGTCGCCCGTCTTAACCTCATTTTATTTACAAAATTACAAATTTACGACGGAACAAAAATATAGTTTAGTGACGTCTTTTTTTTAAAGGTAAGCCTTTGACCCCAATCTCATCTGATGGTAAGTGATGATGTGATCGAAGGTGTTAACAGGCTTAACCTAGAATTACTGGCTCTCCAGGACAGCTGCCGGAACTCACAGTTAGGTAGATTTGTAACCCTACTCTACTCCTTCTAGGAGAACATTTATGTCAGTGAGTCAGTCAGTGGTATAATCGAGCTTTATATATTATGACTAGTTTTTCGGGCAGTGTGCTCGGATGGACTACCGCGTTTTGGAGGCCACCTTAGGAAAGTCACCATCCGTTATTGCTGCTTAAGTCTGTAACCTTGGAACCTTGAACTGGAACCTTGCTTATAGTGTCAGACTGGCACCTTCATAACGCACATCGGCATATACGTTATGAAGGTGCCAGTCTGATTGATGAAGTGCAACGTGTTGCTCGACGTATTACAGCGGGACTTTTGGATCTTGTTGGCGCAAAGGGTAGTGCGAAATGTGCAGTTTTGCTGCGTTCCTTGCTACCGAATCAATGCTTTTAGTCAAGCCACAGATGGAGGACCTACCCTTGACAGGTTCAATCAAAGAAGACTGTTTTATCTAAATTTACCGTTAATCAATTTCGCTGAGCCGTTCTATGTGAAGGCCACCACGCTTCGCAACGCTTAGATAATGGTGGTGTCAGCTCTGAAGACTGAGGCATTCGGCGCTTCCTTGGAACGTTTCGTGTCGCGTAGACCCTTACTGTTACGGTCCGATAATGGTACGAACTATAAGAGAGCGGCTAAGGATGTTCTTCGATTATTATAAGATATTTGTAATAATTTGTCATATTCTATCCCAGTAAGTACACTCAGAAAATTCCTTTGCTTTATTTATTTTTAGAGAACAAAATTTGTGGATCTTATATTATGATATGACGCATCAATATCGTTATGAATGCGATATTGGTGCGTCTATTTAGAATCGATACATAAAAGGCAAGGGTAACAAAAAAAGAAAGTAAAATTTCGAATTCCTTTATTTCATTGATATTTTGTCATATAATATTTATATAATATGTTGTGCTAGTCTATCCGTCAGCTTACACATTACATTAAATAATTTGAATGACATTGAAATTAGTTTTAAATACAGTCTGATATTTTGAATCCAGTCAGCCAAACCAGTAGAAAACATTCGAAGAGTAGGAATAAGTTATGAATTTGAATAACAACAGCCTTATAATTATATAACTAATTCTACCCTCTAATTTAAGTTAGTGGGCAATCGAAACAATGTTCTCTAGTTTATGCCTTCACGAAAACGTCATGTACGAGGGGCGACTGAAAAGTTCTGAGCCTAAGGTACTTGTAGGTACTTAAATAACTCGCGCTAGTAGTCACTAGTTGAGTGACATCTTATTAGTATATAAGAAAAGTTTTTTCTAATTAGGATCATTACAGTCCGAGAAATCGATCTTTAAACAACAACATGTCAGAGTCATCGCTGCATTACACGAAACTGGAACATCGCGCCGTCATAAAATTCCTTGTAAAAAAGGGAAAAACGGCTAAGGAGATTTTTGAAGTAATGTCTGCAGTTTATGCAGAATCTACAGTCTAGTACAGCTACAGTCAAACGTTGGACAAGACTATTCTAGCAAGGTCGAGATTCATTGGAAGATGACCTCCGTTCGGGGCGTCTAAACACCGCCCTCACAGACGAAATCATCGCCAAAGTGAAGAAAATTGTACTAGAGGACCGTCGAATAAAAATGTGGCACATAGCAGAAGAGTTGAGCATCAGTAAAGAACGAATTGGTGATATTTTACACAATCATTTGCACATGCATAAAATTAGTGCACGTTGGGTTCCAAAAATGCTCACGCCGCTCGATAGACAGCGTCGAGTTGAAACTTCTTTGGCGTTTATCGACTTGTGCAAGGACAATTTGGACGATATTTGTGACCGCATTCTCACCGTATATGAAACGTGGATTCGACAGTATGATCCAGAATCAAAACAAAAATCAATGCAGTGGATAGGAAAGGAAGAGCAGCCGCCAAAGAAGATTAAGGTCGAAAAGTCGACTTCGAAACTCATGACTACTAATTTTTGGGATTCGGAAGGAATTTTACTCATTGACTATCTTCCAAAAGAAAACTACAATGAACGCCGCGTATTATGCAGCACTTATGAAAAAAGTACGCAATCATATTGTTGAAAAAAGAAGAGGGAAAATCAGCAAAGGAAATTTGTTTTGCAAGACAATGCGGCAGTCCATACGGCGCGATGTGCAAGGCAAGCCCTTCAAGAAACTGGCTTTGATGAAGTGAATCATCCACCCTACAGTCCAGACATGGCCTCCAGCAACTTCTTCGTCTTTCAAATTTTGAAAAAAGACCTTCAGGGGCGAATGTTTGGGGATGATGAAGAAACGAAAGCTCCCGTAAACGAGCATTTTGACTCCAAAGATTCATCTTGTTTTTTAGTGGGCTTACAAGTTCTTTTTAATAGATGTGAGAAATGCGTTGAAGTAGAAGGAGATTATATAGAAAAATATATTAAATTTAGATTTTTATCTGCTCATTTAATACCTTAGGCTCAGAACTTTTCAGCCGTCCCTCGTATTTACTTCCAAATTACTGTGTCAATCCTTCTATACCTACTTTCAGAAATTATTTTAAAGAGAAAAACAGTTATTTTATTTTGAGTACCTCAGCACAACATCAATATTTGATTACAGGAACACAACATTTATATTTGATTACAGGAACACAACATTAATATTTGATTACAGGGGAACAGCAGATTGAAAAGATGTTTAAGGTCGATAAGATACTAACTCGGCGAAATGTGCCAACTATATTATATTTACAAAGAATGTCTACTTATTATTTTGTTGATGAAAGCAAATAAGATTTTTTGGATGGGAAAAGGATAACTTCCAGCGGTAATCTTATTCCTATGTAATAATATCAACATCGTTTTGCACGCGCCAATGCAGTTTATAAATAGTACCTATACTATACTAAAAGCTTGTCAAAATCAAAGCAAAAGTAAAACTGATCAAAAGATTGAATCAATTTATTTTTCACTTCAGTAGCTTAAACATGTAGGTTTTGCTGCCTGAAATCAGAGAGCAATTTGCGATTTTGCTCACTGAGTGGGACAAGTTTTGTCTTTTTTTTTTAGATAGCCGCTAATTTCTTATTCAGCCTTGGGTTAATCATACAATTCGAAACATTCACACTCTATCTCTTTCCCGCCATTAGAAAGAGAGAGAGAGAGAGAGAGAGAGAGAGAGAGAAAGACCAGCCCTTTCGAAGTTCGGATTTGAATTCAACCTCAAAGGCAAACACGTTCGGAATTTCGTACTAACTAAAGAAATTTTGCTTAAAAGATAATTATGTCTTTTAATGTAATTTATTGAATTTTTAACTTATTCTTGTATATAAACGAAAATAAGTATTTACTGCAAATAAAACTGATATTTAACCTGTAAATACTTAAATCTATAAAAGTTTCAAAATTGTTTCGTAATATATTTTGAATAATAAAATATCAAGGATGCTATTTCCGAACACGCCTTAATTTAAATAAAAGAGCGGAAATATTTTTTTTGTGGCTGGCGTAAAGAGTTGAATAAGTAAATAGTTATTTCAATCTATTCCTGTTTATTATTTTATCTCCTAAAGTGTTCTCGCTGCTGAAGTGAAAAGTTATGTGTGTTACACGAGAACAAAGTTTTTTGCATCTCGTGCCTTTGAAAAAACGACTTTGCTCTCTTGTTGCGCAAATAACTAGGTATTTCCGGAGGTTAGTGACGAGCGACTATGACGTGAAAATAATAAAAGTTTTCGTTTTGTATCGAGTAGTGTAGCCATGACGGGAAATGTTGGTTTTGAACAGGTATCATTAGGAATTTCTTATTTATTTTCCCTCTGGACACTTAATAGTGCGCAAGTATAACTGATTAGGTGATAATAGTAGGTTAATAAAAGAAATTGACTCAGGATGAATACATTCAGGTGTTACTTTGTGGAAATCCATATTTAATAACAGCAAATATTTTAAGAGAACATTAAATGAACATTATGTATAGAAAAATACTTTAAAAATATATCTAGTTAGCAGGATCCTCAGGTGCTTCGTGCAGAAGCGAAAATTCTAAAATAAAAATTTAATGTTTCTTATAATACTTTTAAAATATTTGTTGTATTAAATTGATTCCTGATATTGACGACTATTTTGATGAGGCAGGATATGTTAAAAAAATTCAAGCCATTGCACACTCACAGGCAGTCCAAATGCTCCAACCCACTACCAGTTCAATTCCAATTTCAATTGGTAGAGTGCATCATGACAGAATATCACAAAAAACCACAACATCACCTTTCCAGAGTAGGTACTACATAAGAACTGCATTTTACACTTGCTGCTTTACTAGAAAGAACAATATCAATACATGGAGGTCACTGACTACAATGGTTTTTCAGTCTCAATCAAATGACTTCTACTACGTACCATGTATCTTACAATATATATGCACATACCTCAACACGAAGTCTATTATTTGAAATCGTTATTCATTATACATCAACTATGCACTTGATTTATTAAAGAGTAGGTACCAACATCAGCAATAAGTTTACAATGTGCGAGCTTTCGTCAGAATCGATGGTTTTCTTATTCATGATTTAGTTTCATATAACAGAATCAACATTACAATTTTGCTTGCATCAAATTAAACCTAATAGATAATGGTAATCGGCAGTAGACAGTGAGAGGCATTCTTAGAACAAATTGTTTTTTCTTACGACGACAGTCTAACTGATCATAGCATACCTACAAAGTCAAGTCAAAGTCAAAATCATTTATTCAATTTAGGCGTTTACGACTTTCTTATGAAGGTCATTTACAAATTTTAGTATTGAAATATTCTACATTGTACTATGTTCAGCAAATAAATTGTATAGTGCCACTGCGAGAAGAACGGGCAAGAAACTCGGGGCCATTCTTTTAAACATCTTTTAACAATGTGTTACATACTTACTATATAATAAAGTTATTACAATATTTGTTTAAATTATGTAGGTGACAGGCAATAGCTTGGCAGAGGCGGAATTGTCCAGGCATTTTTGTCGTTTAAGTAATCAGGAACTGTGTAGTAGGATTTTTTAGTGAAGATGTTTTTCACATGCAACTTGAATTTTCCTTCTGTGAGCTTTGTAATATGTTTGGGAACTTTATTATAAAACCGTACACAATAGCCTAAGAAGGACCTTTTATTTGTCTTTGCTTATCTAAAACCTGGCACCGCTGTTTTATATTTATTCCTAGTATTGTAATCGTGATTGTCACTGTTTAATTTAAATTTACTCAAATTTTTACGAACATACATACTATTTTCAAATATATACAGACTTGGTAAAGTTAAAATATCAATTTCTTTAAAAAGATCCCTCAGAGTACAATATATTTACGCCTGCAATAAAATTGACAATTGACATTGAAGCATGATTAATAAATTAGTAAGGAGTACAAGCGTTAACAAATGTGTTATAATGAATATATTTGGGGTATCAATTAAAATTTATTTGAAAGTGCTTTATTTTCTCAAAAAGATAATGGTCAATATTGTGGAAAATAAAATTACTAAATTATACTTAATTTTTTTTTGCGAAATTAAGATATTATTACTATTATTATATTGTAGGTTGATGGTGATGATGGTTGAACATTTGGTCATATCTACTTCACTAAGTAATAGATAAATATTAATACCATCTCAACTTGTTCACGCTAACTATTATATTATTATATATGAAACCCTTAGAAAATAATATCCTTTAAAGTTTATGGCTAGCCTTTGCCCCTATCTCACCTGATGGTGCGAGTGATGGATGACGCGGACTAAGATGTAGTTCAGGCTTATAAAAAATACTGGCTCTCAAGAACAAGGAACACACTGTTAGGCACTTGACGACTGATTTACTACTGGAGGATGATAGCTAGCCGCAAAAAGCCCCATGCCAATGAGCCGTCCTAAGACAACAACCGGGACCGAACCTACGGCTTAACGTGTCTTCCGGAGCACGGAGTATTAAGTAAGAATAAATTATTTCTTTATAATAGTTTCTTTGGTGGTAGACATTACCTGAATTTTCACCTGACAAGCTATCCACCCCTAAGTAGAAAATCTGTCGTCTAGTACAAAAGTTTTTTGCCGTTCCGGCAGCCGTGAGATCAGTAACTGGAAATTGGTAAACGGCTAGCCTATCAGTAAGAATAAATGTTAATATGTAATCTTGAGTAGGTACTGTATCAGTCGAATTGTCCACTGCTGCACACAGCCTCCCCCATTAAAGGGGGGTTTGCCTTAATCCCCACGCTTGTCAGGCATCTTGGGGATCGCAGTGTCTCAGAAAGTGCTAATTTTCTTTCTAATCTATGCTAGTTTAATTCTTGAATACCTATGCGAAGTGATCTCGGATTTATTGACATGTTAAAATAATACGAAAATATTGATATAGAGAGACGAATTACTTAGTATTCCATGGATTAACCGAGCGGGTGCCAGGTCCAGAGCGTTGCAGAGGAAGAGGCCCAAGGTAAGGGTTCCTGGGACTTGCAACCCAGTGAGTAAGGCCCCTTTATGATGCATCAATGCTCCCAAGGTAAAAGACCTTGGCCTGTCAGTAGGTTATATAGGGATTTCGCTGGTATGCCCCTCGCGCCGACTTCTACAGCATACAAATTAACCACATAACCGTTTTTGGTTAATTCATTTGTTAAGTCATAATAATTGTTAGTTTTATTGTGTGGTCTTTAGATATTATGTTTGTTTCCAGTGGCACAATAAGTTCTATAAGTACTATGCGTTTTAGATTTTTTGAGTATAGAAATATATCTGGTCTGGATGACGAAACACCAACATCCTCAGGAAATTTGTAGTGTTTTTCATAAGTGTCCATAAAAGAGTCCAATCGGGAGCTGCGCCTAAGATGGAGTAAGGCTTGGATTTCGATTTTGTAGATGACCCTTCTTTTACAAGAGCAACGTGTCTTTTGTTCGTGGTCAAAACTTTTTTTGCTCTAGCTACCGTGAGACTCGCCGCTTCTCGTATGATTTTGAGGACTCTATCGTGGCGACGGGAATAATGACCCTAATCAAGGAGCACCTTGCATCCTACCAGTAGGTGCCTTGCTGTACCTATGACCTCCCAACAAATACCGCAAGACATTTCGGTGGCATTCCCACATCTAACCTAGTTACTTTGGTCTGGGAGGGTCATCGGAAAGGCGTTCAGATAGAATTTTAATAAGGCAGGTGACCAATCGTATGTCAAGGTACGCCACTTTAACACCATGGGGATACAAAATTCACATATGGTTATCTATTCGCTTTGCATTTCCAAGCTCATTGCATGCACTTTACAGCTATCATTTTCGTCTTGTTGTAGAAAAGATTTTACGACGTCTTTATCCTCAATTTTCTTTCTCGACCCGAAATCCGCTTTGCTGGACTGTGCACCTATCATAAATTGTTTATGGGATTGAAGCCTCGAATCAAGATCGGAGGCACTTTTGTCTTTTGGGAGAGATGCGACTATATCGTCTTGATATTTTAGTGAACTCTAAGGAATTCAATTTTTTTTTACTTACATACGTATGTAGTACCAACCTTTGTGGTGTGAACCGTTTTTATGAAACTATTAGTTTAAACCTCGAGGGGATATTTATGACAGTAATTGTTTTAGACTACAAGTAATATAATGGTCCCGCCCCTGTTTCACGGTACATACATTTTCTCTCACAAAGGCGTGCCTTTCAATATTTTTTGAGTGTAGTTGCAACTACTACTCCCTACCCAATACGATCGATATTTTATTGTTTTACTGTGTTTAGTTCATCATTAGCATGAACACTAAAACGTAGTTAACAAATGAGAGCTTCCCGTACTAATGGCATCAATAACTTTTGTAAAGGGTTTTTCAACAAGAACTTTGTTTTCTAAAACAAAGAATTTAGATGAAGATGATTCAAATTTGTATTGTATTACTAAGAGAAAAGTATGGCAATTATTAATGAAAAATGATATCTGGCAAATATCCACTACGAGTACGCTGACAGATGTGGATTCTTTCATCAAAGTTTTTAATCACTTCTGGCAAAATGGCGGGTCTATTTCGTTAATCATATGACGGATTTTGAGTTTTAAGGCAGCAATCGATTCGATTGGTTCCGTATAGTCTCTGTCCTTAACATAGCCCCACAAAAAAATACCAGTGGTGTTAAATCACACGATCTGGCTGGCCACTTAACCGCTGAATTACGTGAAATTATGCGATCGGGAAATTTCGTTTGCAATTCAATGATCGTTTCATTGGCTGTGTGGTCATCAATAATAGGCCAAAATTGAGTTATAACAGCTCGCGATACATATCACGAATTTTACGAAATGTTACTTAAACAGAACCACCATTTTCATAGTGGTTTTTAATTATTTTAATGTGATTTCCGAGCGAAATTCAATTCATTGTAACAAATGCCAAAGCATCTACTACGAATACGTCAAAAAAACGAAATGTCAAAACTGTCATGTTGTTGGTGTTGCCCCAATTGAAAAACAAAGTTCTTGTTGAAAAGCCCTTTAGAAGAGCGCGCCTTCGTGAGTGAACAGGTCTGTATTTAATAAAGCTTGTACAATTTTAACAAAAAAAACCGACTTCAAACAGAATTTGCATGGCTGTAGGCCATTTTGTGAATGCCGGCTAGCTACCACCCTCAAGTAGAAATCGCCAAGCACCTAACGGTGTGTTCCGGCAGCTGTCCTTGCGAGCCAGTAATTCTGGGTTAGCCATAACAACATCTTCGACCACATCATCACGTACGATCAGGTGAGATAGTGATCAAAGGCTAACTAAAGCTAGAACTAAAACTTAATAAACCAAACCATCGTATACAGTTTTTTGTTAATTTTACATCGAAAAGTGAAAATGAGTTCATCATCAATATAGTCGATGCCAATTAAATATGCTTTATTACGCATAACTCAAATACTAATAGATCTCACTAAAATTTATATAGGACAATATGGCAGCCACCAGTTTTGGAATATAAGAAAAACATCAAAATCGGTACACCCTGTTATGACCACCAAAGAGTTTTTAAGTAACAGTGGTTAATCCGGCTGATACAGTTATCAGCCGGATTGTCCACTGCTGAACACGCTTGGTCTGCCAAGCGCCGGCGTCTTGGGATCGCAGTATAAGATATCAGTTCCTCAGAAAGCGCTGCTGCCCACCTTCTGGTGTGTTAACCCTTAGTGGGTTAGTAAGTTAGGGGTGACATTCTAGCCCGGCGCCCCACGGGCATTTGAAGAAACACACATAAAAAACAGTCGAATTGAGAACCTCCTGTTTTCGAAGTCGGTTAAAAAGCACACTGAAATGTGGATGTCTAATGTTTATATTCATCTGCCTACCCCTTTGGGAACCTCTGCCTTTTCTGACGATTCTGTGTTTTGTTTGTTCTCCTGTGATGGATATTATGAACTAAAATACAGGCTTTATATCAGAAAGAAGTTCAGACACATATTATGATTAAAAGTTAATATGTAACTTTCCTGTATTGGTTTAGGATTAGAGAGCGGAGTTCAGAATCAAGAGTTATATATATCTACCTACCTATGCTATCTTCTACATAATAACTTGAGATAATATATTTTAACTGATATGACAAACATTTAGTTCTGTGCTTCGATAAAGAATCTTTACTCCATCGAATTGGCTGATAGAAAGACCACTGATTCTTATAAAGAATTAATTGGACTAGATATAATTAAATGGTACCGACAACGTCGTTTTATTTTTAAATCCTAAATTCACATGCCTTAGGGTGCATACCATTTGAAGTTAGATTCGCTAAAAACGCTAAAAACGATCACACTCCCATAAAGTTGTTCCACATGGGTCTTGGCGTTATTTTCGCCATAAACGCTATGAGGCTACTGGAACAGTTTGAATTCCCTACATCTAATGTCAAAAGTGACAGAAGTGGCAAATTTTAGTGGCATTCTTAGCGTTCTTATCCTAAATGGAACAGGGGATGACAGTTACAAACGATCACAGTGATCACAACCACAGACGCAGAATGTGATCAAAATTATCGAAATAAACGTTCTTAGCGACTAATGGAACATACCCTTAATGGGGTGACGGAAGTGTATAGGTGGTGTTTGGTGGTAAAGTGACAGGCGGAATCGTTGGTAGGACCGGTGTTGGGTAAATCTTGCAAGGAGCGGTCGCTGGGGCGCCCAGCATGCTTAAAAGGAGATATGATACTAAGGATCCTGATAGAAGACCGCCGTTGTAAGACAGCGTCATCACGTTACCTGTAATAGAAAAAACTTGTGTCTCAATGCGATCAAGTACAAATTGAGGGCTTAATAATTTATGTGTTAAACGCCCACACGTGCACAGAAAAAAAGGAATACTTGAGCCAACGCAGTGTGTTTTTATTCATGAATATTTGTGATTCATATATATTGAAAACAATATATTCTTGAAAACAGAACACAATACTCTCAGGAATATATTCTAAATCAAAGTATATATTGCATTCTTCTTTGGAGAAATCGTTAGTGTTTAAATACGAATATGGTTAGTTTTGAATCCAAGAATCTTACCATAAATATTCGTATGTGAAGCACCTTAATTACATTCGAACATGAATATATAAAAATATTTCAAGAAAGAATATAGAAATTTTATTTAGAGAATAAAATGTTAACAGAAGAATTTCTATTTTATTGTTAGAAGAATATTTTCGTTATCTTGAAATAATAATTTGAATACTTTATGTGAAGAAATATTTTTTGGGTCAAAACAATTTTCCTAAGAATATTCGAGTGTAATATCAAGACTCGATTATTTTTCAGTTCAGAATATATTCTTGTTGTAATACAGCATTGTCTTGAATTTATTAAGACAATGTATATTCTTGGCTAAAGAAGTCTTTTTTTTCTGTGTGAGTAATTGAGAAGGCGTGCATGTAAGATCTAATTACTTATTTCAGAAAAGTAGATGGATGAAGAAAAACTTAGTTTAAGGGTTGGCACCCTTGTTTATATATTTGGAGAACATTGGATTGAACCATAATATTAAAACAAAGCAACTTTTTTGTCAGAACAACTTATTCATCCAATTGTATTGAATTGTAAAGCAAAGTCCCACCAAACAAATATTTGCAACTTTTGTACCAGAAATATTAGGTCCTTACATATGAAATTGGCGTTTTGTATGGGAGGAACAAAAAGTCGAATATTTTTTAATATAATATATTTAATTAATCAAAGTATGAACCATTATTTTCTATGCACTTTTGCCATCTCATAGGTAGTTCATTGATCCCTTTACTAAAAAAACCAGTCGGACGGGAATCAATAAAATCTTTGAAGGCGATTTGGACTGCCCCATCGGAGTTGAATTTTTTCCCTTGCAAGAAGTTATCCAAATTTCGAAAAAAATGGTAATCTGTTGGAGCAAGGTCCGGGGAGTACGGAGGATGTCTTAGACTTTCCAATTGAAGCTCTTCTAATTTAGTAGCCGTCTGTAGCGCAGTGTGTGGTCTAGCGTTGTCGTGAAGCAGCAGTGGCGTGGAGCGATTGACCAGCCTAGGTTGTTTAGCCGCTAGCTTTTCCATCATGGTTTGCAATTCCTGACAATAGACATCAGCCGTAATAGTCTGGCCAGATTTGAAAAAACTGTAATGAACAATACCGGCACTAGTCCACCAAACGCTTACAAGTAACTTTTTTGGGGTTAATTTTCGCTTGGGGCAGGATTTGGCTGGCTGGCCAGGATCTAACCATTGCGCTGAGCGCTTCCGATTATCGTAAAGAACCCATTTTTCATCACAGGTAATGATTCGGTTTAAAATACCTTCATTATTGTGCCGGTTTAGTAATGTAACGCAGCAGTCGACGCGCGTTTGCCGGTTTGTTTCAGTCAATTCGTGAGGTACCCACCTTTCAAGCTTTTTAATCTTCCCAATTTGCTTCAAGTGAATTAAAACAGTTTTATCACTAACATTGCAGCCTGCAGCTAACTCGGACGTGGTTTGCGATGGATCCGCTTCCACAATAGCCTTCAACTCTTCATTATCAACTTGAGTCTCAGGCCGTCCACGGGGCTTGTTCTGCAGGTCGAAATTTCCAGAACGAAAACGTTGGAACCAAAAACGAACTGTGTTTTCTTTTGCAACACGACCGCCATACACATCATTCACCCTTCGAGTTGTTTCCGCAGCACTAGTGCCACGGCGGAACTCGTACTCGTAAATAATGCGATATTTAAGGTTTTCCATTTTGTAAAATGAGTGACGCAAACAGAAAAAAACAGAAGAAAAAAACAAATGAATGACGATCATCGAAGCACAAATACATGAGTCTATAGCTGTACAAATTTGAATTTGGAATTCCTTACCAAAGAGGAGAAATTCGTGATTAAAGTGGCCAGTACGAAAAACGCCAATTTCATATGTAAGGACCTAATATATATTATATAATACATATAATATACGTAAATAGTAAACTTAATAAATGCATTATGCACATATTACTTAACCTCTCAGTTGATGTAACGAGGACTGTATAAAGTAAGGAATAAATCTTTCTAATTACTAATTATAAAATTCTCGTGTCACAGTTTTCGTTGCCATACTCCTCCGAAACGGCTTGACCGATTTTGATGAAATTTTTTGGGCTTATCCGGTATCTATGAGAATTGGCCAATATCTATTTTTCATCCCCCTAAATGTTAGGGGTAGTCCACCCCTAAATTATTTTTTTTATTTTTTAGAAAAATTTTTTAATTCCTATTTTTTTATGATACAACATACAAAAATACATACAATCCTCAATTTTCACCCTTCTACGATCAACCCTTATTTTTTAAATTATTTATATGGCAAAACAACGTTTGCCGGGTCAGCTAGTAAAATATAAATATTTAAATTTTAATAACATAATTTTTGTAAATTTGAAAATTGACGGGTCACAAATATGGGCTTGCAATTATTGAGTGGTTAGATATATTCAATATCCGAGCGGGAAGGTCAGATATTTAATAAATAACTGAACACTAACATTATCTAATGGAGGTTCCTAGGTAGGTTTTATTTATGGTTTATCAACAATTATTACATAAAATCGTGCTTAAATCTAAGTATATGTTTGAGTTTTACGCTAAATGCATAACTACTTATTGGTAAATACAGCATGCACTAATTATTAGGTTAGGTTTAAGTTAGTTACTTATAAATGAAAGTTGTAAGATTTTTTTTGTAATAAAATAAGTTTATTTGATTAACAGGCATATCAATGCAAAAATTAAAATAGTAGCAAGGTAAAAGTTTCGATTTCGGCATGAAATATTTTGTGGCAAAATATGTCCAACTCCAGAGGAATACGCCGTGAAGAGTAGCACCGCTTTGTGTAATTTACTCTAGAGAACTCTAGAATATAAGTGTAGAGTACACTTTATCGTCAAACTGGCAACCCGCTCATATAGACAGTATTCGAACAAATATATTAGGGCTTCGAAGTTCGAACCCAAAACTAATAGTTAAACGAATTAGATTGCAAAATCACCAAAAGAGATTTTTGTAACCAAAAGCGAGATTTAAACTCGACTAGCAATTCTATCTCTGGGGCCGGTTTTTACCCTACCCTTCAGCCGTAGATTTAACATTTTGATGCAATGAGCCGAGCGGTAATTAGTGAATGCTCGTCTTGCTAGCTACCACCCACAAGTAGAAAATCTGTCGCCAAGCATCTAACAGTATGTTCCGGCAGCAGTCCTTAAGAACCGGTAAATTACAGGCACAAAGACTTAACAACTGTAAGTCTCAGAGTGACGGGCACAGGGCCATTCGTCATCTGGCAGAGGTTATTCCGCTTAACATCAGGAGGCCCTCTTGCTTGTTCCGTCAAAAGCTGAATTAAAAAAACATACGGATAATATTGTGCCGCCTATTGGCTATTAGTTGGGCAATCAGTAATATGTAGTAGACTAATTAATTAACCAAGAAGTGTCAACTGAACTTACATGATTTTTGCGTCTAGCACGACAAAGAAACTGGGACACTTATTTACTAGTACTTAGTGACCGATCCGTTTCAAAACAATGGATCAAAGATTACAGTAAGAAAATGAAGAATGAAAATTGTGGTCCGAAATAGTAATAAATATATTTTGATCGTAACAGGACAGATCCACATACTTTGTAATATACTTACCTATATTGATATTATACTCTTTGACCACACTTTCTTACGTGCTAACATCTTGGTATTATTCAGGAACCAAATCGAGAATGTGTCTCTCTTAAAGCAATGATGGCCGAGCGGTAATAGCTATGGACTGCCGCGCCGCAGCTCTGGTTCGATCCCCACCGGCGGCTTGAGCTTCACCGCATGGTGGAAGGGCATTTTGCGATTGCAGCTACCACCCTCAAGCAGAAAATCTGTAGCCAAGCACCTAACGGTGTGTTCCAGCAGCAGTCCTTGAGAGCCAGTGAAATTACAGGCACAATGAGACTTAACAACTATGTCTCAAAGTGAAGGGCGCAGTGCAATTCTTGACTTGTGATGACATGCATCTGTCGTAGGCAGAGGTAAGTCCGCTTAACATCAGGTGGGCTTTGAGCTTGTTCCGTAACAATAACACAAAAACAATGCTTTCTTACGTGCTGCCACCTAGGCATCGAGATCAACTAATCGAGAATATATCAACAATACATCTCAATATACAGTGTTTATAAAATAAATGAATGATAAGAACTGACCAGCGATTTCTCGATGTTCCCGGCTGACGCGAGATGGCGCTATGATCATGGGCACGGAGCCAAACAGCCCGTTCGTGAAACCCAACACCACGGTGAACATTATGGGGTATATCTAAAAAAAAAAACATTTTTCATAGGCGAACCGCAACATTATTGTTTAACTGGCTAGCTACACCCTCAAGTAGAAAATCTCCAAGCGCTTAACAGTGTGTTCCGGCAGCAGTCCTTGAGAGCCAGTAAAATTACAGGCACATGATGAGACTATACAACTGTATGTATCAGGGTGACGGGTGCAGTGCAGTTCGTCATGTGACTAAATGCATCTGTTATAGGCAGAGGTTACCGCTTAACATCAGGTGGGCCTCCTGCTTGTTCCGTCACTTATACATAAAAAAAACTGATATGGTCATGGAAATTAATTTAATTTTTAACCGTTTGAACAAAAGGAGAAGGTACGCAATTCTACTGTTTTTTTTTTGTGTTATGTTATTACTCCTGCAAGTGTGGATTGTTTTTATGATACATTTTGTTCTGTATCTAAACTTCCAAGTTAGTTCCATTTAAATTTCATCTATATCGGTCAAGCAGTTTTAATGGTACACTCACAGAAAAGTATTTACATACCTGGGTGATTTCATGGTACGCAAATCTTAAAGATATTGAATAGTATTTTAAGCTAGTGACAAAGTGAAAAAATAGACAAACCATGCGATATAAAGTAGATAATGGGTAAGGCCTTTTAAGCAAGAGACTGTCTTGGAGGGTACCACCCGTGTCAGATATTCTACCTCCAAGCAGCAGTACAAATATTCTCGATCGTGCGCTCGTAGAGTCAAGACCTCCTGAAGAAGCTTCGTGTGGTAGCGAACCGCTTCGAAGAATTCAAGGTACTTTCCCTCCATGTGGCATTTAGACTAAGATCAAGAAATAAGATATATTTTTACTTAACATATAAACATATTTTTTAACTAAAGTTATGTCCTCGCTGTCATTTAATAATGGTGTCCTTGAAGGAAGCAGACGCTCACGATACAAGATTTATTATTAGTGTGGGCTATGCACGACATTTATATAGTAAAAACCATTAAAACTTCATTTGTATGTATATATTTTAAACTTTGTAATTATTCTCTTTAAACTTTGTTATTTTTAGAAATGTACTAATGTGTATTTAATGAGTATTGAGTAATAAAAACATTATTATTATTATCGCCGTGGGACGCCCTGTATGTACAATATATACAAAACGATACTTACATCACCCACGATGTGAGGTGAATGGCGAGGTGCCGCGCAGAGCAATAAAAGTGGCACTAACAGTAACCTCAGCCCGCTTGCCATCAGTAACTGACTTCGACTCCACTCATAAGTGGACCCCGCACACACCTGTCAAAAAAGAACTTGCTAACACGTGTTGCCATTTCGCTTGCCGTACGATTTCCTTCGGCCTGCGCTATAATGATACTTAGAAATTATTACGGATGGAAAAAGATAACTTACAGCGGGACTTGAATAGTGAAAATTATAAATTAATCTTCTAACTTCTCGCCGTATTTGGATATTGCCATGGTGTTTTGAGTAACATTATTCATCTAAGTCAGCAAAGAGTTTGCAGATTTTTTGGCAAGTAGATATTGGCTAACATCGTCAATAAGACTTTTTACAGTTGGATATTTTGGTTTTAATTTTAAATTTGCCGACTTAGACAATTTTGTTTTTGGCTCAAAAGAACAGCTGCCGCAACATACCAATATGTGCTTAATAACAGATTTTCTACTAGTGGTTAGCTATATTTAGCCGAATATTAGTAACACGCTCTACCATCCCGGTGAAAAGTTTAAGACGGGCGGGGGTATTCGAAGCATGGATTTCCTATGTGGCTCTGTAATCATTCATTCTGCATTATTGCTTCAAAAACAACGGCCTTGCTTTAGAGGAATCGAATGATTTTGAATATCAACAAAGTCGCCTCATGCGCTCAGTTGCCTCACCGCGTTTGTACCGAGTATCCGTACTTCAGCTTTCCTCATTAGTGTAACCTATTTTGTAACTAAATAATGTAATTCTGACGGCCAATACTTAATGGTGATCACCGAATTGTAGTACATTTATTTACCCTTCCCAGTAGACAGTCAAGAACACGCGCATGGAAGAAATAAGGGCGCACATATAAACCTTGATAGGTGACGTGCACCATGATAGCTGATATCCTCGGGCGTGTATCCACCGGTCTGCCGGATTTCCCTTATGTGTCCCATCCGGCCTGCCGGAGATCGGTCAATAGTCGTGGTTACATATTCACCATAAAATCTGCGTAAGTTCGATTTTCATAATTCAAACGGTTTTCGTGAGAATGGATCCTTGGCTATGCGAGAAAAAATCCATAATATTCTGATATAACAGAAAGTATGTTTAAAATTGATATGAAATCTGAAACCAGCTCAAATTACATTTTGGCGCCAAAATTTTGTATAGATTTATGTCATTTAAAAATAATCTCGTAACTACTTCTAAAGTAATTAACCTAGAAAGCTGTAATTTTGCATTTCTATAGGCAACAAGTCAATAACGATGTTAAAAGAAATTAAAAGGATAAGGATTGATAACTTTTTTTTTTATAGATTTTTTTATTTGACCCCCGTTTTTGTTACGGCCGGAATTCCGGTGGTCTAAAAAAAAGGTTTAGTGTGAAGCTTGTATTTATCCGATCGTTATTATTTAAACGTTGTTAGTAAGCTACTATCATTGGCTATACAACAAAAAAAACCGCATTACTCTATGGTAACGAGAAGTTACTCAAATCATGAAATGAAAAAAAATAACTTTCACTCGATGCATTTTGCCGCGCAAACACTCACCGATCGAAATTTACGTAATAAATAATCTCGTAACTACTTTTAAACCTGTAAACCTAAACATCTGAAACAATTCAGGTGTATAGATTACATCTAAATAATCATATCAAAAGAAAAACCAAATTCGTAGATGGTATAGTTTTTGAGAAAAAAAATAAAATCCGCTTATGTACAGTTTTCCCGCCAAAATTCTTAAAAAAAATCGCGTTGTTTTAATCTCGTTGCTACTTATAAAATATTTATCCTTACAATCTGGTATTATTCATGGGTAAAGAACCATAATAAATACACACATTAAAAAAAAAAACAAAGTTGTAGGTGGAATAGTTTCGGAAAAAAAAAATAAAAAAAATATATAAAAAATGCCGTTTCCCGCCATTTTCGTCGTCTGTTCAAACCCATTTTCCTGTAAAATTTTCCATGAAAAGGTCTATTTTCATTTCTTTTCCCGTAAAGAGAATATGATGAGGATTGCATTGGTACCAAGAAGTTTATATGTTGATTGGAGACTGCCACAAATAAACTCGATTAAAAAACAAAATACCTCAAAATCTGGAAAAATATATTTTTATTCGCTGTTTGATCCACTCAAACTAAGTGTATGAAAATGTTATTTTTTGTATGGTATAGGTAATATATTGGGGTATGGGGATGTTAGGGTGACATGTTTAGGTAATGGAAAACTACTTAGTACTACAAAAAAACGTTACGGGGCGTCGAGGGATAAAAAAACGTGAGCAGTTTGGACGATTTCGTCATAGGAGGTGGACAGATTGGACGCACGAGGGGACATACATAGAACCCTACAGCAGCCATCTTGAATCCACCATTTTGGATTTTTGACAGGTATAATTCGACTGCTCTCCCAATTCCCCATGATATTTGGTCAAACACTCCAACCTACGGCGATGAAAGTCAGTTTAACAAAAATCTATGACTGTATTTCCTTGGCGATACTCGGACACAAGTTCTAAATCGTGAAGTAAACGAGACCCCTACACAAACTGATGACCATTTAGAGGGTATCTGTAATTTTGCTGCATCCTCATACCTTTCCTATTAAATCGAAGGAGTTGAAGACCGTTATCAGTATGATCGGCATCCAGGATTGGAGCCTGCACGAAGGTACTTCCGAGGCGATTCCCGGGTACAAGCTCAGCGTTGTGAAGTACACGAGACCGATAGACACCATGTACGGGTATATGGCGCGTGCGACAGCCCATCGCGCTTGAACATTACCTGCAAATATACATTTATTACTAAATGTATTCTTACAAATAAATTATTAATTAAATGATTAGGGACATACTTTATAACAATATAATGCTTGATCCACACCTAGATTTTAAGGACCACATCATTTCCGCTTGCAGAAGTGCATACAAGACTTTGGGTTTCATTATGCGGACTGCATCCCAGTTCCCGGACATTAATGTCGCAATAACACCGTACAATTCTTTGGTGCGTAGTAAGCTTGAATTTGAGTGTATAGTCTGGGATCCGCCTTATAAAAAGTAGATATACGTTACTGATAGAGCGAATTCAGCGGAAATTTGCACGATATATTTATAAGCGAATGTATGGATACTATCCGTTTGTGTATCCATCCTTATTTGTATCAGGTATGGTTAGCATAAAGACGCTGGAACTCAGAAGGCATATGCGTATTGTCGTTCACTACTGTATGATACTGCACGATAAGATAGTCGATCCAACTGTGTTAAGCGCTATTAAATTATTCGTTCCCGAAACCTATATCCGCTCTGGTGAACGTCGTAGGCATAATTTGTTTCTTTGTCCTGTCTCAAGAACGAGTTATGCCAGGAATGCTCCCACACAACTCGCGCTGGCTCTTCTTAACGCTACCACGCAGATCCATGATGTGGATGTGTTTTTTGACATAATACGGACCATAGCAAATTTGTTTAAAGTTCATGTTTATAAATCTAAAATAGTTAGCACTTTGGTTTAGTACTGTAAGTTAGCTTTTGTTATTATTAATAAATAAATAAATATATTTCATAAACAGATTTTTCAAGCGCTCGTAGCGAAGTTTGCTTAGCCTTTCTTAACCGATCAGCTAAGTTAAGCAACGTTCGTCGCGGTCATGACTTGAATGGGAGACCGCTAGTGGCATTACTACTGAGCGCTTCCGTGCTTCGGAGGGCACGTTAAGCCGTCGGTCCCGGTTATTGTCTTACGTTGGCTGTCGATATAGCATCGTGTTAGGTATTTTGCGAGTACTCGCCTGGCTAACTACCACCTTCAAGTAGAAAACCTGTCGCCAAGGACCTAACTGTGTGTTCCGGCAGCTGTCCTTGAGAGCCAGTAATTCTAGGTTGGCCTGAATAACATCTTGGACCACATCGTCACTTACCATCAGGTGAGATAATAAAGGTTAGACGATGTAGAATCCAGCTCTCAAGGACAGCTGCCGGTAAATATTGAAAACTCTATTCAAAGGGAGCGCCGCGCGCTACCACCATGCTATAACGACTGCCATACTAGGCAACAACCGCGACCGACGGCTTAACGTGCCCTCAAGTGAGGATGTGGTCGAAGATGTTGTTCAGGCTAACCTAGAAGTACTGGCTCTCAAGGACAGCTGCCGGAACACACCGTTAGGTGCTTGGCGACAGATTTTCTACTTGAGGGTGGTAGCTAGCCAGGCGGGCATTCGCAAAATGCCCTACCACCATGCTATAACGACTGCCATCCTAAGACAACAACCGGGACCGACGGCTTAACGTGCCCTCCGAAGCACGGAAACGCTCAGTAGTAATGTCACTAGCGGTCGCCCATCAAACTCATGACCGCGGCGGACGTTGCTTAACTTTGCTGATTGGTTATGAACAGCTAAGCAAATTTCGCTACGAGAAATTGCTTACGCCGACTGGTATGATACTTACGTTTGAACGAACGCCAAGTTGTCGGCATCTCCTGAGACTCAAAGACAACGTCCTCTACTTTGTAAGAGGGGCGGGGCGTGCAGTCTGCCGCGGGGGGAGAGACGCTCTGTTCTGACACCGCTGGCGGAGACGTCGGCCTTGTCGCGCTTGGAGAGTAGACCGGATTGCAGAAACTGATTGCGTTCTCTATTTTACCTGAACGCACATTATATAATTAATATCTACAGATTTTGTGATCTTTCTAACCAGCCACCAATCATATATAATAATATTTAACGGGACTTAATCGCGATAAAACATGTATAAATTTATTTACGTCGACGTTTCGACCAAGTTGCATAGCTCGTGGTCACGAGCGGACTGAAGAGGTGGGTGTCAACGTCTTGAAAGGTGGGTATTTTCTCCAACTACCCGCATTTGATTTAGAAATGTATCGTCTCGACACACAACACTGATAACATCCACACTCTTAAGGTTGAACTGGCCGGTCGCTTCTCCATACAAACGCCGTAGGGTGATCACTCCCTTATTTGAGGTTTTAGGTCCAGAATTAAGCATAATACCGATTGATTTCGTCATTATCTAGGCTTGTATGATGCCGAAATATTAAAAAGATAATTAATTTGAAAGTTATGAGCCTCCAAAATGTTGTATGAAAATGTTTCAAAGCTCATAACTCTCAAATTAATTATATTATTAAAATTTCGGCATCATACAAGCCTAGATAATGACGAGATCAATCGGTATTATGCTTTATTTTGGACCTAAATTCTCAAATAAGGGAGTAATCACCCTACCACGTTTGTATGGAGAACGGGCCGGCCAGTTCACCCTTAAGGAAGGTAAAACGCGTTTGGTGCATTTCATGCATCGCGATTAAGTCCCGTTAAATACTTATAAATATGTGTTCAAGTCACGAAAGTCTTAAAGTTACTATAGCCACCAATCATCGATGTCTAACGAAGAGAAAGCACATTAGACAATGAGTTGCGTCTACAGCTTAGGAACGCACATGTGTTGTGATATATTTAGTTATATGGATAGATTTACTACAGAAAAAATAACAATAAGTGAAGTAGAATATTCTTTAAACACTAAACGCATTTGGACACGCTATGCTCGAAACCCGAGTCGACGTATTCGATCCTCAATGTGAGTGTTTGTGCCGTTTATTGTATAGTTGAAGCAGCGATGGCTCAGTGGCATTGGCTATGGACTGCCGCGCAGCAGGTCCATGGTTCGAATCCCGCCCAGAGCTTGAGCTTCACCGCATGGTGGAAGGGCATTTTGCGAATGCCCGCCTGGCTAGCGGCCACCCTCAAGTAGAAAGTCTGTCGCCAAGCACCGAAAGGTGTGTTCCGGCAGTAGTCCTTGAGAGCCAGTGAAATTACAGGCACAATGAGACTTAACAACTATGTCTCAATGTGGCGGGCGCAGTGCAATTCGTGAGTTGTCATGAATTGCTACTGTTATAGGCAGAGGTTAGTCCACTTAACATCAGGTGGGCCTCGAGCTTGTTCCGTCACAATAACATAAAAAAAAAACTTGTGAAAATCACGAGAATTTCTTTTAATTTTTTTTTAATGTTCTATCAGACAGACAAATAATGAGTAAACAATTATTAATTTCTTACATAGAGAAAATGCTCTACAGTAATGTTCGCATTATTGCGTTCCGGTTTATTAAAGGATGTGGTGAAATTACAGGCATATAAGACTTAAGGGTAACTTGCCAGTTACTTCTCAGTACAAACGTCGAAGGGTGATCACTGATCACTCTCCTGATCCCTTAGTTGAGGTTTTAGTTCTAGAACTAAACATGACATCGATTGATTTCTTCATTATCTTCAGTTTGAACACTTGGTATTAAAAATATGACACAACTACGTTGGTATGGAAGGCGCTCCGTGCACTCTACTCTTAATATTCATAGTTGCTATACCGTCTGCGACTTCAGCGCATGGCATTATTTTACTGCACTTGCAGCAATCCCACAGACAGTTCATATAAACTTACAACGACGATGTCGTCGTAAATAGAACGATACGGTTTTAATCATTAGTTTTCATATAAACAATTCACAAACTAGAGAAACCAGTTTTGAGAAGATAACGGTATTTAAATACCCATAAATTCAAATTCCTTTAATAAAATGATAAAAATCAAAACCTACAAACCTGGATATTGATAACATCTATAACATTTCCAAAAATCATCAAAATCGGTGGTGTTTTAGGTGGGGAGAAACGTTTTCTCTTTTTGTATGAAAATTCGAGACTTCTTTCCCGTCTTAATATAAAGACCATTAAAGAGGCATATTACGTAAAATTACCAACCTTGACCGGCAGTAGTCGAAACTGGACTTTGCAACTTCAATACTCCGTAACTGTGTTCTGCAGTTTCATTCTCTACCATCTGAAAGTATACGTATTATTAAAAAGCAAGAAAGCCTTAAAGAAATTAAGTACGAGGTTTTAAAAAAAATTTACGAACCGCTTTTGAGAGTGGCATTTATGCCATTTGTATACAGGCCTAATATGCAAATCAGTGAATTTGAAGCAGTGATGGCTCAGTGGCATTAGCTATGGACTGCCGCACAGCAGGTCCATTGTTCGAATCCCGCCTCGGGCTAGAGCTTCACCGTATGGTGGGAGGGCATTTTGCGAATGCCCGCCTGGCTAGCGACCAAGTAGAAAATCTGTCGCCAAGGACCTAACGGTGTATTTCGGCAGCTATCCTTGAGAGCCAGTAACTCTAGGTTAAGCCTGTTAACACCTGCGACCACATCATCACTTACCATCAGGTGAGATTGTGGTCAAAGGCTTACCTATCAATAATAAAAATATAATAAGATTGTAGATGCAATGACATGCATGCAAAATTTCACAGAGTTTGAAAACTTGTTATTTAAAATAAGACTAAACTACTTTAATATGGAATGCGATAAGAAGATATACGTATGTATATATTCATAGATATCTATGACTACACGCTTTGCCCCTAATTTTAAGAAACGAATGTAAAGCTGTGTACTTATTTATATTACCAATAATTTCCATTTTCGGATGTACAAGTAGAAATCTTAAATACTATATGTATTACTCAATTACTAATTTACGAGAGGAAAAATTATAGTCATGTGCGGGATTCAAACCCGCGTCATCCACCCCTACAGCCGGGGTAATGTTTCTTCTCGTAAATTTGTAATTTTGTAATGTGGGCCGCAGAGCATGTGTTATTGAAAAAATAAAAATATTTAAAAACTATATGCAGGGTTATTGGTAAAATGCTAACAACCACTTAGGGTTGACTTCTGCTAGTTCTAACAAACATTTTGAGACGAAAAAAAAAATGATTTTATTTTGTTTTATTTTTAATTTTTGTGTATGTTTATGTGTATATAACGGAATAATCACTAGGTCCACCTGATGTTAAAAGCCTCTTGTGCCTGTAATTTACAATTTCATAATTTTTTAAATTTTTTATTTTTTATTACTTTGCTCGATGTAAATATTCAAAACTCCATTCTAAATGGCGCGGCGCGGTCCAGTGTTCCCGCGCCTGGCTCTCTTAGCTCGGAGTAGGCATTGTCTTTGACTACAAGACACGGAACTTAAACGTGTCAGATAGTACTATACAAACTTATTGTTTTAAGTCTCTCCGAGCCTCCGAGCGCCCGCCGCGGCAACATTGGACCGCGCCGCGCTCCAATTGAACAGATTTTTGAATGCTTACATCGAGCAAAGTAATAAAATATTTAAATAATAAATTACAGGCACAAGAGCCTTTTTACATCAGGTGGTTCTCGTGCTTATTCCGTCATATACACATAAACAAACACGAAGAAAAAAAAATAGACATATATTTTTTTTTCATCTCAACATGTTTGTTAGAACCAGCAGAAGTCAACCCTAAGAGGTTGTTAGCATTTTACCAATAACCCTGTATATTTTTAAGACGGATAATGGTAAGAACATTTTGTTAACCGTCGTATTCAATGATTTGGTTTTTTACTAGGTTTCAGTACAGATGACATTTGACTTATAAGGAGATATTGTGAACCTATGAAACTTACCAAGGTAGCGTCTTCATTCGGGTTCAAATGCAACTGAATGCGCCTCCGATTGCGTGCCTCGTTTGTCATCGTGACATAGTACTGAATGAGGGGGTTCCTCACAATAATAACATGCACACACGAGTGAAGGAGCAGAAACATGATGGAGGCTACGAAAAAAAACAAAGTGCTTTTTTTCTGTTTTTCGATAATGAGCTTGGTAAAGATCCGGTCAAATGATACCAAGAAGCCTGCTGCACCTGGAACAGGAAAAAATATTGTACACTATCATGAGTTAAGATAATACAAGTACCTATTCCAGGTTCGAACCCCGTAGGGTACCGAGTTCGAATGTCACCACCCATTTCTTCCCGTGGGTGGCGTAAGAGGTGACTCAGGTAAGAATACCGGAAGCGACGCCTTTTGTAAAAATGACAACTTCTATTGCTATCCACAAGACGCCTGCCAAGCGTGGGGATTATGATGTTCGCCCAATGGGAGAGCCAATGGTGGTCGTTCCGGTTGGTATGATGATGGTGACCTATGATATTTGGAGAGTGAATTATGTGTATTATTTCGTACACATATCTTACACAATGTAAACTTTACTTTTTTAGAGTTCTATATATAAAGAGCAAAATGTTGCCCTAATAAATTCAATTAACAGCGTCTTTCATTCTGTATCTCACAAGTCCCTAAAATAACAAAATGTTAGAGGGCAAAATATTTGCCTTTGTTTAGTCCTGTTAAAAAGTTCAAACATTAAAAGTTTGAGTGTATAATTTATGTAAACAACAAACATAGGCGAATATGCAATATAATATGAAGCAATTATAGCCGAGCGAAAATAGCTATAGACTGCCGTGCTGCAGGTACATGGTTCGATCCCCACCGCCGGCTTGAGCTTCACCGCATGGTGGAAGATTTGCGTACGTTCGGCTAGCTACCACCCTCGAGTTGATAATCTGTCGCCAAGCACCTAACAATGTATTCCGGCGTCAGAGCTTGGGATTCAGTGAAATTACAGGCACATGAGGCTTAACGACTGTATGTCGGACGCTGACGGGCGCAGTACAGTTCGTCACTTTTGACGAAATGCATCTGTTACAGGTTAGTCCGCTCCATGTGGTGGTCTCTTGCTTGTTCCGTCACAAACACATAAAATAAAACTCAAGCACTACAAGGGGTACCATCTCTACCCGTGGGTGTCGTAAGAGGCGGCTAACGGTAACACACCAGAAGGTAGGCAGCAACGCTTTCTGAAGGACTGATATCTCAATCTGCGATCTCCAATACCCCTGCCAAGCGTGGTGATTATGGCAACCCCCCATAATGGGGGAGCCTGTGTTCTGCAGTTGACATCTGGCTGATACAGTACAGTACAGTACAAGGGGTTGCCATTGAGATAGGTTTTGCTAATGGTCGCCTGGCTAGCTAGGTAAGTTAGCCCCATCAAGCAAACACTCAACTGTGTGTTCCACCAGCTGTGTCAGTTCCTACCCTAGTTTTAGTCTGTATAACATTTTCATCTACAATATCATCATATCACTCACCAACGTCAGGTTGAATAGTCATATGGGGATGGTATAGATATCAGTAATAAAAACGAAACTGCGTTTATTCTATTTTTTATCCCACTTGTTTATTACCATACATTAGTTTCAGCTTCGGCATTAGCATTCCTCTATGCAAGATCATCTAGCATATTGATGGAACAGACTTTCGTATACAAAATAGAGGCGAAAAAAGCAAGTAGTCCGTTGGTGCTTCTACCGATTTATAACAAGAAACTACTAACACTTATTGCCACAGAACACCGGAAGATGTTAGGTGGGTAGCCCACAGATGGACGGACTGACGACATCGTAAGTCGCGGGAAGCCAAGGGATACAAGTGGCTAATAAAATAATAATAGCCGTTGAATGTGGCGTTCTATGGGGAAGGCTTTTGTTTAACGGCGGACAACTTTTGTCTGATGATGATAATAGCTTAAAATTTTCCGATTACGCTGGAGATTTATACTCATAGATTACTCGCAAGTAATAATTTGACTGTAAAGACTTACTTTCTCCAGCCATCACCGCATGTGTAAACCTCGGCGGTAAACAGCCAGTGAACCCATAGTAGGAGGCTTGTTGCACCGTGCACCCGAACGCGACCACTCCGATCGCGACTAAGTTGATGATATATGACACCCGCGTAGAAAACCCGTCCCAGCCGATATTACACACGGCAACAAACAGCATAGTCGATAAGGAGATTAGTATACCTGTAATAAATTGTAAGGTTCATATTATTAAATCCCAATACGTCAGCTCTTCATTTTCATGTCAAACGAACACATTTTAAATTCGAGAGACTTTCATAATAATTGCTAGTTAACTAATTCTAGTTTTCTAACACAAAGTTTGAATCCATTCAAGCAAAAACACAACTTCATTTGAAGCAGCGATAGCTCAGTGGACTGCCGCGCAGCATGTCCATGGTTCGAAGCCCGCGGCGGGCTTGAGTGTCATCGCATGGTGGCAGGGCATTTTGGGAATAACCGCCTGGCTAGCGACCACCCTCAAGTAGAAAATCTGTCACCAAGGACCTGACGGTGTGTTCCAGCAGCTGTCCTAGACAGCCAGCAATTCTAGGTTAAGCCTGTTAACATCTTTGACCACATCATCACTTAACATCAGGTGAGATTGTGGTCAACGGCCTACCTATCAGCAATAAAAAAAGAAAAAAAGGCGCCTAAAACACTCCATGTGCGCTATTTGCAATATCGCCAGCAAAACTAATTTCTGAATTTATTGTTCTCCACAGGTAGGAATCTACTACTAAAGAAAGAACCGAAGACAAAACTTTTTACAATGATTATTTCCCTGTGTTGTTGAAGTCAATATATTTTAAGGTTATTGTGTTGTCCTTTGTGTTGTACAGCTGAAAACATTATCCCCCTTCATACGAGTAGAAAGGTGAAGGTTATCTCAAATTTATTATCCGCTTTTAGCAGATTGCATGCTGGGTATTTCATAATATTCTCCGTAGTCCAAATTGTCTTCGACAATTTTGCATGTCATAGAGGGAGGTAGCTAGCCAGGCGGGTTTTCTCAAAAAGCCCTACCACCATGCAAATTACTAGTTCTAGAGGACTCATAGCGGCACATACCGTTAAGTGCTTGGCGACGGATTTTCTACTTGACACATAGTGGTAGGAAGCAAGGCGGGTATTTGCAAAATGCCCTACCACCACGCAAAATTATTGGTTCTAGAGGACTCATAGCGGCACATACCGTTAAGTGCTTGGCGACGGATTTTCTACTTGACACATAGTGGTAGGAAGCCAGGCGGGTATTTGCAAAATGCCCTACCACCATGCAAAATTATTGGTTCTAGAGGACTCATAGCGGCACATACCGTTAAGTGCTTGGCGACAGATTTTCTACTTGACACATAGTGGTAGGAAGCCAGGCGGGTATTTGCAAAATGCCCTACCACCATGCAAAATTATTGGTTCTAGAGGACTCATAGCGGCACATACCGTTAAGTGCTTGGCGAAAGATTTTCTACTTGACACATAGTGATAGCAAGCCAGGCGGGTATTTATAAAATGCCCTACCACCATGCAAAATTACTGGTTCTCAAGGATACATAGCGGCACATAGCGTTAAGTGCTTGGCGACAAATTTTTTACTTGAGGGAGGTAGCTAGCCAGGCGGGTTTTCTCAAAATGCCCTACCACCATGCAAATTACTAGTTCTAGAGGACTCATAGCGGCACATACCGTTAAGTGCTTGGCGACAGATTTTTTACTTGAGGGAGGTAGCTAGCCAGGCTGGTAATCGCAAATTGCCCTACCAACATGCACAACTACTAGTTCTCAAGGGTACATAGCGGCACATAGCGTTAAGTGCTTGGCGACAGATTTTCTACTTGAGGGTGGTAGCTAGCCAGGCGGGTAATCGCAAATTGCCCTACCACCATGCAAAATTACTGGTTCTGGAGGACTCATAGCGGCACATACCGTTAAGTGCTTGGCGACAGAATTTTTACTTGAGGGAGGTAGCTAGCCAGGCGGGTTTTCTCAAAAAGCCCTACCACCATGCAAATTACTAGTTCTAGAGGACTCATAGCGGCACATACCTTTAAGTGCTTGGCGACAGATTTTCTACTTGAGGGTAGTAGCTAGCCAGGTGGGTATTCGCAAAATGCCCTACCAACATGCCAAATAACTGGTTCTAGAGGACACATAGCGGCACATAGCGTTAAGTGCTTGGCGACAGATTTTCTACTTGACACATAGTGGTAGCTAGCCAGGCGGATATTCGCAAAATGCCCTACCACCATGCCAAATTACTAGTTCTAGAGGACTCATAGCGGCACATACCTTTAAGTGCTTGGCGACAGATTTTCTACTTGAGGGTAGTAGCTAGCCAGGCGGGCATTCGCAAAATGCCCTACCACCATGCAAAATTACTGGTTCTGGAGGACTCATAGCGGCACATACCGTTAAGTGCTTGGCGACAGATTTTTTACTTGAGGGAGGTAGCTTCTTAGAGGGCACTGCTGCTCACTTTCCGGTATTTTCCCTTAGTTGCCTCTTACGACACCCACAGTTAGTAATTGGGGCGTGACATAGCCCGGCACCCCATGGGCTCGGCTACACTATTTACAGGTCACTGAACTAAAATAAGTGAATTGTTTAGAAAACCATACTGTACTTTTTATACTGTGGCGCGTGAAAACAATGCCATCGAGAAAGTATTTTTTTTATTTGGGATGGTTTGAAATGACGTACAAGACACTCGCCTGATGGAAGATTCACGCCAGCGGATAACCATAAATGTTGCAGTGTCACCATTCTGCTAATAATAATTCTGTTTATAAATATTTCTAGCTCGTAATCGCCGGAGAGAGTTTTGCTGGAGAAAACGACACGCGTCCTACCTCGATGACGCCTAGGCAGGCGGGTACTGAATGACGTGCGCGAGAGCTTGAATCTTTAGATTTGTAGTTTATTTTTTCTTGTTAAAAAACTATAGCTAAATTTGAAAAACGTTACTAATAAATAACAAGCTCTATCCATTGGTAAAACTTCCACATAGTTTCATGATAGTATCTTTTAGTTCTACCTGATTTAAGTAGCGATATGGTGTCATGTTTGTCATTTTTTTTTATCGAAGAAATTGTCCATAATCACGTTTTTGACTTTGTACGTTCCTGGAGAGTATGTTCAACTTTATATAAATGATTTTATATATTCTAAATTTTCAATTATATTCGAGTTACAGATTTTAAAAAATTTCTTAAGCAGGTGCAAGCTCGCCTTAAATTTTTTCTATCGTATATTTGTGATTTTGTTTGTAATCGATTGTCATAAGAGCGCCGTAGACGCCAAAATTGAATAAATGATTATGACTTTGATTTTGAAGACAGGATATAAAAGTAGATGCAGTATTTGGAAGAAGTGATGGCTCAGTGGCAGTGGCTATGGACTGCCAAGTAGCAGGTCCATGGTTCGAATCCCGCCGTGGGCTTGAGCTTCTCCGAATGGTGGAGGGTATTTGCGAATGCCCGATCCCTCAAGTAGCAAATCTGTCGCCAAGCACCTTACCGTGTGTTCCGGCAGCTGTCCTTGAGAGACAGTAATTCTAGGTTAAGCCTGTTAACACCTTCGGCCACATCATCACTTACCGTCAGGTGAGATTGTGGTCAAAGGCTTACCTAGCAGCGATTAAAAAGAATGCCACATTTTTGACTATAGTTTTTCTTTAAATATGATTAAGACAAAACTACTACCTTCCTACATTTACAATTACTTAGGTAAATACTCACCAAAAGTGATTCTGGTGTTATAAGATATCAGATCTACAAGCATATTGTTAATAATGACGGCGACGCAAGCAGATGCGATGTAGACTGTCGACATGTCAAACATAATAGTTGTGTCCGGGTAGTGCTTTTGGAAGTAGTCCACTGCCATTATGAAGCTGAAATATAATGTCAATAAGTAAATACCGGTACTTGACGTGATTAGGCATTGCATAGCAAGTGGGTGGGGTGCAACCAACACAATTTTGATGAAATTTAAAACTTTTTTAGTTTTAAATTTCTCACCATTGACGTCAGTTTCCACTTTCAAAATAGACATTATACAGAATGTCCCAAGAAGTAGTGATATACTGAAGCGGGGAGGTAGAGTATCTAGAGGGCTATCTGAATCACCCCCATGTATGTTCCGCGATTTTTCGTATTTTCAGAGTTATGACTTTTTTTTTATTTTTTCACCTATCGCCAAGTACGATGAGATTTTTATTTATGGTGACGTGAATTATTGCGGTAGATGCTCGATTTTTTTTGTGCTAAGCTGATAGATAGGCCAATTCAGTATGGTAACATTTACTATCGTTAGATCTATGAATGGAATAAAAAAAAATGAAATGCCATGAAAGAATTTATTACATGTACATGCCAAAAAAGATAGGGCCCTTGAAGTTGTGAACATACTGGGTAATTTTATCTTTCTTGGCATTTAATTTTTTTTTATTCCATGCGAAGATCTAACGATGGTAAATGTTACCATACTGAATTGGCCTATCACTGTATATACATTTTTCCCCGTGCATGCCGGGCTAGAATGTCGCCGCCCCATGTCTACGCGTGTATGTCGTAAGAGGCGACTAAGAGTAACAGACCAGAAGATAGGCAGCAGCGCTTTCTGAGAAACTGATCTCACACATCGATCCCCAGGCGCCTGCCAAGCGTGGGGATTATGGCAAACCATTATAATGAGGGAGGCTGTGTTCGACCGCGGAGATTCCAGCTGATGCAGTAATACATTTTTAACCACTATTTGTGTTAATACAGTACTTTTTTTTTGTATGTCACAAGATTTTTACAAGATCTTATGCATTTTGCTTTGAAGATGCCGAAGTTAGTATACAAAGTTTCAGTTACAATATGACCTCTTCTGTCCTTTAATAAAATCCAAGTTTTTGACTGATTGTTTTACTAGTAGTTTAATAGTTTTACTTTTGCTTCATAGATCAACTAGTTTTCAGTATGATCATAGATTTTCATACAATTTTCACCTTTAGGTTTGTGTGTCCCTTATTCCGTCCCTATCGTCAAAATATTAGGACAATACATTTTTATGCAATGTCATTAAAGAAATCCAGTTGGTCGAGGAGGTTTAGGCATCCGACGCGATATCGGAGGACGCGGGTTCGATTCCCACCTTGGGCATAAAAATGTTGTACTCCAATAATTTGTTAAATATATTTTAGCTTAGCAAGCGATAGTGCTTGTCATCATATTTAGAAATAATGTTATTAAAGTTAATACAAAATTTCATACTTAGTAAACAAAGGACTTTCGCACAAACTTTCAGCCCAAAATTGACTTCAAAATTAGCCCTGTGTAAAAATCCGGTATTAGCGGACGTCACCTTACTTGTTAAATTTAAACTTCATAAGCCAATACATTTTGAGATTTCGTGGTAAGTCAGTGAGTGAGTGACTTTTCACATTTATACAGGGTTATTGAAAAAAATCTAACAACCTTTTAGATTTCAATTATGTTAGTCCTGACAAGTTTTGAAGCAGTGATGGCTCAGTGGCATTGGCTATGGACTGCTGCGCAGCAGGTCCATGGTTCGATTCCCGCCGCGGGCTTGAACTTCACCGCATGGTGGAAGGACATTTTGCTAATGCCCGCGTGGCTAGCCCCACTCTCAAGTAGAAAATCTGTCGCCAAGCACCTAACGGTGTGTTCCGGCAGCAGTCCTTGAGAGCCAGTGAAATCGCAGGCACATGAGACTTAACAACTAGGTGACAGACGCAGTGCAATTCTCCAAATACATTTGTTATAGGCAGAGATTAGTCCGCTTAACTTCAGGTGGGCCTCAAGCTTGTTCTGTCACAATAACATTATTAAAAATAAAAAACATTATGAGATAGTTTTTTTATAATGTCTTTTTTTTTATTATGTTTTTGTGACGGTATAGGCACGAGAACCACCGGTAATATGTAATAAAAATATGAAATATTATATCTGCACAATAGACTTTTAACAGGTGGTTTTAGTGCTAATTCAGTTACAAAAACATTTTTAAAAAAATTTGCTAGGACTACAACTCTAAGAGGTTGTTAGCATTTTTCCAATAACCCTGTATATAGATTTGTAAGTACGTATATGAGCTAGGAGCAGGACAGAGCAGTTGAAAACTTCAAAGTGACGAAATTAGGTCAACTGGCTCTTCTATGAAAGGGCATATCTGTACATTTTACAGCTCTTTTTGTTAGCCAAAATGTATAAAATCAGTACAGCGAGAGGTATCAGTTTGTAAAGGACTACAGGTTAATAGGTATCTCAATCAGCAAGTCAAAGTATGAATTAACACCTTTCGTGATATTACAAATTTTCCATTGTTCTCGGCAAAATCTTAAACAACCTCGTAATAAGTACCTAACAACTGCAAGTTATTGCCATGCTATTTACAAAATGAAGTGATAATAATTATACTAAGTTCATACTTATATGCAACTAGTGACAAGAATTTTCATACTTTGACTATACTCGGCATATTTTTATGACGCTTACCTGTTGTATGGCAGCAAGAAGGCAATACCAGCAAGAAAGAAGAATACACACAGAAGGGTACCAGCGTAGTAATTGCTATCCGGCGGTGGTCCAGCAGTAGATGCTGAAGACAAGGGCTCTGCTCGAGCCGTCCGTATCGCCTCAATGCGAGCGTACCCACGACCCAATGTCTCGTTCATATCTCCTTCTTCTTTTTACCTTCCTTCTAATCCCACTTCGCTAAGCGAGCCCAGCTTGAGCTTCTTTTGTTTATTTTATATTCTAGATTCCCTTTTTACGTAATGAAATTACTTAACAGTGGAATCGTCGTTCATTGTTTCGAATTCAAACTGCAGTGCGATTTGGTATATCAAAGGGATGCAGCATTTTCTTGCTGTTTATTATTAATGCGATAATTTGTTGTTACCCAATATATTTTATAAACATTTAACGACAAACACTGAACTTGTATTATTTCCTAGCGATATGACAGCGACTGGGGCAGGAGGTGAACTGCGCATGTGTCGGCTGTCGTGCATCGATTTTCAGTGCAGGGACAAAGCTGGGTTAAATTAATTGCAAGAGTAACTTTTTATTTTAAAAATCGGTTGTCATTTATTTATGTAGGGAAAGTTACACTAGAAAATTGGCGATATCAAAGTTCTTCGAGGTACATAAAATGAAATTCGTTGTATAATAAAACTCAACGGGCGCAAACACACTTAAAAACAATTGAAAAAAGAGCTTTGATTTGTACCAGGTAAAATAAGTATAAACTAGATGGAATAAGCTCCAAGCTTGTGCATGTCATTCTGCTGTTTCACACTTCTTGCGGCACTAACGAAATCTAAAAAAAACAACCAGTGAAAAAAAATCTTGATATTACGGAACCGACGACAGGTCTGGAAATGTAAGAAATAAATGTTGATGTTCGGTGTTGCCACGTCTAGCAACACTAAGGGCTGGCTTCCACCAAATCGGAAAGGAGATGGTATTGTTTCGAATGAAAGAATTAGCCGACTGTATTTTTTTCCATTTCTCCCGTGTGAATTAGATGATCTCGTGCTTCCTGGGAAGCTGTTCAAGGAATCAGGATATAATTTAAGACATAATTCAGGATATAAGAAAGCTGTATATTTACAATATAGCCTGTTGATTTATCTAATCTCATTTTAAATCATCGAGCCAGTCATTTACAACTTAAATTTGTAACATAAATTTGTATTTCTAGAGCACAAAATGTTCACCAAGTGCGGGAATCGAACCAGCAATATCTTCCAATTATACGCTTCGTCATATTTAGCATCTTTAGGTGTTGACTGTTTGATCGCTGAAATAAATTTTTTCGCCTTCGGGCAATAAAAGATGGCTATCTTCATCCATCAAAAGACCGCGATTAATAACCCGAAGTTTGGATCGAGTGCCTTTTTTTTTTTTTTTTTTTTTTTTTCTCGCTGGGATAACGCCTTGCGCGTACCACGCAGTTCCGGGGGAAACCACGTGGTTATGTGGGACTCCCCGGGCAGAGTGCCCGGTATACTCACTAAAAACCCAGCGGTGGGCCTCTACGTCTTATGTGGGGTGAAGCGGGTTCGCTTGCGCATTCTACCTCAATCACCCCGACGCTAGGCTCCCTGGAGCCTCCTGCCTTTGGCACCCCTACCGTGGGGGCATTCTTCATGATTGCCCTTCATTGGTGATGGGTCCCCCGACCCACCAGGAGGGCATTTCTTCTAAGGGGGCGGAAGTAGGTCTGCATATCGGCGCCTTCTCCGCCCTGGTCTCCTCCTTCGGATCGGGTCAGCGAGTTCACTTTCCTCTCTGACCCGCTCCGCGGCCTCCTTTTGTGATATGTTGGATCGAGTGCCTGGCTCAATACCTAGTAACCTTTGACCACCTGATGCTAAGTGATGATGTGGTCGAATGTATTAACAGGCTTAAAAGCGATGGCTCTCAAGGACAGCAGGCGTAACACATCGCAAAACCGAAAGGTTCTTTGCGACTGATTTTCTTCTTGAGGGTGAAGAAGGTCTGCAAAATACCCTACCACTACGTAATGCGACCTACTTACTTCTTAAAGATGCTTTGTATACAAGTGGAACGCGTCGAAAATTGTTTCGGCTGGATTACGTGGCGTTTCTAATATCGACGTCAGTGTGCCTAAAGGTACGAGTTGGTAGCGGACGACATGAAGCTGCAGCAAACGGCGTGTCACAGCGCTACTGGTTTCTACGTATTTCTATGAAATTCCGTCCGTAGTTAGCGACAAGCAGCTAGCGACGCGTCGTCGAGCGGCAGACGGCAGTATCGTCCGACCGCAGATCAGTAGTGCCGCTGACGCCGGAGCAACGAACGATACGTCGAGCGTGTTTCTTTTCAAAATCGATTTCTTTCATATCGTTTTTCAAATGATTTTTGATCAGTATTGAATAAGTTCCCTCACTTGCTCTGCATTTAAGCATAGGACGTGTGGCTTTTCGTCTTTTTCAGTATAATAAAAACAAGTCATCATCGCCTTCTTCCTCTTCTAATAAAAGATATAAAAAATGCAACCACTATTCTCGAACACATCAGACATCTTGTTTGACGGAGCACTCAAAACCAACTGGTTGCTATCTGCTGTTGCCGTCTGCAGTCGGCTACCAACTTGTACCTTTATAAGCATGACGTTCTGAAAGGATTAATTACAAAATATTTTATCTTTTACTTATTAAGTATACCTATGGATTTTCGCAAGGTAACTCCCGAATCAAAGAATTATCTCTACAATACCAAGGTATATAAATCATATGATACAAAAACCAACAGATATTTTTATCACAACCATTTTTATATAAGATTAAAATCATATTCAAAAACAGGTTCATCCACAATCACCAAATATGTTAGGTACCTATCTATACTCGCAAAAAAATTGTAATTCTAATAATTTAGATTCTTAATAATATTTTATTTAAGTACAATTATTTATGAATACTTTTCGATCGTTTTTTTTTATTTTCGTACGGTTACATCATTTCTACATTCATATAACAGTAGAGTTGGCAGTTAGCATATATTTATCTCATTTAAAATCTCGCTTCAAAAACAATTTTAAAAGGAGCAGCTGAGAGAGAAAGTCCATCTATGGGTACAGTGGAGGGTAGCGGCTCTCCATCCGGTATGCTTAGTTGAAACTTCTGCAGGAGGTGAGTCAAAAACATGAACAGTTCTGTTTTTGCCAGTCCCTCGCCGATGCAGCGTCTCTTGCCTGACAAAGGAAAAGAAGCCTAAACCTTCATAAAGCATAAATAGGTGGACTTCGCATGAGGAAGATGGTGATCACACGAATGGGTACAAGCACCGCCTTATCTTCTAATAATCTGTCAAATATAATACTAATGGTTGGGTCACAGTGTTCTAGAATAATCAGCTGGTATTGGTGAAACTGCTGGTGCATTACCATATAGGCAATCAGCAGGTTCCATACATTGTCCGGTGGGATCATGTAAAATTTATGTTACAAATTTTAAGGTAGCCAATTAATTCGCTCAGCAAATGAATTGTGTAGCTGCGTAGAACATTTTCATATACTTCTCGTCCCCTGCATATAAAGCACAATTTGCAGGGGAAGGGATTGAAAACGATTTCTGGTGTGACTTTGAAAAACAGCGTGATAAAAAAGCAATGTGGAGATAATGACGCTACATATATAAATAATTTGATAGGGTAAGCTGAGACGGTTAGAAAATGTAGGAAGATGGCGATGAAATGCATTTGTAGTAGGCAGAGGTTAGTCTGCTTAACATCAGGTGGGCCTCGAGTTTGTTCCGTCACAATAACATAAAAAAATGAGAAGACCTTGGCGAATATGTTCAAGCTAGATAGGTGCTTTTCTAGAATAAAAGAGCACGATTATAATTTACAGACGGGCGCGTTTGATGAATGCGTTTGCGGGAGGGAGAAACAAGAGAGATTAAGATTAAAGATATGTGTGAATGCATTTGCAAGGGAATTAGCAATATTAAAATGAGTTTGCGTATTTAGTTATTTATCCTATGATAACTGTCCAATCAATTCCAATCCAATTTACCCATTCTCGGGTATGAGTCTTTTGTTCACGTCATTCTTTATAGTCTTGTTCAAATCCAATTCATTATTTTCCGATGTGCCTCTCTGTATAGTCTGGCTCTCGAGAAATTTCTGACTTCTTTATTAACACATGACATCACACTAATATTATAAATGTCAAGGCTTCTGGGTGAGTGAGAATGTCTGTGTGTAATTACGGTTGTTACTCCAACACGCTTAAATGGCTGGACTAATTTGGATGAAACTTGGGACAAAGATATATCCTGGAGGTCACTTTTCACAATTGTCTACACAGGTAAAACAGCGCGGCTCAGTTTGTATAAAAAAAATTGTTCATTAGATTTATCAGTCCACAATTTTGTTTAAAAACACTTACCAATTCCAAACGGGATCAACCACTCGTCCTGAACGATATTCCCTTCTTTTGTAAGAAACCGTTCCGGACGGAATACATGAGGATCCTTCCAATGACTGCCGTTGTGAAGATCATGCATAGCCAGCAACACGAACGTACCCTAAATAATGTAAACGTGTATAGTGCGGTAGTAGCTTGAAGGAAAAGATGTTCTGGGCTTTCGCAGTGTTTCAAAATTAGAGATTATCCATATCAGAAGGTCAACCTAGCAAAACAATGCATCTGTTATAGGCAGAGGTTAGTCCGCTTAACATCAGGTGGGCCTCGAGCTTGTTCCGTCACAATAACATAAAAAAATTAAAACGAAGTAAATTTACAAAGTCCAGGTCCAGTACCAGGTCCATGGTTCGAATCCCGCCGCGGGCTTGAGCTTCACCGCGTGGTAGAAGGGCATTTTGCGAAAGCCCGCCTGGACCACCCTCAAGTAGAAAATCTGTCGCCAAGCACCTAGCGGTGTGTTCCGGCAGCAGTCCTTGAGGGCCAGTGAAATTACAGGCACATGAGACTTAAAAAATATGTCTCAAGGTGACGGGCGCAGTGCAATTCGTAACTTGTGATAAAATGCATCTGTTATAGGCAGAGGTTTGTCCGCTTAACATCAGGTAAGGCCTACCTGGCGTTAAGCGTGCTTGTTCCGTCACAATAACTTAAAAAAAAACTGAATGATAAATATCACTTTGGGAAAAACTACACTAAAGCAAAACGACGTACCTACTAGTAAATAGTCTAGCTAGAATGTCGCTTGACTTGAGAGACTTGCTAATAAAACGCCTGATATTTTAAGTTGTCAATATAATTATGTAGGACGACTTCTACAGTTCATTACAACGAGAATCAAACCTTAAAAAATAAATAGTACAAATCTAATATGTCTAACAGATAAGATTGATTAGCGTAAGGCATTGTAATTCAAAAAAAACACTGTTATTAACAGGGCTATTATGTTTCTAGCCATGTTTGACTCGAGTTTTAAGCTCTGAAAACCCAGCAGCTGTATTATATACTATACTTAATTTTGATATATCTCAAATAAGGATATACAGTCTTCATTAAAATATAATAGCTTTTACGTATATAAACAAGTGCCTAACAAGGTGACCTGAACAAAATTAGGATAAGCAAATCCATCACTTCATCTTTTCTGTTAATTTTTACACGACTGTCCAACAAAAGGAATATTATGTTTTCAAGGTTCATGTATGTTTATGAGTTTATTTATTCCACCATAACTTCTAAACGGCTTAACCGATTTTAATGTATAATGTATCATTAGATTTGTCTTGATAGCGCAGGTAACACTATAGGAACATAAAAAATATAATAATAAACTGGAGGATTTTAGACGCCATATTGTGAATAAAAAAATATTTTCTCCCAAACCCCTCGAGTGCGGTCAAAATGAAGGGCTTTAAGTAACGATTCCATAATTATATATAACTTTAAGATTTAATTTCAATGAAACGCTTAACGAAAATAAATAATTTGCAGTCGGGTTTTTAATTATTAATTCATTTATACTTGTTTATAAAGCACCACAAGGACTCAGCACAGGGATATCATAGGACCGTAATTGTGATGTGATATGCAATAAAGATATATGATTTGATTTGAATCAACTAAAAATATGTCTGTATAAAATGAACTTTTGTTTTGTTACAGAATAAAATGCTCATCTCCTTGTAAACTATATGGATCTAGTCAATTACCAATTCACTATCGATATAATTTACTAAACCTTAATAACTCCTAACTAAACAATCTGGGTAAATAAAAAATAAAAAAGGCTAAATAAATTCTAGGGAAGAAGACTAAGGGAATAATTATACTGCAAGGTGGGCAGCAGCGCCTTCTAAAGAACTACTGTCTTACACGGCGATCCCCAAGCCGCCTGCCAAGCGTGGGGATTATGGCAAATACCCCTTAATAGGGGAGGCTGTGTTCAGCAGTGGACTATCCGGCTGATACAGTAAACAATCTGGAAACTTCACAAGATAAGAAACTGGACTATACATATATATATATATAATGTGAATAGATAAATTGATCTATTCACCTGTTGAATTATAGTTTAAGTTTAGGTATATGTTTTATATCAATCCTTTTATTCTGTTGAATTTGTTTCTCTACTACTTCTCATTTCTGTTATTTTTCTGTCTGGTTTATATCTGTCATAGAGAAACGATAAATTATTATGGCTATTTCATAGATCCATGTAAATTATACATCTTAATTTTAATCTATAACTTTATTTACTTTTGTTTACCGACATGCCTGCTCAATCCACCCTATAGTATAGACTTATAGAGAATAGGAATGCGCTTCTTTATAAACCTAAATAAACAACATCACCCCCTTTTCTTTTTAAAACTTCTTATTTTTTAACTTCATATTGTTATTAGTAATTTAGCTTCATTTTAAAATTTTACTTAACTCCATTACTACATATACTTTTATTCCATTACAAATATTTAAAAGCTCATTCATGTTTCATAATTTATTGTTCGTATTAAATCATTATTGTATCAAGTACCCTAATTTAATGAATGACTACCAAATTGGATATTTTAACAACTAAGCGTAACTACTATAGCGATACACTTGGTCATAGGCCACTATGCCACAATATGGCTTCAATTTGATAATCATATGTATAACTAATATAATAAAGAGGAAAGATTTGATTGTTTGTTTGTTTGCATTAAATAGGCTCTGAAACTACTGGACCGATTAGGATGAAATTTGATGTGAAAATAGTTTGAGACACGCACTGAGAAAAACGACGTTTGGAGCTTAAATCAAATTTGACCTTTTCCCGTTGAATTGTAACTACGCAAGGTGAATTCACAACTCTTAAGATGATTTTCACCATGCAAAACGAAATCAATAAAAATGTACCATGTTTTATAATAAACACAACCGTCAAAAAACGCCTTCCGTAAAGTATTTTCAGAATTGAACTTATTATACGATAATAATTGCAGTATTGAGCATAAAATATACCTTACTTTTACGGCGGTTCATATACGGTGATTATCACTATAACGTACGACTTAATCAGCCTCATCGAAAAATCAATATTTAAGAAAGACCACAAAATACTCCTTAAATGAAGACGAAAAGAAACATTCGCCTTCACTGACCTCGTTTAACGCCTTCTAGTTGGAAGGCGTTTTTGTACGTATTTACGTTTGGTCGGTTTTTTGCTTTCATACCATATAAATTGGCCGTCATTAGGGCGCTTTTGACTTTAGATTTTTCTCAGTGCGGGGAAGGACATAGGATACTTTTTATCTAACTGCGCAAAAAGAGGTTAATGTTTTTGCGCGATAACCGATATACCCGCGGGCGGAGCCGCGGCCGGATAGCTAGTCTTATATAATTTTTTGCAACTAGTATGCATATTTTACTAAAATCTTTTCCCTCGAAAGCTAAGACAGGTTCACTTCATATGCTTTAGCTCGTTTCTACAAATAAACCTGTGGTCCCAATGGTGAATCGACTTCCGTCATCTCGTGTAATGTTATTTACCGGTAGACCCGTGACTCTAGTGATTGCAATTCAATTAAAACTTTAAATACTAACTATCGTTTTCACCCATCCCAAGACGACCGATAGCTATAAGTATTACCACCGCATGGTGGAAATTATTTGTTGCGAGCGGTAAGTAATGAATTATTTATTTGTAGGACCGTGGTATAATATTTTTAAATTATTTGAAGCTCTAGGATAGCAAAAAGTATTATTGTCTACTTACTGCAATCACACATACCTTGGGTATAACGTAATCTCCAAGTTGTGCGTCCTCAAGGGCCATGTGAGGTATACCGACAGCTGCCACGGTCGATATCCGCAGAGTTTCTAGCAATACTGCTTCAGTATACACCATTCTTAAAATAACGAACACATTTTTTGATTACAAGGAATAAGTTACTTTTGAAACTGTAATTGGATAAATGTTCAAAACAACATGTAAGCAAATTGACATCAACAAGACCAAAGGGATATTGACTTCCTATTCTTATTCAGCGGCAGATGTGGTCGGTAAAACGTGAACGTCATTACATGCCCATGCCATACTAAATAGTCTACAGTCTCCATATTATTCTTCAACTTTTCAATCACCGGTGCTACTACTACTTTCTAGCTATTTTTATTCTCTTTACTGACTACACCAAAGTTTCACTTTGACAATCGTATTTCTGACACATTAACTCTTCTTTCATCCGTCTCTTACGCATTATTCGTACCCATACATGACGACACTACTACTTGTCTTCAGTCCGACAGTCTACAATCTTACCAGTCATTTTCTTACAGGTATCATTTATCAAGAACAATATCATTGGCGAATATCATGCTCTAGAGTGCCTCCTCCTATATGTCCGTTAGCGCAACCATAATGAGGAAGAACAAATAAGGGCTCAAATACAGACCCTGGTGTAAGCCACATTGATCGTGACTGTAACGCCAGAATCCGAGTAGACGTGGTCACAAGCTCGGCTGTACATGGGACGGGTTAGCTGCAGGTATATTCTAAGGTACTCTTTTCTTGTTTAAATGTCACCAGAAAACCCCTCGAGATTCTCGATTGTACACTTTCACCGGGTCATCGAACACTATATGATGTTCCACATCTGTCATAAACACGAAACAGTGAGGTGACTTCAGCAAGAATCCGAATAGGTGGGCAACAACACAGTGTCAGATATACTGCCTCTAAGTAGTGGTGTGCAAAGACTAGGTACTGGAGTTAGCGTAAAGGGCACTGTAGCAAGTGAAATTTCTGGGTGAACGAGACATAGAAACTTACGCCTTGCAGTAACGACGAATGAAAAAGCCGAATTCGGCTTTTTTATTTTTTTATTTTTTATTCCTTATAGGTTATCCTTTGACCACTATCTCACCTGATGGTAAGTGATGATGTGGTCGAAGATGTTGTTCAGGCTAACCTAGAAGTACCGGCTCTCAAGGACAGCTGCCGGAACACACCGTTAGGTGCTTGGCAACAGATTTTCTACTTGAGGGTGGTAGCTAGCCAGGCGGGCATTCGCTAAATGCCCCACCACTATGCTATAACGACTGCCATCCTAAGTCAACAACCGGGACCGACGGCTTAACGTGCCCTCCGAAGCACGGAAACGCTCAGTAGTAATGTCGCAGATCAGACTAGCGGTCACCCATCCAACTCATGACCGCGCCCGACGTTGCTTAACTTTGCTGATCGGTTGAGAACAGCTAAGTAAACTTCGCTACGAGCGCTTCAAAATAGGAACCTACTCATTATGAATTAAATTCAATTGTTATCTATGATATGGAATAAGCCGCTGTAAAAGCGTGCAATAGAATAAGAAGGGAAGGAACGAGGTAGGGGTGTATAGCAGTTAACACAAACACATTTTTAAATTATATTATGTACCTTTGTAGGTAAAGGCAATACTAATGATAAACAAATTACATTGCGTGCAAAAATAAAAAAAAAACGTCTAAACCATTTCGTAAAAAATTGTGCGTGTTGGACGGTTTTTTGCTTCTCTCTGGCGAAGATCTTAATTTGATAGATTGGAATCATTAAAAAAATATATATAAGAAAGAAAATTAGAGACTTAGGTTTGCCTCGCTAGATTTATTTTTAGGATGGATCGACAACCAGTTCAACAAGGCTATTTTTTGTACCTAAGTTTTAATGAGAAGTTATTTTTGTACGCCGCCAGGCTAAATGTTGTATAATTATCTTATGTTTATCAAATTTTTCTACAACATTCTGTATGCCTTATTGAACTATAACGTTCTTATTATATATAAAAGTCAACCTGAGTGTGACAAAAAAACTAGATATTTAGCTAAACTGTACAATACATTTTTATGACAAATACGTTCAAAAAAAAAGAGCTATATGCTTCTATTCTAGATGATTAAAAACATTTTCACTTCCATGATTTTGATTAACAGAATGAGCATACCTACCTACTGTGTACTTACAACCAAAATTATATTAAAAATTATAATAAAAATATAAATCAATGTAAATAAGACGCATACCTGATTCGGTCATTGACGGTTGGCGTTCGGGCATGGCCAATCACCTCATCAATTTCTTCGTGCAGCTTCCTCTGAACTTCACCATTTCGAACGATGTGGAGGAGCAAGAACGCTGCCGTGTTGGATACCGTCTCCATGCCAGCTTCTAGCAGGTCCAAGCATATCACTTTCAGGTCTTCTTCTGAGACTGTTTGAAGAATAGGTGCCTATTATATATGTTCGCTAGATCGCTAGATTGTCCCGAAATAATAATGTTAATCTCCAAGCTTAGCGACGATTTGAAAAGTTGCTCTTGCTTTGGCGACAGTGTCGCAGATTAGTTGATATTTACTAGTTGTATAGATACTCATTAAATCAGAGTCACTCTCCACTATGCGCAGCTCATTGGTGTTCTAATTGATGTTTTTTTTTAAAACATCACTCACTCAGACATACTGGTATATAACAACAAAAAAAGAACTGTGTTATTGTTCTCGTACCGGTTATTATTGGATTGGATACACTCAATTCGTGTTTTCTCAGGACAGCCTATGCAAGTAGAAATAGGCTACAGAAACATTATTATAGTATAAAGAAAAAGTAGCTTCTTCGGAAATCGACACCAAGACATCTCATATCTACTAAATCACCTAATCTCAAGACAAATACAGGTCCATATATAAGTCTTCAATCAACATTTCTAGCCGGTGAAGAAGCATTGAGACGTTGTCCACAGTTTTTGTAGTTGCTGGCTTCTTAGGCACTCCAAAAGTTAGGTAGGTACCTACATTATGATATACATCATACTGTGATATTAGAGTCCATGTGGGTTGTAAAATCCATCAAAATATCGTCGTCGTATAGGTATTTGGCAAGTCATAACCGTAATACCTAAACTTAACCAATATACAGGGTTATTGGTAAAATGCTTACAACCTCTTAGAGTTGACTTCTGTTAGTCCTAACAAACATTTTGAGATGAATGAATAGATTCAGGCGTTACTTTGCGGAATATATTTAATCAGAACATATATTTATTAAATATGTTAAGAGACCATTATTAATATTTTAATAAAACAACACTGGACTGCGCCGCGCTCCCTTTGAGTTTTGAATATTTACATTGAGCTAAGTAACAAGAATAAAGGCTACTTCGGCGGAGCAACTCAAGCGGCGCAAGTATGCTAACCTCGATATGGGTTACATATTTGAGCCGTTTGGTGTAGAGACGTTGGGTCTGTGGGGACCGGGAGCTCATCGTATTTTCCAAAACTTATCAGAGCGCTTGGTCGATGCGACGCGTGATCAAAATGCTGGCACCTATTTGGCTCAAAGAATAATTGCAATTCAACGGGGCAATGCTGCCAGCATGCTGGGCACGCTGCCAACTGGTAGTGGGCTAGAGCATTTGGACTGCATATGACTTATAGGGATCTAAATGCTTTTATTGTAGCCGCTGTAGTGTTGTATATAGTTCGTAGTATTTTATTAAGAAAGGCATACCGGCGGGAAAAAAAAAATGAAATAATAAATTACAGGCACCAGAGACTTTTAACAACAGGTGTTTCTCGTGCTTATACCGTAATATACAGATAATTTTTATCTCAAAATGTTGTTAGGACTAGCAGAAGACAACCCTAAGAGGTTGTTAGCATTTTACCAATACCCTGTATAGCCAAGGCTCTCTACGAAATAGGTAAAGATTAACCAACTAATATAAGGCCATTAGCGCCGAAATTACGTTTTTATTTATGGCGTATAGGTTAGCCTTTGACCACTATCTCACCTGATGGTAAGTGATGATGTGGTCGAAGATGTTGTTCAGGCTAACCTAGAAGTACTGGCTCTCAAGGACAGCTGCCGGAATACACCAATAGGTGCTTGGCGACAGATTTTCTACTTGAGGGTGGTAGCTAGCCAGGCTGGCATTCGAAAAATGCCCTACCACCATGCTATAACGATTGCCATCCTAAGACAACAACCGGGACTGACGGCTTAACGTGCCCTCCGAAGCACGGAAACGCTCAGTAGTAATGTCACTAGCGGTCACCCATCCAACTCATGACCGCGCGCGACGTTGCTTAACTTTGCTGATCGGTTGAGAACAGCTAAGAAAACTTCGCTACGAGCGCTTCAAAATTCGAACGGATTTGTGAGATTTACATTATAGTTCCCATAATAAGTAAAAAAAAAAACGATAACTTAATGTGTTGGCCTCTCAAGTCCTATCTCGTGCGTCACTTGTTGTTGCCAATTATTGTCATTGATAACAACACTGACGACAGACAACGAAAGTTGACCTTTAAACATATTTTTCTCGCAGTTGATATAATATAATAATTGACTTATCTGAAAAGTTCGTTCAAATCATTCTGTCTAGAAAATACTTAAGTACATAAAAATAAATCAGTCGTATATATGAATATCATGTACATACATTGTTCGTCGTTTTGTTCATTAGCTTCAATTAAAAATGCATCTATGACATCTCTCGGGTGCTTCATATCTATGGTTTCTCTGTGTTCTGTTATCGTCTCCTGTGAAATGTAACTAGTTCAGTTAATTACTGTATATGTATATACATCTTTAAGTTTTTACTCCAATATCTACATATGTATCTAAATTGAATGTACATATCTAATAAACATTTTTGGCGAACGGAGATTTCTAGGAGCATATTCATTAAAATGAGCTTCAATAGTGCATATTATGTTATTGTACAATAACATAATTTTTTGAAGCAGTGATGGCTCAGTGGCATTGGCTATGGACTGCCGTGCAGCAGGTCCATGGTTCACTTAGGCGATACTTACAAGTAGGTATCATACAAGGATACCTTAAATACTTCATTAATCTCCCAGAGCGCATTAATTGCATAGCGCTACTTTTGTACGCCCAAAAAGGAGTGTTATGTTCTCAGGGTTCATTTTGTATGTATGTTTGTGAGTTACTTTACTCCACCATAACTTGTAAACGGCATAACTGATTTTAATGAGATATCGCTAGATTCGTCTATACAGCGCTAGAGACACCAGGTACATTAAAAAATATAAAATACAATGTGGACGGATTTTAAAAGATTTTTTTCAGAGAAAAATAAAATATTTCTTCCTTACCCATCGAGTGGGGTATTAAAATGAAGGGCTTTAAAAACGTTCCCATAAATATATATAACTTGCGAATTTTAATTTCAATGGAACGATAAAACGCTTAACGAAAATAAGTTATTTGCAGTCGGGTTTTTTTTTATTATCAATTTATACTTGTTCAGTAGGACTGAACTAGTGTAGAGACATATTACATACGCATATTATTTGACGTATTTGATCTAAATTTGATGTCTTCCCAAGTTTCTCTATCTATGGACTAAAATCAATAATGTAACAATTATGTATTTCTGTTTAGTTCACTCTACGTAGAAAATTGTTAAATGAAATGAAATTAAATGAAAATTATTTTATTAAAGACGTTACTCATAAATACATAAATTACTAAACAATATGAAACTAAACCTAAAACACAAGGAAATTCTATACAATAATACGTACTAAATAAACAAAAATATAAATAAATGTAGTAAACGTCTTTAATTGGATCCATCTCAGCATATGCTGGCTATAAATCTCCAGATCCTTCAGAGTATTATGCGGAAATAGAAAAGGATTCCTTTGTTAATTTCGCATATGAGTATAATAGTAAATTACTATTTAATTACCTCAATGAACGCGTGAAGTTCGTTATGTATGGATCTCAGCTTTGTGTATCCAATTAAGTCGGGTATGATATATCTCAAAAACGGCAGAAAAGTTAGCACTCCACCGCTCATATCGACAGCTTTGAACAACTTCGTGATCAGCGAGCACAGTTTGTTTAGCCGAGTATCATCTAGATCGTACCTGAAAAATGTATTGTATCAGTCAGAAGAGACTTAACAAAGGTAATGATAATATTAACCAACAAAATACAAAATCTAAACGCGTGGTGTAAGCGTAATATACCAATACCTGATTAACTACCACCCTCAAATTCTCTATCGAGCACCTCACGGTGTGTATAAGCAGCTGCTCTGTTGTCAGCTGCTCTCTTTAAGAGCCAGTTTCGATGTAGGTCAAGTCTTATTTAAAATCTTCGAACATGGATATAATATCTAATCAACTAACAAAGTGTCGTCAAAGTCTACTCGTAAGAACTATGAAACAAAACCTGCTCATAAATTATGCTCATCAATTTTGAAGCAGTGATGGCTCAGTGGCATTGGCTATGGACTGCCGCGCAGCAGGTCCATGGTTCGAATCCCGCCCAGAGCTTGAGCTTCACCGCATGGTGGAAGGACATTTTGCGAATGCCCGCCTGGCTAGCGACCACCCTCAAGTAGAAAATCTGTCGCCAAGCACCTAACGGTGTGTTCCGGCAGCAGTCCTTGAGAGCCAGAAAATTTACAGGCTAATGAGACCTAACAACTGGACATTTCAGTGTGACGGACGCAGTGCAATTCGTCGTTGACGAAATGCGTCTGTTATAGGCAGAGGTTAGTCCACTTAACATCAGGTGGGCCTCGGGCTTGTTCCGTCAAAATAACATAAAAAAAAAAAAGTTCGTAGCAAAAGTTGAACAGATTTGTAGAGAAAGGACCTTGAAAACAGGAAATCGCCGCAACAGGGGGCCAAGTCTGCTAATTACATGTTCATATTCAGCATAGATTCATTAAAGATTTATACAAGACAGAATCGGTAGTCTGCTGATCCCTTATGAATATATGATGAATCTATAGGCTGGTTTGACGATATTGCCAACAAAAAATTAAAAAAGAGTAAGGTAATTCAGAAAATAAATTCCTTCTTATTTATTATTTCGTTTCGTTTTCAAATGAAACCGAGATTGAATTAATATTGACTCAATATGAACGATATGAAGTTAGTAGACTACCAAAACTGTCAAAATTGACCAGGCCGAGTCCATTATAGATTCATATTGATTAGCAGACTTGACGCCCTATGGTTGCTGCTTTTTTGCAGTTTAGTCGCACAACAGAGCTATTTACCTTCATTTCGAAGCGCTCATAGCGAAGTTTGCTTAGCCGTTCTTAACCGATCATCAAAGTTAAGCAACGTCCGTCTCGGTCACGAGTTGGATGGGTGACCGCTAGTGACACTACTACTTAGCGCTTCCGTGCTTCGGAGGGCGCGTTAAGCCGTCGGTCCCGGTTGTTGTTTTAGGATAGCAGTCGTTATAGCATGGTGGTAGGGCATTTTGCGAATGCCCGCCTGGCTACCTACCACCCTCAAGTAGAAAATCTGTCGCCAAGCACCTAACAGTGTGTTCCGGCAGCTGTCCTTGAGAGCCAGTAATTCTAGGTTAGCCTGAATAACATCTTCGACCACATCATCGCCTACCATCAGGTGAGATAGTGGTCAAAGGCTTCAATCAGACGAAAAAAATAACAAAGTGTCGTCGAAGTCTACCCGTATGCATTATGAAACAAAACCTGCTCATAAAGTTCCTAGCACAAGTTGAACAGATTTGTAGAGAAAGGACCTTGAAAACAAGTCACTACAACTGGTTGCTGTGTTGAAGTTTAGTAGCACAACAGAGCTATTTGCTATCTTTAACCAAAATATATAGCAGGTACTTATTCTACCAACTAGGGAATAAGTTTATTTAGCAAGACAAGAGTCGAGAGAGAGAGAATAGAGTGAGAAGAGAGTGAATACCACCGCAGTGTCAGATATTCTGCCTCGAGAGGGCACTGTGACAAGTGTAATTACTGGGCGATCTAAACACAAAATTAACGATTCAAATTGAAGAGCGCAGTGCAGTGTAGTGTATTGGAATTACACGGTGACACTGCAACTGTAATGGAAAGGCGTGACATTTACCATCAAGCGCACGACTTGTCCTTCTCGTCACTTCGTACACAAAAAACAAAGTGGGTTATAAAATTGAAGCCAAAACTTTGTTTATTTTCTTGTGCTGTCTGTCTATCTAGTATTGCTAGAAAAAATATATCATCGAATATACTTGCGTCGACGTTGTTAGAGTGAACATATTTTACCGACTCCACACACGTGTAGGAAGAGGATGATTGATTACCTAAATAAAGAAACACCTACGCTTTTATTTAGGACTAGCTTCGCGGTTGCACCCGCATAGAGACGAATGATGATGATAAAAAGTATCATATGTTATCCAGCGTCTTATTTCCTTCATACCAAACATCATCAAAATTGGTCCAGCCGTTTGAGCTTGAACAAGTTATAAACATACAAAAACACCCACAAACGTTCGACCTTATAATATTAGTTTGATAAGGATCAACCACCATGCTTTGGCAATAAATTATAAATTTTTATCGTATTTATGGTTCACTATTTTGGCGATAATGGCTTACATACAAAAAAAGATACGAGTATATGCTATCGCGAGCTTTTTTTAAGATAAACGTTTCCGTTATACATTTTGTACGTGTGATACTAAAGGTTTTTGCGGCGAACGCAAGAATAGACCAGGAATGCATATGGCAGAGTTTTATCTCACTTACTTGGCGCTTATCGTTATATTTTGGACAATTCCAACAATAATTATACATATAAATAGATATATAAATTTATTTAAGTTTCATTAAAATTCAATCAGTACTTTTTGATCATTGAATACCTACAACTTTAAAGTATTGCTCGAAAAGCTTTTTTGTTCCCAACTGACGCTCTATATCAGTGATAGGCAAAGTAAAGCCTGCGGGCCAGCTCCGGCCCGCGAAAGCATTTAATCCGGCCCGCCGACGCGTCTTTCGACATGAATAGTATAAGGCTCGCGATGATTATATTTTGACGGTTCAGAAAGTATAAAGTAGATTCTTATTAGTAGAATAATACGTTTATTACTCTACTAATAAGAATCTACTATATAGGTAAAGGAGTCAGCTAGACTAGCCACGTAGTTTATAATTGTGTTGCGAAAACTGCATTCGAAAATATAATGGCATATCTAAACCAATTTCTTATGTCTCACACGCCTAACATAGAAGGGTCTTCGAATTAAATTGTTATTTTTAACATTTGTACAAGTATGTATTGCCAGTAATGATTTTATATGATTAAAAGTTTCAAAACAAAATGTATTTTTCCTATGATTCTGGCCCTCCTTTGAAATTTCTTTTTCTTTCTGGGCCCCAATTAAGAAAATTTTCCCACCACTGCTCTATATGCTATATTCAAGGTGTCCGTTTCGTTAGCTATTCGTCTATTACGTACATTAAAAATCGACAAAAGCTTAAAACTCCGCAATGATTACGATATTATATTCAAAATACGTGTTTTCCGATTACCCCTTCCACAAGTTAAACTGTCTTCTTGCAAAATGTAGTCCCTGATTTTCTCTTCCGCGTACCTTTAATAAAATAAGTAAATAATTCAAAATTAAACCCAATACACGTATGAAAAAAGATTTTGAAAGAATGGCCATCCAATGGTAAAACCGATTAGCCACTCGGATTGTCCTTTCGAAGTTTCGATTTGAATTCGACCTCAAAGACAATCAAGTTCGGAATTTCGTACTAACTAAAGAAATTTTGCAAAAAGAGAATTGTCTTGTAATATAATTTATTGAATTTTTAACTTATTTATATATTTAAACGAAAATAAGTCTTTACAGCAAATAAAACTGATATTTAACATGTAAATATTTAATTCTAGATTTAAAAATGTCATGTAATATATTTTGAATAATAAAATATCATGGGTGCTATTTCCGAACACGCCTTAATTTAAATAATAGAGCGGGAATAAAATTTCGGGTCTGCCGTAAAGAGTTGAATAAGTTAAAACAATCAACAATCTATTCCTGTTTATTATTTTATCTCCTAAAGTGTTCTCCCTGCTGAAGTGAAAAGTTATATGTGGTACACGAGAGCAACGTTTTTTGCATCTCGTGCTTTTAAATCCCTCGCCACACCTTGCTCAGGATTCAAAATCACCACACGCAGCAAAAAACGACTTTGCTCTCTTGTTGCACAAATAACTATTGCTCTATGATGTAAAGGTCAAACTTGACTATAAAAATCGTGAGAAGCGAGCGAGTGACGAGGGACCTGTAATTTGCAGATCTGTAGAACTCGACTGCACGCTGTGTGTAGACTGTAGAGCAATGAACGGGGAACTCAGAAGTTTACCAGCCTTTTAGGAGGAGTTCAGATGCATAATACATACCACATATATATAGTATTATATAATATAGTATTATATTATATGATACAGATACTATACAATATGATATTACTATTATAATATATATTCCAACTTATATTAGGAGATGAATTCTAAATTTATTTCATTAAGTTATATCCATTAGCATTAAATCGTAAACTTTCGGCCGAATGGGCTTATTTATTAATATGGAAAGAAATCGAGAACACGTGGCAAAACATGCTTCGTCAATTAATTTGCATGCAAGACGATCATTCTTAGGAACATAAGAACTACACACAGTTGTACAGATATTTTTATGACGAGCATGTTCAATTCGTACAGTAAATTGTTTATGATTAGATTAGGACCTATATTTTTAGGTAAATACTTTTAAGATAAAGGTAAATTTAAACTTTTTTTTATTGCTTTGACCATTGAGATCAGCTTTGACCACTTTCTCACCTGATGTTAAGTGATGATGAGGTCGTAGATTTTGTTCATGCTTAATCCTTACATATCATTATCTTGTGTATTCACTTCCGATCCTAAGCTATGCTCTTTAATAGGCTCTCAAGGAAAGCTGCAGAACAGTCCGTTAGGTGTTTGGTAACAGAATTTTTACTTGAAGGTAATAGATAGCCAGGTAGGTATTCGCAAAATGCCCTACCACTATTCTATAACGACTGCCATCTTAAGACAACAATCGGGATCGACGACTTAATGTGAATGTGAAGCACAGATTTGACGGAAACGCTCAGTTGTAATACCACAAGCGGTCACCCATCCAAGCGATGACAACAGCGGACGTTGCATCAGCGAGTCGACCGGTTAAGAACGTAATTATTAAATTCTAAACTGCCCTCCAATGGTCCTCCGTGAAAGTTTAGTAGAGAAAAGGCCTACTTTGCTCGCACTTATCTGAAAAAAATCATCCTTTTTCGAATCGATGGGATGAAAAATAATATTCTTTTCTTGTTACCTTACTTTCTAAACTACTTCATCATCTTACTGCTTTCCTTATTATCTGACTTATGTCCTTTTTATTCTGTGCTTATGTGGATTCGCCGAAATATATTATATTTTGGTTCACTCCCCGTAGTACTGTACTATCTAGATAACTAACAGATTTATTTTTACCCATAGGTACTAACCAAACCAACCACCTTGGGAGTTTTTTGTGCCCATCCTACTACAACAAGGAATAAAAAAAAATACATACGATTTTTATTTCCTGCAGTAGCAGGATGGTTACTAATAAATCGTACTACCTAGGTTATAAGCAGTTCCGATTGATTAATAAAATTTCCTTGTTACTACTAGTAAAACTATTGGTAGTACTAGGGGGAGTAAACGACAATTATAATACAAAATAATATAAATTACCTTTTGCCAGCAACAAGTCGCCACAGTATGTTAACAATGGGGACATGAAACATTGTGTTTACTAATACTGCACGACCAGCATCGCCCGTTCGCAATTTCACGAGAGCCTTGCATTCCTCTTCAATACAGGTGTCCATGAAACGGGTATTATATCCAAGGATCTTGAGATATTTCAATACGAAACGTCTACTTTTTATCCATTTAGGTCCATCGGAAAACACCACGCCTGAAAATAGTAGGAGTGTTAAGTGGTGAGTCAATATTTTCATTTAGATTGCCAGGTGCACTGTTACGTCACATTAGCGGTCACCGATACAATACGTTAATTGAAAATATAATCATTTGTAACTAACTACTAACTACACTTAATTTTGCTACTTCTTACAATAATAATGAAATAATGAATAGATTCAGGCGTTACTTAGCGAAAATCCATGTTTAATATTAGCAAATATTTTAAGATAACATTATATTAATATTACAAAATGTATATTTCAGAAAATACTTTGAAAATATTCGTTTCGCTTCTACACGAAGCAACCTCAGGAGGTCAAGACTCTTCGAGCACACGATCGATTCTAGAACGAGTCGAAAATTCTTCCGGTTCGGCTGCTTGGTGTTTGTAACGTCAAGTCGGCTTAGCAGAAAAATTAGGCGGAATTGTCACTAGATATATTTATTAAGTATTTTTCTAAAATATTAATTCAATTTTATATTTTTATTATTGCAATAACGCATGCTCTGCGGATTACATTACACAATTACGAATTTACGAGCGGAAAATTATAGCCATGTGCGGGATAACATTAATTTAATGTTTACTTAACATATTTTTAAAATATTAATAATAATGAAAGATGCTGCTAAATGTCTGTATTGATATTTAGAAACTAAGGGCATTTTATATGTGTTTAAAGATGCTCTTATTAACTTAACTATACCAAAGTATTAATAGGTATACACTACAAGCTCTTGAACCAAAACTACTCAACAAAATAATAATAAGACACTACTAGTGATTAAAATATCCAATCATATTAAAGAATCTTTCATTTTCGTATAGTGAGTGTTCGTTAAGGAGGCTCTAGTGACCATTTAAGAATTCTTAAAATAATTATTGAAAATAATTAGCAAGTGCCAATAAAGTCACATTAACAGGTCACGCACTATCATACAAATAAGATAAAACTTAAGGGTATTTAATAAGGTATAAGTACCTTAAGGTATAAGGTAACTTTAATACATTTCATGTTATTCCTCACAAGGACAAAGTAGAGTGCGAGGTTTGACTTAAAAAAACACATATAGTAAGTACAGATAAGTCACGGCACATGGTGAACCTCAGGAAGAAGTATTTTAGTAAGGCACAAACGCTGTGTAAGAAATAGAGTTTTATTTATCAATTCTCGTTTTGATACATACTTGTTATTAAGGTCTTGATCACAATTGCACTTAATCGTAAATGACAATGGGGTCGAAAATGTTAACAAGGATCACCTAGAAATAAAGTGCATAGGGGTAATTCCAATAGTAATTTCTATGAGGTGACTAGAGGTCTAAATTTCGGTTAATATTTCAAAGTTAATAATGAACTTTCATTTTTGCCTTAATTACTTTACCTCAGTTAAGTGAAAATATTTACGAACTAATAGATTTTTATATATGTAGGTACTTTGATTTTACAAATTAAGGATTTGAAATATTACGTTTATTTTTTGGCCTCGTGAAAATTACTATCTATCTTGGTGTTATTCCGAAATCATTAAAAAAATGTTGTTATTGCACATACCTACACCGAAGTTTTAAATTTTTCAATGGTATTTACCCCTTATACAAACTATCATTAATTTCTCAACCCTATAGTAAATTATTTTTAGTCTAGAATTTGAAGTGGAGTGGAGCAGAGACGGTTTGTATATTTCATAATGCAGAGAAAACGATATATTACTTTGTTTTATTTAAAGATTTCATATATTTCTTAGTAAAACGAAAACGCTATATTTTTTTATAGAAATCAATGTATGCAATATATACGTGGGTATAACCCACGTTAACCCACGTATAAGCATAGTTTTTTTTATTCCTATGACGTGGTGTTCCACTCATAAATTCATAAAAAACTAAAATATATCGTAAAACCGAAAATTAAATAACTTACCAGAAATCCGAGATATATATGTTGGGGTATGTGTCACTTATAAAAGGCGCAAAAACACTTCATATATTGTCAACGACACCGCTGGGGTGTCGTTTCCAATTTTTTTATATCCACTCTACCGTAGTATAGTTGTACATATATGCATTTATTGTTATCAATTATTTATCTTTCGTAATATCTGCACATGACATCACCTACAGATGATGTCTCCCTTCAGAATTCATTTTTATTAAGTTATCGTGCAATATCGGGTTGGGGTTTTTTTTAATTATTATTGTTACTTCTTTGTAACGGATACAATTAACAATTAAGTCTCGTGAACTCGCCCAATTTTATTATTTGCATCTTCTTATGTTATAAAAGTGTTATAACAGTAAAAATGAAACAATATATTATTTTATTAAACGTGTAAACGACATCCCAGCCCAGTGGTATCGTCATATGGTGTCGTTGACAATACATGAACAGCTTGATTGAGAAAACTAAGCAGTTATGTAGACACCAGCGATATAGCGACTCACTATGACCAGTGCGGCGAGAACAGTTAAGATGGCGTCTAGACAAATTTTGCCAATAAGAAAATATTGTTATGATTGGTAGTTTTTTAACTAGCGGAATATAGTAATTTTTGGTATTACCCCAATGCACCTTTCTAGATCTTAAGGATATCTACCGGAATATACCATTAGATGCTTTGCGATAGATTTTCTACTTAAAGGTGTTAGTTAGCCAGACGAGCATTCGCAAAATAGCCTACCACAATGCAAGTCTTTGTTTTTAACAAACAATGTAGCAAGCCAAATAAAATTAGAAAGCTATATTTGTGTTTAGATCAAATGACTTGGACAAGAAAACATCTACTACAGGTACCTACTTAACAGGGTTAACCTCGGGGTCTCTCGTTTGAATGCCCATGAATTATCCATTTCGTCGCTTTACATGAAAAAAGTTACTCACCAAGTTTTTTGCCGAATGATCTCATAGTATATAGAAAGCCGTCTGGTCGCCCTTGGAAAACGTCTCTGGAGGACACCTCCTTAATGTAATCTCTACCAGACACCACTACCACATTGCTGAGCCCCAGTCTCAAACCAAGTATCTCTCCATACTGCTGACTCCATAGCTGCCACAGCTTAAAATGATTTTTCACTTTCCTTAACATCACACATACTGAAAGTATATTCCCTAGAAGAGGCAGCGGTGTTGGCCCTAAAATAATTAACACACGTTACCTATTTATCTGCAACAATATTGCACAAGGAGACTTTAACGAAATATATCTATTTATACCAGGGGGATATAAACGATGAGGCTTTGAACATATTACACAAATATATAGCAACATAACGCAAAGTATTAAGGTAATCCACATGATCGTTTAAATACGACTATAACTGCCTTGCATCTGGGAGGTAATGATTTGAACATCAACTTACTTCTTCAATAAGAATTATGTAATCGTTAAATCTAATGTTATTCAAATTAGGTCCGGTATGTTCAATAGATTCTTTAGTAATATAGATTTTTGTACTCGTGCGACGGGAACTGATTATAACAATGATTGTATACTATATACGATAATGGTAATGGTTTATCACGTAAAATACAGATATTTCCTTATGTATTAGGCACAAATAGACAAAACAATCATCAAGGTTCTAGATGGGTCAAAAATCTGGCCTCAGCATATAGTATAGCTACATTAATATGTCGAGGAGGTGATTGGTCCCCTAGTTTAGTACATATCTAACTTATTTTTTTTTTTTATGTAATTGTGATGGAACAAGCGCGAGGCCCACCTGATGTTAAGCGGTATCATCGGCCTATAACAGATGCATTTCATCACAAGTGACGAACTGCACTGCGCCCATCACCTTGAGACAGTTGTTGAGTCTCTTTTGCTTGTTATTTCACTAGCTCTCAAGGACTGCTGCCGGAACACACCGTTAAGTGCTTGGCGACAGATTTTCTACTTGAGGGTGGTCGCTAGCCAGGCGGGCATTCGCAAAAAGCCCTTCCACCATGCGGTGAAGCTCAAGCTCTGGGCGGGATTCGAACCATGCACCTGCTGCGCGGCAGTCCATAGCCAATGCCACTGAGCCATCACTGCTTCATGCTGCTTAGAGCAAGCTATCTTTAATAAAAGTTTATGAGCGTTATAATGATACGATACAATTTTTTTTTATATAACGTCACATAACGTGCCATAATAGGTAATTAAAAATTACCAGACATCGAACCATGCCCTGGCGCACGGCAGCCCTTAGCTATTATCGCTCGGCCATCGCTGCTTATGTTTATACCATATTCTCCTTATCACTTTTCATGCAAATGATTTACAGATTTATAAACAGGATAACAATTATTTGTAAAATCATACAATATATAATTTTAAAATGGAGTAATAAATAATAATAAGTAATAATACCCAGTGAGATATGTAATGTCATTGATTCAATCCTGAAACATTTACAAGATTCTAATATTCCTTGACAATTTTTTTATATGATCAGGTGCTCTTCAGTTTAATGTATGGATACCAATGATCGTATAGGGAAATTCCGCAAATACGGGATTCTGCAAGTGCGGGATCATTTTAGGTAAATAATTTTAGCGAGTTCAGTAATACGGGATCCGCGAAATTAGCGTAACTGACATAACATTTTTCTCCTTATGTAATAACGTCATATTATTGAACTCGCTAAAATTATTTACCTAAAATGATCCCGCACTTGCAGAATCCCGTATTTGCGGAATTTCCCTATACGATCATTGGTATCCATACATTAAACTGAAGAGCACCTGATCATATAAAAAAATTGTCAAGGAATATTAGAATCTTGTAAATGTTTCAGGATTGAATCAATGACATTACATATCTCACTGGGTATTATTACTTATTATTATTTATTACTCCATTTTAAAATTATATATTGTTTGATTTTACAAATAATTGTTATCCTGTTTATAAATCTGTAAATCATTTGCATGAAAAGTGATAAGGAGAATATGGTATAAACATAAGCAGCGATGGCCGAGCGATAATAGCTAAGGGCTGCCGTGCGCCAGGGCATGGTTCGATCCACACCGTCGGCTTGAGCTGAGCTTGAGAACGGTATGGCGGAAGGGCATCTTGCACATGCTCCCCTAGCTAGCTACCACCTTCAAGAAGAAAATCTGTCGCGAAGCTCCTAACATCGTGTTCCGGAAACAGTTCTTAGGAACCAGTACTGAAGTAATTGTGGAATTACATGCTCCCTATGACAAATAACACGAAGACAAGGAATTATACTTGGTCTGTTCGAAATAAATTCAGCCAATTTTTCTCTTTTTCTTCATCACTTACCATGAGGTAAGATTGTGGTCAAAAGGGAAACTAATAGCAATTTACAAACAGAAAAAAGTCGATAATTAACCATGCACTATCTAAGCACAACCCTAGGAAAAAACATAGCGCTAAAACATATCCAAAGTCTGACTTTAAGATGAATTTTTATTACAATATATTTTCACTATAAATAGATTTTTATACCTCCTAACATTGCCTCAGTTTTGGTTTCTCATACTGACATGTATGAAAACGTAGATGAAAACAACAAATAACACAACAAGTCTGGATATAATATAATTATGTAACAAGTGTGAATATATGATATATTTGAAGCGCTCGTAGCGAAGTTTACTTAGCTGTTCTCAACCGATCAGCAAAGTTAAGCAACGTCGCGCGCGGTCATGGCCACTAGTGACATTACTACTGAGCGCTTCCGTGCTTCGGAGGGCACGTTAAGCCGTCGGTCCCGGTTGTTGTCTTAGGATGGCAGTCGTTATAGCATGGTGGTAGGTCATTTTGCAATGCCCGCCTGGCTAGCTACCACCCTCAAGTAGAAAATCTGTCGCCAAGCACCTAACGGTGTGTTCCGGCAGCTGTCCTTGAGAGCCAGTACTTCTAGGTTAGCCTGAACAACATCTTCGACCACATCATCACTTACCATCAGGTGAGATAGTGGTCAAAGGCTAAACTATCAGGCATAAAAAAAAAATGAAATCTCTGCTGTGAAAACTTTCACTTATTTTGCAAGAGATTGGCGTAGGTAGGTACATGTTGTACTGCCTCCCATATAAAATCTTATATATAAAATTCTCGTCTAATATATAAAATTCTCGTGTCACAGTTTTCGTTGCCATACTCCTCCGAAACGGCTTGACCTATTTTGATGAAATTTTTTGTGCTTATCCGGTATCTATGAGAATCGGCCAACATCTATTTTTCATCCCCCTAAATGTTAGGGGTAGTCAACCCCTAAATTTTATTTTATTATTTTTTAGACAAAATTTTTAATTTCTATTTTTTTATGATACAACATACAAAAATACATACAATCCTCAATTTTCACCCTTCTACGATCAACCCATATTTTTTAAATTATTTATATGGCAAAACAACGTTTGCCGGGTCAGCTAGTATAGGTACAATATAATTATTTTATTCCTGGTTGTCTGGAAGAAGCAACACGTGTTACTGTATAGAAAACGGATTCAAATACCCGCGTTTGCCCGCAACGAAAACATTGTTTAGGTACATTTATTTCATATAATCGTAATTTACCATCAAATTAATAAAGCGAAAATAGAGCGTGAAAGGAATATAGGAGCACGGTTTTGTTTTTGCTTCACTTGTATCGTGCGCCGTGCTCTATCTGAACATCTTTATTTATCCCAGAATGTACCTAAGTATTTCTTTTCTCTTTAGAGATTACTAATCTTGAAAGAAAATAATAAAGATTTAAAAACATAAATGCAACATGGATGCCGAACTTAAATGTAAAACATAAATGCAACATGGATGGAGAACGATAGACGATATACATCGTCCATCGTTGCAAGTTGAAGTAAAAATGAACCCACGCACGATTGTGTAAATAGGAGCTCGTGCTATTTTCTTCGGTGCTCGTGCTGGAATTTAAAATCACAAAAATGTTTTATTTCGTCACTTTCAGCTAGGCCTAAAGCTAGTCTTTCATGGATACCCAGCCATGTAGGTATTCCTGGCAATGAAACTGCTGACTCATGCGCCAAAGCTGCGATGCCTCATGGTAATAGGGAATATTTTAAAATATATACACATGACCTTGCTCTAACTTGTGAGTCTCAAATGCGGATTTCTTGGGATAAGTGCTGGAAAAACTATTTTATATCCAAAGGAAAATTTTATGGCAAACTTCAATACTGTTTTATTTTATGTTATTGTGACGGAACAAGCACGAGGCCCACCTGATGTTAAGCGGTATCCTCTGCCTATAACAGATGCATTTCATCACAAGTGACGAACTGCAATGCGCCCATCACCTTAAGACATACTTGTTAAGTCTCATTTACCTGTAATTTCACTGGGTCTCAAGGACTGCTGCCGGAACACACCGTTAAGTGCTTTGCGACAGATTTTCTACTTGAGGGTGGTCGCTAGCCAGGCGGGCATACGCAAAATGCCGTTCCACCATGCGGTGAAGCTCAAGCCCGCGGCAGGATTCGAACCATTGACCTGCTGCGCGGTAGTCCATAGCCAATGCCACTGAGCCATCACTGCTTCCTATACCTTATATTATTACCTTTGTATACCTACAAAGCCTTGGTTTTTAAAGTTTAAAAAAGCGAATAAAATTGCAGCATCGACTATTATGACGGTCAGTTTAAAAATATGTGATCTGCAGTGCCCTCGTCAAGGCCACATTCACAGATTGAGTGGTCTCGAATTCTAATTTTTACCAAAAAGACTGGAGTACGTGACCCAAGCGTAAGCGACATATGGTCGATGCTGCAATTTTAGGGATGATTTATATTAGACCGGGCCGTGTCCGGGCCGGGGCGAGGACGGGGCGGGCCGGAGCGTACGTTAGTAGGCGGGCCCGGACAGGACACGGATCAGGCACGGTCTAATATAAACTGCTTCATACAAAATGCCCCGTCCGGGCCACGTACACGGCACGCCACGGGCACGGCCCGGTCTAATATAAATCTACCCTTATTCGTTTTTTTAAACTTTAAAAACCAAGGCTTTGTAGGTATACAAAGGTAATAATATAAGGTATAGGAAGCAGTGATGGCTCAGAGGCATTGGCTATGAAGTGCCGCGCAGCAAGTCCATGGTTCGAATCACGCCGCGGGCTTAAGCTTCACCGCATGGTGGAAGGGCATTTTGTGAATGCCCGCTTGGTTAGCGACCACCCTTAAGTATAAATCTGTCGCCAAGCACTTAACGGTGTGTTCCGGCAGCTGTATTTGGGAGCCATAATAATTACAGGCACATGAGACCTAACAACTATGTCTCAAGGTGACGGGCGCAGTGCAATTCGTGACTTGTGACGAAATGCAATTGTTATAGGCAGAGGTTAGTCCACTTAACATCAGGTGGGCCTCGAGCTTGTTCCGCAATTGAAGGGGTATTTGCCATAATCCCGCCGCAGGCGGCTTGGTGATCGGAATGTAAGAGGACAGTTCTGCTGCCTACCTTTCAGTATTTTTCCCTTAGTCGCCTCTTAACGACAAATATATCGGGAAGATATGAGGAAGTGCAATTCTAACCCGGTACCCCCCGGGGGATAGAATGGTCAGTGGTAAATAGTCTTCATAGCGAGTCGGTAATCCGTACCAGCGTAAACGCTCAATGGGAAAACATATTCTCGTGGAGCATCTAGCTTATCTAGCTTGTGTGTTACGTAGACAATGATTATTATTTTGTTTTAACTGTTCACGGTTTTTTTTGCTGGTTCGATTTTGACCGCCATCTCACCGGTTGGTAAGTGGTGATGCGGTCGAAAGTGGTAAACAGGTACAATAAGAACTGGCTCTCAGACAGCCGTAATCGATTTGGCTATATCCAAAGCTATAGTCGCCGGGCATTCGCAACATACTATACTATTTCGAATAGCGTCAGCTATTCGTTTTGGCAGCAACAGTTAAAGCTCATAAAATTATGCTTAACCGACATGACTATACAGATATTTTATCCAAACGTGTTTACCGACTTCCAGTACCACTTGCTACATCTCTATTAGCACGTAGAAGTCCTGCAGTTGCTCACGCCAAAACTTATAATAAAGTTTGTACATACTGTTTCATCAAGGACTGCAAAGTTTTTAACTGCAAAAAAAAGGTTCGGGGCTGGCTATTGAACCTCTCTTATGAAGAAACGGAAAACTTAATCTAACACACCTTCCCTTGCTCAAGGCAATTTGGCATCATTATCACCCTTACACACTCACTTACTCACACACTCCCATATACACGCACGACACATCCACTTTCACACACCTTTCTTACACCTCTTACAAATTATAATTTACTCAAATGGAAATATTTCTCCTCATACAGATTATAATCATTTTATGCAAAACAAATCTGAAAACAGCTAAACTGTTTTCTGAACTTATTATACAAGCATTTTATACACATACTTATATTATTTATAATACTTTAAATTAATTTTATATTGAAGGAAATGTATGTAACAGAAAAAAGTTTTTTAATCATTTCATTCATAACTTACCTCTACTGTAATTCATAAACAACCGAACTATTGTCAGTTTGTATAATAATGTTCAGTTTTTATAGTAATGTTAATCCTACACGAAGAAAATAAACTAATAAAAAAATGTCAAGAACAAAGACAAGTGTCTTGTAACAATAACTAGTTAAGAAATCGTACCCAGATACCCAAGATACAGGCACTCGCCTAGTTTGGGTATCAATGTTTACCAGTGTTTCATTAGATTTATAAGCCACGTATACTTCTGAAAATTGTTAACAAACTGTATAATGTATTGGAAAATAAATATTTATTATTATTTATTATTATTATTATTATTATTATTTCATAATAATTCCTAAATCAGCCAGTTATCACGGCATGCGTGATGAAAACGGGTGATTCAATCAAATATTACGAATCTGTATATATTATTAAATCTCTAATTATTGCATTTCAACAAGATAATTGAGGTCAATTAAGCTATTTACTTAATTATAATAATGAACAACGGAAAAGTTTTGGAATCGATATCGCGATAACTCCGTATCGCTTGTCTAGGGGGTATAGCGACAATATTTACATCTAAACAAATACGTTTGTAGATAATATTCTCAACAACAAATGATAAATCTTGTAAATCAGTGTTATCTTGGTGTATTACTGCTGCAGGCGTCCCTCGGGGCAAGATTAAAATGGGGACACGATTTTATCTCCTATTTCTGTTCTCAAATTTTGCAAAGAAAGCAAAACCATATTTAAAAATGTTAGGCTAATTCTTTTATATTTGGCATTTTCTGAAGCAGTGATGGCTCAGTGGCATTGGCTATGGACTGCCGCGCAGCAGGTTCATGGTTCGAATCCCGCCCAGAGCTTGAGCTTCACCGCATGCTGGAAGGGCATTTTGCGAATGCCCGCCTGGCTAGTGACCACCCTCAAGTAGAAAATCTGTCGCCAAGCATCTAACAGTTTGTTCCGGCAGCAGTCCTTGAGAGCAAGTAAAATTACAAGCACATGAGACCTAACAACTGTACGTCTCAGTGTGACGGACGCAGTGCAATTCATCGTTGACGAAATGCGTCTGTGGCAGAGGTTAGTCCACTTAACATCAGGTGGAGCTCGGGCTTGTTCCGTCACAATAACATAAAAAAAATAAAAAAAATACCTTCGACTACTATCTCAACTAATGAAAAGTGTGATGTGGTCCAGAATGTCACACGGGCTTAGCCTAGAATATGGACAACTGCCAAGCTACTCCATAGCTTGGCGGCTTAATTTTTTCCGTGAGGGTGGTATCTAGTCAGGCGAAAATTCTCAAAATGCCCTACCAACAAATGAAGCGGAGTTCGCATTGTGCACTCCAAGGCAGTTCTATTACCACTAGGCCATCACTGCTTGAAACATGATAATTAACTCCTTACCACTTTTCCTGCAGATGATTTACAGATTCATAAACCGGATAAGAGTTATTTGTGAAATAATTAGGAAATCATGCAATAAATTTTTAAATGGAGTATTCAACATGACATTTGTAATGTCATTGGGTTTTTAGACAGACAACTTATAATAGGAACTGGCTCTGAAGGACAGCTGCACCGGAACACTTGTTATGTACTTGGCGGCAGAGTTTTTTACTTGAGTGTGGTAGCTAGCCTGGCTGCCATTCGCACAATGCCCTACCGCCATGCTACAAAACTAGGTAATTCATATCCAAATCAGTAACAATATGAGCCTAGGAATTTTCACGACAAAAAAAACAGAAATGTTGATTTAATTTTCAACGACAGATATAAAGAAGAAAATATATTTGTTTCCTACTCTTTCTACACCTACTCAGATGGGTTTAATCTATTCAAACTCGAAAACTAAACCCCTATTAATATGCGTATAATAACATAATGTATAAAATAATATTTTTATTGCTAATATATAATAAAATATACCACAGTGATAATGCAAATTTTCTGTAATATAGTTACATTAGGTATTTATTATACCGCATTTTAAATGTCAAATATGTATGATATTTAAAAAGAGGTCTGTGGACATCGAGAAAACTTTCTCGAAGTCTGTGGAAGATATCGCGTTAAGCGACAATACTGCACATTTAAGAATTAATTGCGGTAAATAACTACCCCAATAACAAATATTTCAACAGAACATTGAGTAAGCCTTTTATACTTAAAAAAAAGTACACTCAAGAAGCATCATCATGAGATCTTGACTCTTCGAGCGCACGATCGAGAAAATTTCTCGGTCGTTTAGATCTCCTGATGGATGATGATTCGTGTAGAATCGCAGTGCGTAGAAATTTCTTCCGATTTGGGCGTTTTCTCCGGGCTAGAATTGTACTCTCCATATTATCTCGTAAAAGACGTAAGCGGCGACTAAAGAAGAAATACCAAAGTGGGCAGCAGCGCCTACTAAAAGATTTGCCATAAGATGGCAAATCCCAACAGCGTACCCCAAGCCATCTGCCAAGGGTGGGGATTAAGGTAAACCCTCCTAGTAGGGGAGGTTGTGTTCAGCAGTGGACGATCCGGATGACACAGTTATTATGTACACTCATATCATAGAGAAGAAATATTTTTGTATTTGTATGTAACGAACAAACATAAAAACTACTGAACCGATTTGAAAAAATCTTTCATCATTAGAATCCTACATTATCCCTGATAAACCTAGGCAATAGAATATTTTCAAAAAGTTATTTATTTTTGAAATTTTTGTCAAATACCCGTGCGTAGCCGGTGTGGGCCGCTATTATTATAGACTAGCTGTACCTGCGACTTCGTTCGCGATTGCCGTACCTGCAAACTAATTATTCACATTTTAGCACTGTTTATCTCATATTAAGCAACGCTGTGGTCTGTGGTGAAGCACTCTTAGTAAAGCATAGCTTAGAAAGGAGCGTTTTACTTTGGGTTTGATTACTCCCAGCATGGTTTTCTAGAATACAGTAGTTAAGTAACTCAGAGAGTTCCTTCGCGGTTCGCACAATAAAATTGCTGAAACAAAGTAGGAACTTTGTGCGTTTCTTTAGAATTTCGATTATAAAACGGTAACTTTTTGCCGAGGTTCTCCTTGTTTGGCGGTAGAACAAAATATATTAGATTGTACACATCCATTGCGCAGTCTCCAAAATGTATCTAGCAAAAGATAGATAGTTAAAAAATGTATTGTGGCGAATATTCCAGATTTTAGAGTTTTATCTTAGCAAGCTGGCAAATCTAAATAAGGATGCCGAGATGCCTGGGGCTGCCCGTGGGGTGCCAGGCTGCCCGTTTGGTGCCAGGCTGCCCGTGGGGTGCCAGGCTGCCCGTGGGGTGCAAGGCTGCCCGTGGGGTGCAAGGCTGCCCGTGGGGTGCCAGGCTGCCCGTGGGGTGCCGGGTGGCTCGTGGGGTGCCGGGTGACCCGTGGGGTGCCGGGCTGCCCGTGGGGTTCCGAGCTCACTCGTCACTATTCTAACAAAAAAAGAATAATTGAAATCGGACAAAGCGTTCATAAATTACAACTAAGTAACATTTTGACTTTCATCCCCTTTCCGAGGGAACCGTGCTGAATTTTAAGATAAAAAGTATACAATAACGTTCTTCGTGGTATGAACTCAAATCGTGTTAAGTTTCTTTGAATGCCATTCAGTAGCCCATGGGGTGCTGGGCTGCCCGTGGGGTGCCGGGCTGCCCATGGGGTTCCGGGCTCACTCATCACTATTCCAACAAAAAAGAATAATTGAAATCGGACTACGCGTTAATATATTACAACTAAGTGTACATTTTGACTTTCATCCCCTTTCCCGAGGGAACCGCGCTAAATTTCGGGATAAAAAGTATACAATAACCTTCTTCGTAGTATGAACTCAATTCGTGTTAAGTTTCATTGAATTCCATTCAGTAGTTTTGGAGTGATGCGCGGCCGGGATACAGACAGACAGACAGACAGACAGACAGACAGACAAACAGACAGACAAAAATAAAAAAAAATACAGTTTTGGCATCAGTATCAGCTACAGAGTGCTCTCAAATTTTTTTTTGCTAAATATCTTCAATGTACAGAATTGGACCTGTTACAGTTTTATTATAAGTATATAGATATAGATATGTTAATCTATCAACTTCTAGTGTTTTCAATCTGGTCCTTTATCTGGGTGGGTGGAAAGGTCACATGTGAGCATAACATCTAGCTGGATGAGCACTACTTATTGTCTTGTCTTTTATACGGCCGTGAAAGTATAGTATTGTCACAAACTCATGGATTCTTTCTCCCTCGCAGGGAAATGATCTGGAACGCATTAACCCATAGTATAATTTTATTTTCCACCTGTACAGTAACCGGCGAACTAGCAGAACTCATCTCACGTATGAGGACAAATTAGTAGGTCCACCAGACAGCCGCGGTCCCAACGGTGGTGAAGAATTTTGCATTCGGGTAACCAATATCCAGGCAAAAAAGGGGAAATCTACGGAGATTAACGTGATTATAATAAAACAAACATTCTTAATTCATAATTGTATCCGTCCTTAATCCCATCTCATCCTTAATTTATAATTGTATTAAAACTTCATTTGTATATATTTTAAACTTTGTAATTTTTCTCTTTAAACTGTGTTATTATTATAAATGTACTGATGTGTATTTAATGAGTACTCAGTAATAAAACATTATTATTTTATTATTATATGCCTGCATGTTTTTGCTGTTTGGAGGTTCTACCACATTTTTTTACTTCCGTTTTAATGTGTCTTACCCGTGGAGTGCAGGGAAAGAATTGCTCTCTCTTTCTGTGAGAGTCAGTAGGTGGGCAGCAGCGCCTTCTGAAAAACCGCCATCTTAACCCATTGGCATCGGCGATAATGATAACACTAGGATTTCATTCATAACTATGACATAGTGGTCCTGACGATGCCAAGCCACCCTGACGCTAAGCGTGGGGATTTTGGTAAACCCAGCCTAATACGAGAGACATTTCTTCAACGGTGTACGTTATGGTTGTTGTTGATGATGATGATGAATGCCTTTTTTTCCTATTTAAAAATACTTCTTATCCAATGTCATAGAATAAAAACATCTACACTATGAAACCTTTTGCTATGGCAAAATTTCAAGTTTGTTTTTATATATTACAAGCGGCCCGCCCCGACTTCACACGAGTGACAAAAAAAAATTACTAATACCTACGTTCATCAGGGATAATGTAGGATACTAATGGTGTAAGAATTTTTCAAATCGGTCCAGTAGTTTTCATGTGTTTTCGTTACATACAACAATACAAACCTTTCCTCTTTATAATATTAGTATATATGTTATTGCAATTTAGTATTCAGTCAGTCAGTAGGTATGTTTTACGATTATACAGTTAACAAAGTCAACAAATAAAATATATTTCAATTTCACTAGTACCTAATTGGAAGTGGGTGGGCTCTTTTTAGTTTCAATGTAGCAATGATATACATTTAATAACTCGACCTATTAACTCGCTCCCATTTTATCATTTCCTTTATATACTGGTTTAATAGGTACTTAATCAATGCAATCAGTTCGTCGCAAAAAAAAAATTTATAGCAACGAGTAAGTTTATAAGTAGGTAGGTATAATCGTTCTCTTTGTGCATGCAAACAGGTTAAGTATAAAGATATTCCACACAATCAAATCAAGCAGCTCAAATTGTTTAAGGAGATAAAGTATTTACACAAAAAAAGGAAGATAAACTATTACTATCTATTCTGTCTGAACCCTGTAGTAAAGCACTTGCCACTTGTGAATGATTTAATATAACAACATAAGTAATCATATCGTCCAGTAAGTATATATTTGTAAAACAGTCAGGACAGGCCGCATTGTATGCTCGGACATTGAACACTGAACATCTCGCGGTCTTATTTCATATAAAAATAATTGAAAATCAAGTGCAGTGATGGCTCCAATCAACGCGACTGATATCAACAACTCTAATAATTTCGTGCCAGCGAAGGAGGTGCTTCCGGAAGTAGAAACAGAAAACGGAAATGGCAAAGCACAAAGTAATGGGTATGTTTTTTTTATTGGAGTATTCTAGATATAATTAAATAAATAATAAGGCATCAAGTGATAATAAAATAAAAAGAACATAAATGTATAATCCAAACAAATAAATTGCAGTATCTTTCGAATCTACTATCTTAATATTATTTTTGCTAGCACATTTTAATCTTTATGAATACAATACTTTGATGTCTACCTTAAGCTAGTTCGCGAGCAAAACAGAAGACTCATAACTATAACTAATCTACCAAAAATAAAAAAATATGCATACCGTCAAAAATAACCTATCGTATCCTAGAATTATTCCGATACTTGTATAATTATTTATTATACTCATTTCTTAATATCTATAACTAATACCTAATTATATACCTAAAGAAATCTAGAAAGATCGTTGCGAAATAAACGTTCTGCAGTTCGAGCCCCAACAAGGGTCAATTGCAGACAATAAATATCTATCAGTTGATATCGATTCGATCCACGATCAATTGCAACTCGTTTATCAAGTCCATCAAATCGGAACTAACATATATGTTTTCATGTTGTATTAAAGAAATTGAATTAAATGTCACCTAACAAACTAGAAGTTTATTTCTCATTTATTTACATAACAACTTATGTAAATGATATCAGTAAAAATATATCAGATTGTTGGTAAGCGGGAAATTATTATTGAAAACTTGTTTTGAATTATTATAATAAGCTGGTTTGTGCTTCTGATCAGCACGATATATAGGTACCTAAAAGAAGTGCAAATGTGCGAGATTGCGTCAAGAATGCAGTCAATCATCAACTGTAGAGTCATTCACCTAAGGACAATTATATACGTTACGATCACATTCCTGGAGCAACACGATGCAATATCTATATTCTTTAGAAATATGTAAGCCATCTTTAAAAAAAATAAGAAAAAGTATTCGTTATAAAAAATATTTTCTCGATCGTGCGCTCGTAGAGTCAAGACCTCCTGAGGATGCTACGTGTAGAAGCGAAACGCGACGAAAATTCTTCCGCTTTGGCTGCGTGGCGTTTGTGACGTCACGTCGGTTTAACAGGAAAATTAGGCGGAATTGTCACTAGATATATATTTTAAGTGTTTTATTAAAATATTGATTTAATGTTTACTTGAAATATTTTAAATATATTTGTTATTAATAAAAATATTATTGTTTTTTCCTAATTTTCGGTCGCAGTGTGCTTGACTATTTACATATTATAAAATTATATTATATTATATATGTACGAGAATATCGGGTATCCCGCTCGTACTTTTCTTCGGTGCTTGCCCGTGTTCAGCTTGTAGAACTATTTACGTAGAAACCTAGGTTCAAACTAAATAGGGAAACCTCTACCTACTCATAAGTTCCTATCGCATTTTTTGCAATAATTATTTCCGCCATGTTGACCCTGAATTGTCTTATTGATTATGCTTCTTACATATAGAATCATGCAATCTGAAGTTTAGTGATTACTTAATTCAGCCAAAGAAATAATATATAATTATATATCATAATGATGTGTCAGAGGTAACATGAGAATGTCGGTACCGTAACAGGCTCCACGAGACTTACGTACATTCTTATTAGTAGAGCTCTTGATTTTAGAATGGCCGGTTTTATCGATGTCTTCCCAACGAAGCTCGATCGATATTTGTACGGAAGTTATTTTTATTTTGTTACATAATATAATGTGATATGGGTCATTAATTTTAAATTTGAATTTTTGGTGATGATTTCGCTGTGTCTGTTTACTGTGTTTATCATGCGAAGAAAGTTTAGCTTAAGTAACGATAGCTTTTGTTTTTAATTTTGAAGTACAACATAATGGGACGTGCGTTATGTGTTATTAATAGTATAGTAGTGTATCTTATAACAGTAACCATTTTGTCTTTATTAAGTGAAAAATAGCGAAAAAAGTTCTTTTTCTAAATCACAGGTTTCAACATGTACAAAGTTTAGATCTCCAAGATATTTGTATGTACGATGTATTTAGTTTGTATGGAGTCTGTTTAAGATGGTTTAAATTTAACACAGTAAAAACCAACTGACAGTCTATATATTGACAATAACTAACATTATTACGATTGAATAATTTGTTTCAGGTATTCATACGAGACTCTAGTAGAGACGGCCAATTTCCTCCTGACGAGAATACCGGTGAAGCCGAACGTCGGCATCATATGCGGCTCCGGGATGGGTTCGTATTGGAACGAGGGTATATATTCCACACTATACTTAGCATGCACGTGTGTATACTTAACATATATCTAAGTATATATATTTGCGTCAGAAAAGTCCATTTCATAAGTTGCGCGCTTTTTTGGAAGTAAAAAAATTACAACAAATTATAAGGAGTTTAGAATTTAATTTTAGTTCAAGAAAATTCAAACAAACTAAGATTTGCATGTTTTATGCTTTCACTTCTCTACCTACTCTTATGCTGTTTTTTTTTATTGCTGATAGGTAAGCCTTTGATCACAATCTCACCTGATGGTAAGTGATGATGTGGTCGAAGATGTTAACAGGCTTAACCTAGAATTACTGGCTCTCAAGGACAGCTGCCGGAACACACCGTTAGGTGCTTGGAAACAGTTTTTCTACTTGGGCTAGCCAGGCGGGCATTCGCGAAATGCCCTTCCACCATACGGTGAAGCTCAAGCCCGCGGCGGGCTTCGAACATGGACCTGCTGCGCGGCAATCCATAGCCAATGCCACAGAACCATCACTGCTTCAATATCAAGCACTAAAGGAATAATACGTGAAGGTAGTAGAGCCATCTGAAGAGGTACCATCTTACACTGCGATACAGTATGCGAGACAGTGCTGGCAATGCAAAATATGGGTGATACAGTACAGTAAAGTAACCAACACTCAGAAATTTCGAATTTCGGGAAATAAAGAAACAACGTGAAGCTTAGCCTTAGTTTACTATATTTGAACAGCTATATTCAGTTAAAGATTAGTTTTGTTTGATTTCTTTGCCCACAATCATCAGTTTGAGGGTTAACCCAGATCCATACCCATTATTATATTCTTCTCTTTAAGGTTCGTTGGCTGAGCACATAAAGGATCCTATTAACATACCATATGAAGACATTCCCAACTTCCCCATAAGCACAGTCGAAGGTCATCATGGGAGATTAGTGTTTGGTCATTTGGAGGGAGTGCCAGTTGTGGCCATGCAGGGACGATTCCACTACTATGAGGGATATCCACTTTGGAAGGTAAGCGAGATACAGTCATAACCATACTCGTGTATTTTGAGGACTGGATGAATACTTTTCGAGGCTCGCACCATATGAAATATAAAACTATTAAAAAATACCGAAAGGTATCACTGAACTGTATGAAATAACTTGCTGCAGTCGTTCAGGTTTCCAAATATTATTTAATATTACAAAATCACAAATATACGATGTAAAATTTAAGTCATGTGCGGGATGCGAACCTGCGTCCATCCACCCCTTGAGCCGGGGTATGCTCTAACCAATTGAGCTAACATGACATGACGTCATAACTCAAATCTTTCCTATCGTTCTTTAACCATCGTATTGGGATGGAGCGACATGTATAGTACTACTTACCAAGGGGTAGATGGAGGCGGGTTCGAATCCCGCACATGACTTAAATTTTTCCTATTGTATATTTGTGATTTTGTAATGTAATCCGCATAGCAGGCGTTATTGCAAACCTTACAATATTAAAATGTTTTTTAAAAAAATTTCTTCTACTCTATTCGGTACACTTACTTTTACTTATAGATATCTACTTATTAGTTTCAAAATCAATTGAAGAGTTGAAATTAAGACATTCAAGTATGTATAGGCAAATACTCTTTTCAGTTCATTTAGTGTATTTTAAAACTACACGATCGAAGTTGGTGAAGATGGGAAATTGATGATAAATGGGACTAAATTGAAGATATATTACATACCTTAACATACCTATATACCCAACAAAAAAATATAATCAAGATAACAAATAAATAATCACCAATTTTATTGGATTATCCATCCAATTAAAATTTATGCGTGGTCATGAACATAAATTATAAATATATGATATGCGTTGACTTGAGAACCTTTTTCATTTTGTTTTAGAAGTCGGTTAAAAGGGATTTCAAGAAATACAAGTAGTAAATTAAAAACCTCATATCATAGCTTATTTAACAATTCTGGGCGTATTAAATGTAGTCATAATATACACAAAGCACTTATAAGTTATATGTTAATAGTAATAAATAAAAATTACCGATTTCGAGGCGGTCTTCAGGTGTGTCAGAGGAAGAACCGAATGTGGAATTTAAATCAGAGTAAACGTTATAAGTCTAGGAGTGCTAGACAGCGAGTTTTTATTAATACTAAAAATCCCACTAACATGCAATAATTTAAAAAAATATATTGTTAGGTTTGCAATAACGCCTGCTTTTATAGTACAACGCAAGTGGTACTATAGATGTCGCTCCATCCCTATACGATGGATAAGAACGATAGGAAAGATTTGAGTAATGACGTCATGTAATGTTAGCTCAATTGGTTAGAGCATAACCCGGCTCAAGGGGTGGATGCACGCGGGTTCGACTTCCGGACATGACTTAAATTTTTCCTATCGTATATTTGTGATTTTGTAATGATATAATATGTTTATGATGTATTTGGTCCATTACAGAAAAAAAACTCTTATCTTAACCTATAAACAGTATCAAGGGTAAACTTTGACCCTATACTAGAATGTTTTTACGACAGCAAATAAACGAATGACGTAAAAAAATAACAGTTTAAATAATGTAGAATGCTCTTGATAAACACAGAAAAAAAACAATATATGTTTTTTTTTAAACCGGACTGGGTAGCATTTGTCACTATCTCACCTGATGTTAAGTGATGATGCGATCGATGATGGAGCGCGCTTACCCAGAAGATAACTATTCAGTCACGTTTAGAAATCCCCATATTGTACTTAACCGGAAACACAGACTCAGGCAGGGTGTTCCATTCCCTGGCGGTTCGTATGATGAACGAAGAAACAAATCGCTTCGTTTGGGTAAATGGAATATCCACCATATAGCGAATATACATGTATATAATAAACATAAAAAAAAATACAGACGAATTGAGTACCTCCTCCTTTTTTTAAGGTGGTAAAAAGAAAGAACACAGGATATGCTCTAATGTGGAGACAAATATATAATGCATATAATGAACACAGTTACTCTTCCACTGTATGATACGTTGATGACAAAGACAGGAATACAAGCATGCAGTATAGACACACATATGCACATTACTAATAGCCAATCTATCTCATGTTTTTATTTGTTATTTTTCTCTTTGATCATCTAAATTACAATTTAAAACTGTGAATTTGAAGAGCAAGCAGATACTTACAACACAAGTTAATTCATAGTGTAGGTTCTGCGGACTAATTAGTGAATACCAAACTTGTATTTTACTTATAACAACAAAATGTAAACATTATATTATTAATCCTTACTATGGGTTTGGGTATGTTTTTGGAAATAAACTTTATTATTATTATTATAATCAGGAGACGTCGCCTGATTTAACATTGCCATGCTCGAGGTATGGGTTTCTCCCGGTTTTTATAAGTTCACACTTATGAAATACGAGTATATATGGGAAGTCGATGAAAATCTGATAACCGAATTTAGAAGAATGTTCCCGAATGTTTTAAATGGTTCCAGAAAGTACAATAATGCCCTGCAATTATTTAATTATTTTAGAATTAGGACGTTGATATTTCGGATTACAATGTTATTACATGTATTTTTTTTGGTTTGGTTACTTATATGTACTTATATTTTGAGTTCTAAAGTTTGATTTCTTTTCGCCTTCGTAACGGCTGAAAGGAGAATGTAATTCAATACCAATATAGATTATCTACGTGCTGAATTATCAAAAGTTATTTGTTATGCAAGGCTGCAAAGATATTATTTGGCACGTGTACCTAAATCGAAACCTGACCAAGCAAAGGGTTCTAGGAAGCGAGGGTTGCAAAGGTACAAGATACAATACAACGTTGCTGTCGAACGAAACATAATTTATCACCTAACATCAGCAAGGAAAATTCTAGGTATAGCTTAAATAATTATAGTAAATTAGCGGTGTCACTCATCCTAGCGTACTCTCCTTACAAATTTTCAATTTTGACTATGCCAAAAAATAGTACTGAAATAGTTAATTGAGTTAAGATACTAATTTAATCATTTCATTATTCATGAGACTTATCTCATTCGTTTATCATATTCATTTTATATTGAAAATTAATGTAATTTTCTGGAACTCTTATAAGAGTTCTAATTTAAAATACCTTTTGCACCCTAGCGAATAAATAGTACTTTTCACGCAGATTTCGAATGATGAACTTTTCCGAGCTAGTAAGGTGAAAATTACATTTCAACTCGATTTTTTTACTATTCCGAGGGTACACGATAGAAAACGCGGGCGAAGCCCCGGCTAGAAGTTACATACTCATAGTAATATAAATATTTATTCCATCTGCTGAATAAGTACATACGCTTGCATGACGCAATTACATTTCAGAAGATTATGTTCAAATATAATGTTCATGACTATAATATATTGATACATATTATAAAATAACTAAAACAACCACTTAAGATGAATTAGGTACAATGTACGTTAGATAGGAATTGATTCGGAACCTCAATGACAAAAGAGGGACTTAAAGTAAACACTTGAACAAACTATTATTTATTTCTTGTAAAAAGTCTGCTTTTTATTAGTTAATTTTTTAAACAATATGGCATAATCCGTAATGAAGTGACAATATTTTGGCCTCGTCTAACTATCACAGCAAAAACGATCACCGTTGAATAAATGCCTCCAACATTTTTTGGGGTTTTCATAATGCTCAGGCTTGGCAGGCGTCTTCAGGATCAGAATAACCTAGAATTAATGGCTCCTTTACGGACAGCTGCTGTGAAACCCTGTTAGTTGCTTAGCGACAAATTTTCTTCTTGAGGGTGGAAGCAATGGTACTAGTAATTTTTATGACCAGCGATATAAGTTTCTTTTAATTTAGAAATTTTACGTGCCGGGAATATTCTACTAATAATTATGAATTAATCTTCATTATTTGTATATATAACAATTAATTTACATTTTATTTTTATAAATGGAGTGTTCATTGTGTAACAATATATACATAATTTGGAAAACAATCCCCCACACAGGTGATATTGAGGAACAAGTAGTGTCATGATCAATTTAAAATAAGTTGGGACAGTAAAACTTAAAATACGTCTAGTTTGTTTAAATAAAAGGTAACAGATGGAAAATACCAGAAGGTAGGGAACAGCGCCTTCTGGAGAACTGCCGTCTTATACTGCGATCCTCAAGACGCCTGGTGAACGTAATGATAATTTTGATAGGGGAGGCATTTGTATACTATCTTAAATTTCACGATACACCACACAATAGTATTACTTATCTAATTTATCGTCGCTTCATTTACAATTAGTTCTGATAAATAGTCCACAACACTCGGAAAAGTTTATAGTTCTTGAGCCAGATAAGATGAGGGTGATGCAATTATCAAGCGACCCCCAGCGAATGGGTTATCTCTTGTTATGACGCTTCATCCATTCGACATTGGAAAACAATACAAAAAAATACCACACAGAGCTCTAACGGGTATGTGCACGATAAACTTTTTTTACTTGCTGATAGACTAACCTTTGGGCACTATCTCCCTGATGGTAAGTGATGATGTCGTCGAAGATGTTGGTCAGGTTAAGCCTAGAATGGGATGATAGCTAGAAACACATTGTCAGGTACTTGGTACCGATTATATTGTAAGGCAGCCATGCGCATTAAATCTACGGCATCACCATATGTATTTCCACACAATAAAAAGGTATAGAAGGATCACTCCGCAAAACCATTCCAATAAATAAGCGACTCTAGCTACGAAGCAATAAAGTGCAATTCAGCTCGCAAAGCACGGAGTACCTAATATTTAAATTTACCTACAAGGCGTCTCTCTTTCTATCTCATAGTCGCGCATAGCTCTGATCTCTTCTGACGCGGCAGGTATACGCCGATGTACCTGTACCATTGTACCTTAAACGCGGAGTGAGCCACGCCTGGATTGCTCAAACCGGCAAGCCATCATGGCTTCAAAACTCGATTGAACTGTAATGCGTTCACTTCCAAAAAGTATTTAGATGTAAACCTCCTGCTTTTATTTTATTATCGACTAGCTGCGCCCCACGGTTTCAACCGCATAGACAATTTTAAAATGTGGTCATGATTAAAAATATCCTATGCATTAACGCAAACTATCTATATTCTAAGTTTACACCCAATTCGATTTACGTGAAGGAGTATCAAACGTACTCCCTCACTTACAGACTTTCGCATTTATAATACGATTTGTGCTTAATGCGATTTTTTCCTTCACTAGGCAAAAAGATATATTACTCTTATGCTTCTTATAAGCCAAGGCAGGTTTTCGGAAATACGTACTCCTTCAGTTACAAACTTTCGCATTTATAATACGATTTGTGCTTAATGCGATTTTGTCCTTCACTAGGCAAAAAGATATATTACTCTTATGCTTCTTATAAGCCAAGGCAGGTTTTCAGAAATACGGAGACATTTAAAGGTCGAAGATATTTATACCTTATGCTCTTACAAGTCAAGCTCGTTTTTTTAGGAAATACGGAGACAAATATGAAGGTATGATGGTATAGTATTGACCTACATCTTATCTAAAATTTATCGTAAAATGCCGCACGCGATATTCTCGATTTATATTTAATAAGTTGAAACAATGGAACGTTATCAACCTTCGACAAAATCATAATCAACGAAGATGGCGTTAAGAAAATAGTTTGCAATAAACTTATTGTAACTTATTATTTGTAATTTAATTAATTAATGTCAGGCGATCAAACATTCTATGGTTATAATTGAGTACATATATATGTTCTGAGCTATGGGCAGAGTAATTCTGGTTTTACTAATCGAGATGGGTGTTGCGATATATCGTTCGGAACTCGAGTTATTATTACTGATGTTGTTGCCATCTACAGGGTATATTAAGGTAGTAAATTTTAAGAATTATGGCTTGTTTTAAATCTTTCGTCGAGATATACTGGGTTATTCGAAAAATGCTAACAACCTCTTAGAGATGACTTCTGTTAATCCTAACAAAGTTTTTTTATGTGTTTCTGACGGAACAAGCACGGTTTTGAGTAAAGTCGTAGAACTAATGTTGTATATCTTGATAAACGGAGGTAGTCCATAATCTCCATTTGAATATTTACATCGAGGAAATTAATAAAATATGAAATAACAAATTACATGCACAAGAGACGTTTAAAATCAGGTGGATCTCGTACATGTTCCGTCAGAAACACATAAAAATACTTTGTTAGTACAAACAGAAGAACTCTAAGAGGTTGTTAGCATTTTTCCAATAACCCTGTATATTAGATATGCCTCGAGTTTTTTATCATTGGCAAATTAGATTCATATTTTACTTATACCAAGGGTCTATTCGCGATCATTTTGACTAAACTCGACGTTTCGATTGAGTTACATTAACCATGGTCACAAGGGGACATTGGTTAAATATTGAATTCCGTTTTGCTCACTGAGGATGAGCTCCTATTCAGATGACCTTTCCATTATGAAAAAATATATGTTATGAATGAACGTTTTGAGAACAAACCCGTGCTGAAGATTTTTCACATGTCTATCCATTGTAATAGAGGCGAGATTATTGGTATCTAAAATGGTTACTCCATATGTACTCAGGACTCCTATTACAAAAGTGTGTTGTGTTAAACCACAAAATTTTACTAATATTAAGGTTAATAAAATGAAATATACAATTACTGTTGTTCTTAAGATTGGGTGAAAGGGCGAGTTTTCCACAGGAACGAGAAGAATCTACAAAACTTTTCTAGTGGTAAATCGGTAGATGTAATATAATATAATGTGTTACATTGTGTAATGAATCTAAAAATAATGTCGTAAGCTGCGTCAAGCGGGATCCCGCAGCGTATCCTCGAGCGCGTGGATGGACTATTGTTGTTGCTTTGCCAGATAGTTAATTAATTAAGAGGCTGATTCAGTTCAATTATGAGATGAAACTGTGCAGTGTGTCCAATCTCGTCCTGCTTGACACTGCGCTGTCACTTTGAGACGTTACTTTTTATGTTCACCTAGTAATTTCAGTTGCTACATTGCCCTTCACGCCTTCGCACAGTTTGCACACTACTGCTTCAACGCAGTATATCTGACACTGCGATTGTACCCACCTAGTCAGGCTCTTGGTAAAGATAGTTTTAAGCCTTATCTTTAACTAAAGTCTGAAGATCATTAACCACCAAGTGAAGTGAAAAATATAAGCAAAAAATCTTTGCCGCTGAGGAGTACCAAAAAAACAGCATCATTACCGACATTTACACCTTCAAATTAAACAGTAAATAAACATGTACAGCACAGATCCGTTAATAAAATGTACGTCCACATGGGACCACAAAGCAGGGGATCAGGGCATTGATAATCCATCAAGAACTTACACACGCGCGCCCGGTCAAATGAGATGTGTCGCTGCACCATATTCGCATCGCTCTTCGTCTCCATGGCACGTGTCATGTTACGTGGATACGCGGCGGAATTCCACCTGACGCAGCGAACGGCCTGATAAAATATATATTGCCATTCTTGCTTTTCCGTGTTTTATGATGATTAAACAATGTGATTAAAGCATGCTTATTCAGAAATCTCCTTTTTACAGTGTTGCCTACCAGTTCGTGTAATGAAGCTCCTCGGAGTGAAGACACTGATCGCAACCAACGCAGCCGGCGGATTGAACCCTAGCTACAAGATCGGGGATCTGATGATCGTCAAGGATCACATCAACATGATGGGCTTTGCTGGAAACAACCCTCTCCACGGCCCCAACGATGAGAGATTCGGTCCTAGGTTCCCGCCAATGAGCAAGGCGTATAGATTGGAGTTCAGAAAGTTTGCTAAAGAGGTAGGTCATTTATGTGCAAAAATGTGGTCAAGTGCGAGTCGGACCTCGCTCTTTCAGGGTTCCGCATTGCAACAGCCCGTAAAAGATAAAAAGGCACTTCTTTCGATCAGATGAAGTCTAATAGTCTGGTTGATGGCGCACGCCCCTCTATGACGGTTAAAGTAATACATTTGGAGCACGAAATTTCGACGCTAAAGAGCGTGCCCAGGTGGCCGAGTGGTTTAGGCCTCCGGCGCGAAATCGGAAGACGCGGGTATCAATTCCCGCCCTGGGGATAGTATTTTGTGCTCCAATAATTTGTAAGATATGATTTTCGCTTAGCACGCGATAGAGAACGTATTCATACAAAGAAAAAAAAAATGTTTGGTCATAGCTTCAAAACCACATTGTAATTTTTTTTGTATTTATTGGTTAAATAGAGGATATAAACAGGGTGAGCATTATATGGGTCAGTAATGGCTGTGTCTGAAATTAGAACACGTACAAAGATCTCTTTATGTTATTTATTCATTTTAGATATCATGTTTCATAGTAATACAGCTTATGGACCTACACCATCGAAATAGATATATTATTAATATTTTTCTTCAATACCACCGGGGTCGATTCTCGAACTGAATGCAAGGCTTTAAAATCTATGAAAGCAGTTTTTCTTGTAACTAAAGCCGATGAAGAAGATCTTTATATGTCTTATAGTTTCAGAGTGTCCATACTGACTTCTGTCATCAAAATGGCCCATCCTTTGTGCCAAAATTTTAGATTCTTAATTAAATTAGTTTTTGAGTTCGACCCCCCAACAAAAATGATCTAAAATTGTCAAGATTGACAAAACCTACTATTTTAAGATAAAAAAAGATTAAATTATTACATATTTCTACACTATTTATTGTGCTCTACACGATTAAAACCAACATGATAGGGTGTAAAGTTTATTTTAGGTTTAGTCATCTTGTTTTGGAGACCCCAAAAATTAAACTGATTGAATTTCTAGTCCAATATTCATCTTAAGGTCAGCGTTTTACGCCAAATAAGACATTTTTTAACCCATTCAGTCTGCGAGCAAGAGACGCGTGACATACGGGCGGACATACAGACAGACAGATATATAGCAGTCTCGTTAATAGGGTTCCTTTTTGCCCTTTGGTTACGGTTAGTAAAAATATTGTAGGTTAACGTTAAAAAATAACAATAAGAGATCGATATGTGTCACAACACAAGTGATATATATCTAGACTATAAATCTATACTTTACGTCAAATTCACTTTATGCCGTATTTAGTTTAAGCCGAGAAATAAAAGCATTTCACTTAAAATCATAATTAACTTAATATATATTTCAAAAATTCCTTCCTTCGACAATACGCAAATAAATTTTGAAGCAGTGATAGCTCAGTGGCAATGGCTATGGACTGCCGCGCAGCAGGTCCATGGTTCGAATCCCGCCCAGAGCTTGAGCTTCACCGCATGGTGGAAGGGTATTTTGCGACCACCCTCAAGTAGAAAATCTGTCGCCAAGCACCTAACGATGTGTTCCGGCAGCAGTCCTTGAGAGCCAGTGAAATAACAGGCAAAATGAGACTTAACAGGTATGTCTCAAGGTGATGGGCGCAGTGCAGTTCGTCACTTGCGATGAAATGCATCTGTTATAGGCAGAGGGTACCGCTTAACATCAGGTGGGCCTCGCGCTTGTTCCATCACAATAACATAAAAAAAAATATATACAACTCATCAATGGGCACATACGGTTTATGACAAGCATGGGCCGTTGGACTTAGCTGCATGTCTAAAAGAACGCAACGCGTACCTACGTCCCGCGTTGTACAGTAGCCTATTTGAAGAGTCCCCAGTGTATACAGGTGTCTATACTCTGGTTTTTAATTCGAGATCAAAAATGTAAACAATGGTGTTAACCGTGCAAAAAAATTACAAGTACTTGGTAATTTTTCTAATTTTGGGAACAGATGGAGCATTTAATGTAAAAAATATATTTAATGCTATAATTAATTGCATTATTATGAAACAATTAAACACTTTTATATGCGCGTACATATTTACGCATATTTTCAAGCCTGAAAAAATTTGTGTAAGATTTTTTTGTTTTTAATAGCCACACTTGTGAGAATATTTTTGAAGAAAAACTATTGAACACCCTGACCTATCAGTTTGACAATGACATATATTGACATTTCTTTGTTTACATTTTTGATCTCGAATTAAAAACCAGACTATAGTTTAAGCCTTCCCATACTGACACATCTAAATGGCCCATCCTGTATAACAGAATATACAGAAATCAGTACGTCAGAGATCTTATCGTTGTATATACAAAAAAGTCACAATTCAAGTTGTCTGTCCATAGATGCAGACGATAAGATAAGTACCTTTTTAGGGTATCTACCCATAGGGCAAAACGGAACTCAATTGATGAGACTTTGCTGTCTTTCTGTCAGAGTATGTCACGGGTCATCTAACTTGTAAAAAGAAATAGAATTAGATGCAACCTGCAATTTTGATATTTTGTGTAGGAAGAACGGTGACTCAAAGATAAATTTTAATATTGTTAGGTTTGCAATTTTGACATTTTGTGTAGGAAGAACGGTGACACAAAGATAAATTTTAATATTTTTAGGTTTGCAGTAACGCCTGGTATGCGGATTACATTACAAAATCACAAATATACGATAGGAAATTTTTTTAATTCCGCACATGACATAAATTTTTCCTATCGTATATTTGTTATTTTGTAATCAAAGATAAATATTGAACTAGAATTATTTTTAGGATGAGAGGGGGGCGGCGGTAGTTGTGGTAAAGTAGGTACTGTGTTTCTTTAGGTGGAGTTTTCGAAATGAAGGTATGTTTTGCAATACACTAAGCCACTGACTTCCTTTTTACTCAGCAATCAAAACCGTAAGAGGGATTTTTCCACTATAAAAGCTTTTATTGAGTACAGTACGGATTAACATTTTTGAAATCATAAATAATAAATAAATGACAGGATTCTATATCAATTCTAGACCATTTTTGTTAGGGTATCTATATCAAAACTTAAACTATTTCGGAATGTGAAATTCCGGTATATAATGTACCCGTAACCCTAGTTTAATCAACTAATACTGAAAACGCTAATTTACAACAAAGTTTCGAAGCAGTGAACAAAAACATTTTATTTTTCATTTACGTGCTCTTGCAATGCGGAACCTTAAAAGAACGAAGCCCGATCAACACTTGTCCAGTTTTTACTTTAGGAGTTGACATCAGTTATTTATACATAAATAAGATTATACCATAGTATTGCATTGATGTTATCGATCCCTTTTGTTGTTTACAAACTGCTCTGTCATATTGTCGTCGTATTACCATTCCAAGCGCAAGGTTATCTCGGGTCGCAATACGGTTTACAAATGGAAATTGTTATAAAATACTATAGCAGACTTCCTGTTTCTAGTGACGTAGTGTAGTTATCTTAGAAATCTTAGAATAGTTATAGTGACTTAATCAATAACTTATTGAAGCCAGTATCATGCTGATTCAAAACAATTGAGCTTTAATTTTCATGGTCTGACTTCCTCTCACCACAGTTATTTCATACTTTTCAGTGTCAAAAGTCGGTTCCCTTGTATTTTTTTCGATAATATCTTCACCCTTTTCAGTTTTCCATATACCTCTATTGGCGAGTCGATCACAAGATCGACTTTCACTGCGTCATCATTGACAAAAGTTTCATTTGCCATGTCATCCAGATGTAGACTTATTGGCAAATACATTTTTAGTCGAGTGTAACTTAATAACTACTAAACTGATTTTAATAAATTCATTTTTGCAATAATACATGCTTAGCGGATTACATTACAAAATTACGAGTACCCCATGTGCGGGATTCGAACCTGCGCCATCCACCTCTATAGCTGGGCATGCTCTGAACGTAGAAGCTAACATGACATACAACTTTATTTAGGTAATAGGTGGCCGAGTGGATTAGGCATCCAGCGCAAAATAGGATGGTGAGGGTTCGATTCCCGCCCTGGACATAATATTATGCTCCAATAATTTTTAAGTAGCCAGTACGTATTAGCCTCTTGCCGTCATGATAAGCTCAATGTTGTTTTCGGTTAAGCCATGGCATACCCTTCGCTGGATGTTCGCCTCTTAAAGAATGAAGCAATAGTATATCATCATCATCATCATCAGCCGGAAGACGTCCACTGCTTAACAAAGCCTCCCCCATAGAACGACACAAAGAACGGCTATTAGCCACTTGTAACCATTGGCTACCCGCGACTTTCACGATGTCGTCAGTCTACCTAGTGGGGGGCCTACCAACTAAAATATATATGTCCAATATTCAACATTTTAGGTTGTTAATTTTTTTTTTTATATTCATGTAAGTAAAAATAAAACCTACATCTACGCATAGATATTTATACAATATCTCTTGGGTGGTCTAGGATAAAACAATGAACTGTGTAATTAAATATCAGCGGCAGCACAAACACCACTTCACTGCCTCTTTTATACTTCGGAACGTTGATATAATAGACAGTCTCTGTTAGTTTTCTTTTAGTCTTTTTATGCCTGATAGGTTAGCATTTGATCACTATCACACCTGATGGTAAGTGATGATGTGGTCGAAGATGTTGTTCAGGCTAACCTAGAATTACTGGCTCTCAATAACAGCTGCCGGAACACACAGTAGAAAATCTGTCGCCAAGCATATTTTCTACTTGAGGGTGGTAGCTAGCCAGGCGGGCATTCGCAAAATGCACTCCTACCATGGTATAACGACTGCCATCCTAATCCTAGACAACAATCGGGACCGACAGCTTAAGGTTGAACTGGCCGGTCACTTCTCCATACAAACGTCGTAGGATGATCACTCCCTTATTTGAGATTTTAAGTCGGGACTGAAGCATAATACCGATTGATATCGTCATTATCTAGGCTTGTATGATGCCATAATTTTAAAAAGATAATTAAGTTGTTAGTTATAAGCCTCGAAAACTATATATGAAAATGTTTCGATGCTCATAATTCTCAAGTTAATTATTTTATTAAAATTTTGGCATCATACAAGCCTAGATAATGACGAGATCAATCGGTATTATGCTTTATTTTGGACCTAAATCTTCAAATAAGGGAGTGATCATCCTACGACGTTTGTATGAAAAACGGGCCGGCCAGGTCACCCTCAACGTGCCTTTTGAAGCACGGAAGCGTTCTGTACGGAAGCGTAATGTCACTAGAGATCACCCATCCAACTCATGGCCGCGGCGGACGTTGCTTAACTTTGCTTATCGGTTAAGAACAGCTAAGCAAACTTCGCTACGAGCGCTTCAAATGAGCTACGAGCGTATAGTTAGTAGATTGTAACTTCTCAGAGCTACTCGTAAATGGTTCAAATTTCACTCAAAATGTTTTTTTATTATGAATATCCCCTACAATAATACTATTTCAATAAAATGCACCAAATCTTCAGGTTTCGGGCTTGATTCCCGGATTCGCAACACAAGTGTATATAGTGAGTTTTTGCCAAGGATTTTTCTGAAAAGTCCGGTCCGCAGTAGAAAGGCTACGACTGTGGTGAAATTCTCGACCCATTTCCAATAGGCACATGGCACCTAAAACATCTGGCGATGTATGGGTGTGCTCTGTTTATACACTACCTATCCCAAATAGGTGAAACACAGGCCTAACATTGTTTATTATTGTTGTTTTATATTATAATATTTTTTCAACAGGTAGCAAAAGAGCTGAACATTGAGAACATAACCCGAGAGGGCGTGTACACGTGCCTCGGAGGGCCCAACTTCGAGACTGTGGCAGAGTTGAACATGCTAAAGATGGTCGGAGTCGACGCAGTTGGCATGTCCACTGTACATGAGGTAATAAAATAATAAAAAATAAACTTAAGCACTTAATTCTGAATAGCTGTCGCCAAGCACCTAACGGTGTGTTCCGGCAGCTGCCCTTGAGAGCCAGTTCTTGTTCTAGGTTAATATTTGTTTTGAAGATTTACCACCTTCGACCAAATTATATAATCAGGTGAGATTTTGGTTAAAGGCCAGAAATAAAAAAGAAGATAGGAGTAAGCATATTAAATTCCTGATAGGCGGTAACCTTGCCCACTATCTCACCTGGTGGTAAGTGATAATGCAGTCAAAGATGTTGTCCAAGCTTTTTTTTGTATGCCTGTTAGATTAGCCTTTAAACTCTATCTCACCTGATGGTAAGTGATGATTTGGCGGAAGATATTGTTCAGCCTAACCTAGAATTACTGGCTCTCAATGACAGCTGCCGGAACACACCAGGTGGTGCTTGGCTCCAGATTTTCTTAAGAATGGTAGGTAGCTAGGCGAGCATTCTCAGAAATCCCTACAACTAAGCAAAGTGTACAAGTTTTCAGGCTGTCCGAAGTGCCTGGAGATCTTATAGATAGCTCTTTTCGCTGCACACCGCTCTTCTTCCTCACGTTATCTCGGTATGGTTACGCAGTCTTAAGCTTGAAAACATCATCCTTTCTGTTTAGCTTAGTAAGATTTTTCTTAGTTATTGAACAGTTTTGAAGAAATAACATTTCCACGTCTCACGCCTTCACATTTCGAATGGTTCCGAGGTCCGGTCCTCTTCAAACCCCATTAGGCAAAAAATATAATCCTTTACTTACTAACATACTTACTTCAAAAATATCTGATGCATTGCGGCCTTTACTTGGTCTGTGAAGTTACTACACACTAAAACATATTCTTGTTGGTGCGAGACATATCATATAAAAAAATATTTGTAGTATGACATGTATGTTATACCTAATTTATTAAATGCATCATCAACAGTGAAAAGAAAGCAGTGAAGGCTCAGTGGCATTGGCTATGGACTGCCGCGCAGCAGGTCCATGGTTCGAATCCCGCCGCGGGCTTGAGCTTCACCGCAAGGTGGAAGGGCATTTTGCGAATGCCCGCCTGGCTAGCACCCTCAAGTAGAAAATAAGCAAAGAAAATAATAAAAAAGCCAAGCACCTAACGGTGTGTTCCGGCAGCTGTCCTTGAGAGACAGTAATTCTAGGTTCAGCCTGTTAAAACCTCCGACCACATCATAACTTACCATCAGGTAAGATTGTGCTTACCTATCAGCAATAAAAAAAAACAACATATGTCCATGATCACCATGATTATTTACGATCACTTCGTTTCTCAGGTGATTACCGCCCGCCACTGTGACATGAACGTGTTTGCCTTATCTCTCATCACCAACGAATGCGTCACCAGCTACGACGAAGACTCGGAAGCCAACCACGAGGAAGTATTGGACGTTGGCAGAATGCGCCAGGACATTCTCCGCAAGTACGTGTCGAGGCTCGTTGCGAAATTTGCCCATTATGACAACCAATCTCCTTGAAGCTCGTCCAAACCCTTAATGGATTTTATAGCTCATTCAATGGTTGCTATGTCATACTATGAATCTTTAAACCGAATTTGTAGGAATAAGTTTTAAATAAAAAACAAACTATAGTCTAATTTTTTACGGCTTAAGTATTTACGGCTCAACTATTGTGAAATTGTTGAAAAATATTTTATTGGTATGTAACTTAACTAAATAATTACAGTTTAACCCATTGGCATCGGCGATAATGATAACAATATAATTTCATTCATAACTAGGACGATGCCAACTTATTAAGCGTAAGGTAGTGTTTGTAATAAAAAATATTTTATAAAATATATCCTTTTTTAATATCTGTTTACTATATTAAAAGTTAATTGAGGTAGTTGGATGTTATAAGGACACAATATAATGAGTTGTTAAAAATTAAAATATATTCATATACATATATAAATACACTAGTTTAATAAATAAATATAATACAATTATTATGTTAACTATTTATATAGATATAATGCATTAAAGATAAGAACTATGATGTGAAACATATTGAACAGTGACATGTAACAATAATGTATAGATATTAAATTTTAAGTACATTAACATTAAAATAATAACATTTAAATCACAGTAATATTTGTTTAGAAGTGGTAACAATAAATATTAACTTCATTTCAACACTTTTCTTACAATATACCTATATTTTCAGCAATCCTGTATCGATAAATAATTTTATTTACATATTATGTATCGCCTTTGAAAAAACCCACATGATTTAATTTTAGAAATTGATTACAACTCAGTTCTGTAAATGCAAATAATTTGTATCTACTAATTCGATGTTAAATCAAATAATTTAAAATTCTACTTACCTAATATAACTAAGATATCTTGATTATTTGAGAGGGTGTTTCTTAGGGAAGAGGTGCGCGAACTCTTTGCATGCGTCGTCAATATTGTCATACTGGTATTGAAATCCATAATCTAAGACTCTCTTTGGCGTGACATGTTGCCCCTTTGTCATAATCATTGCTCTTTCTGGGTTCAAGGCCATGTTAAGAATCGTCTCCGGAACTGGTATGAACGCCGGCCGCTGCAGCGCTTTTGCAAAAGACTGGAATTTAAAACAGCTTACATTAGAATGAGAATAGTTTAAGCGAAGACATGATTAACTTTTATGGTAAATAAAACATAAGTAGAGTAAAAAATCTGCCCACAAAGTTAATTGCAATGAATGCTTGTTATTGCTATTATGAGTGGGGAAGGAAGTCCTTTGATAAATTTTACAGTGTGTTTTATGACCATCAAGCAATGCAAAGCAGCTAAGTCAATATACCTAATAGCTTTCCGGCCGCGGCTCCGCCCGCAGGTATACCGGTTATCGCGGAAAACCATGAACCTCTTTTTGCGCAGTTGGATAAAAACTATCCTATATCCTTCCCCGGGTTTCAAACTATTTACATACCAAATTTCAACCAAATCGATCCAGTAGTTTCAGAGCCTATTCAATGCGAACAAGCAAATAATCAAATCTTTCCTCTTTATTAGGTATATTAGTTTAGATTGTATACAGTACTGTATCAGCCGGATTGTCCACTGCTGAATACAACCTCCCCCATCAAGGGGGACTCTCCACGCTTGGCAACGTCTTGGGAATCGCAGTGTAAAATAGCAGTTCCTCAGGAGGCGCTGCCGCCCTTCCGGTAATTTACCCCTAATCGCCCATTACGATACCTACGGTAAGAAATGGGGGTCATGGCCATTCTAGCCCGGCACCCCACTTGCATATACCTAATACTTATGTTTAATATTAGATGTTAGTAATTCCGCAATAAATAAAAAACAATCTTTGATAACATGTTAGCAGCTATTTCATTGTGCCAATCATTAATAAAGGCACAACTAACAATCCCAAGACAATTATCTCTGAAATAGTTTACTACAACATACTACCAATTGTAATATTATACTAAACTAGCGGCCCGCCCCGCCTTAACAACGATATATAACAAAAATTAAAAAAAAACTGTAGCTTATGTTCACCAGGCATAATTTACGATTCTAATGGTAAAGTATTATCTTATTTTTTTTTATGCCTGATAGGTTAGCCTTTGACGACTATCTCACCTGATGGTAAGTGATGATGTGGTCGAAGATGTTGTTCAGGCTAACCTAGAAGTACCGGCTCTCAAGGACAGCTGCCGGAACACACCGTTAGGTGCTTGGCGACAGATTTTCTACTTGAGGGTGGTAGCTAGCCAGGCGGGCATTTGCAAAATGCCCTACCACCATGCTATAACCACTGCCATCCTAAGACAACAACCGGGAGCGACGGCTTAACGTGCCCTCCGAAGCACGGAAGCGCTCAGTAGCTCAGCTAGTCACTAACTTTGCTGATCGGTTAAGAACAGCTAAGTAAAGTGTATTCTTATTTCAAATGATTACCTTTGTAAAGTCTTCATTCGTAATAACCTGTGGCGCTACACCATTCAATATTCCTTTCACGTCATCTTTTTCTATAGCAAAGTGGATAAGTCTTGTGAGATCGTCTATGTGTATCCAAGGGAGGTACTGCTTGCCGGAGCCGATCTTACCACCCAGCCCAAAATAGAACGGCAGAAACATGTTCTTAATCATGCCACCCCACCGCCCGAGAACGGCGCCCGACCGGATAATAACCTAGAAATTAATGTTTTTTTATTTTATCGTGATGGAACAGCACGAGGCCCACCTGATGATAAGAGATAACCTCTGCCTATAACAGATGCAGTTTGTTACAAGTGGCCAACTGCATTGTGGTCATAAACCTGAGACATAAACTTGTTAAGTCTCATGTGCCTGTAATTTCACAATTTCACTGCTACCCTTCAAACCAGTACACAGTAATTAACATATTACTCACTGCTTAGTGATAGAAATGAGTATGGTGGGAATACCCCTCCGGAAAAACTCGCAAGAATAGTTCTACTGCTACTAAAGAAAGAAAAACAAGTAATATTATTGTTATTATGGTCATTTTCGGTCTTACAGTGTCTGCATACAAATGAGATCTATTTGGTTATACTAAGATGTAAAAAAATTATAGATACACCAATACAAAAAAGTAAACCTATTTATTACTAAAAGCCAGTCGGTGTATCTGAGGAGTTTCTTATAAACCTTAGTCGAAAACAAAAGTGGCTCCTGGCAATTACCGAATGGTGAAAGAACCATTCAAAATCAGCTATGTCAAAGACAGGTGACATGCAGCAGTCGATTTCAATATACCACACCCTGTTATCACCAACCTGTGATTGCTCAGAATTGAAGCAGTGATGGTTCAGTGGCATTGGCTATGGACTGCCACGCAGCAGGTCCATGGTACGAATCCCGCCGCGGGCTTGAGCTTCACCGCATGGTGGAAGGGCATTTTGCGAATGCCCGCCTGGCTAGCGACCACCCTCAAGTAGAAAATCTGTCGCCATGCACCTAACAGTGTGTTCCGGCAGCAGTCCTTGAGAGCCAGTAAAATTACAGGCACATGAGACCTAACAACTGTACGTCTCAATCCGACGGGCACAGTGGACGAAATGTGTCTGTTATAGGCAGAGGTTAGTCCACTTAACACCAGGTGTGCCTCGGGCTTGTTCCGTCAAAATAACAATTAAAAAAAAACTCCATAGTATACATAAATGTTATTCATACTACACATTTCTGTTCAGCAGCATTCACCATGCATGACAATGAATGAGTCCAAAATAAATAATATTATATAGGGGATCAGACTAGAATAACTCCCAACTACATCAGTTGTGAGCACATCCTTTGTTGAAGTTGTTTAACAATGCGTTATTTTATGTCTATATAAATTAAATATAACATAGGTACGTATCACAGAATACAATAAATAACAAACTTTCTAAATAATGCATATAATAAAAAACTTTACATAAATACACTAGCTTTTGCTCTTGGCAAGAGTATTGTCTCTTTGATGATAATTCTATGGCAAGAAGCCAGATATTTTCTAATTAGTATTATAAAAAAAGTCACATATTTTGCTTGATATTTTGAGATAAAACGAGCGAGCTCGCTTGCCAAATGTGAAATAATAAATACCTATAACAAACACAGACACCTCAGATCTATACAAGGTACCAAACACTTAAATAGAAGCATAAAATATAGTACCACCAACTTAAGTGTGCAGTTGGCGAGGGCGCTGCTGATCAAGGAAATCAACTACAAACTGTCACAATTTGAAGGAATGTTGTAGTTCTTTTTTCTGCCACCTGAACAGATAAGTTGGTGGGACTGTACACTATAGTACCTACCACCAACTTAACTGTGCAGTTTTCGAGGGCGCTACTAGTCATGGAAATCAACTACAAACTGTCACAATTTGAAGGTATGTAGTAGTTCTTTTTTCTGCCGCCTGAACAGATAAGTTGGTGGGTCTATACAAGTCTTTCTCCACTCACAGATTGTCATCTCCTTTCCGAAAACCATTTGTCAGGTAGTTGCAATATTTGCTCGTTTTCTCTAACAAGACAAAGGATGACACAAAAACATAGTATACAAAGTTTTGACTTCAGTTCTGTAAGTGGCCACTTGCCTGACACCAATCCTCCTTGAAAATGCTCTTTTGGTAGTAGACCTGGGGCCCGATTCTCTTGGCTATTGAACGGCGTTAACGCAACTTAATTGCATGAAAATTGTAGTTTTTGACAGTATCCGTAGTCTGCCCGCTATTTAGGTTCGATCGCAAGTCAGTGGCTTGCTATCAATAGTTTTTGACATATTTCGTATGCTGTAAGCTACTTTGTTGCGATTGCGTTGCTACAGTGGCATAAAATATTTTGGAGGATATTAGTTAAATTAAGCAAAAAGCTAAATGATTGAATTTATTTACTGTATTATTTGCTAGAAAACCACTATATTGATGTTTTGACTGATGCTCGATTGATAGAAGTTTTCATTATTATTTCAGTGGTAACATTTGCAAGTCATAGTACAGCCATACGATAGCGATGCGATTGCTATACAACTGCGATTAGGAGCTAGAATTAGCAGCCTACCGAATTTGACATTAACAGCAGTTCCATCGTAGAAGCATCGCAGTAGTGTGGCGTTTGGTCAATAGCTAAGATAATTGGGGCCCAGTTTGGCGATTGAGTAACTTTGTTACTAACAATTTAGGATTGAAATCATCACCTACCTAGTAAGCAATCAACCCTCACTGCAATGGAAAAGTTGACTCCAATTATTGCACTTTAACTTATTTTTTTTATTTTTTTTCTCTTTAATTTTTTTTTTTTTTTTTTCTGGCGGTATGCCTTTATTAAACAAATACTACAAACTATAAACAACAGTACAGCTACTACAATACTACAGCTACTACAGTAAAAGCATTTGGACTCATAGGGAGTCCAAATGCTCTAACCCACTGCACTTTAACTAGTGACAAATGGCTACATTTTTAGATCAATCATCCGGGATATAGATTTGACATTAAAACGAACTCACCTCGGCTAAGAAACTGATAGATAAATGGATTAGTTCTTTATACATTTCATATTGCCTGTGGCGAAAATGTTAAACTTTTATTATTATTTTGTGGGTAACATAAACGCCATTTTTTTTTTTAATTTCCTCTTTCTCTTTTGTAGGGGGGATACTGATAAATCCAAAGTATACCAAGTAATGTGTACCCTAAAGTGTCGTGTTCCCGATATATTTATGGGTAAAGATCGCCATATTTCAAAAATGAAAATCTTTAAATATGCATTAATTCGTAAGCAATGATGGCTGAGCGGTAATAGCTCTATGGACTGCTGTGCCGCAGGTCCATGGTTCGTTCCTCGCCGCCGCCGGCTTGAGCTTCACCGCATGATGGAAGGGTTTTGCGGGTACTCGCTTGGCTAGCTACCACCCTCAAGTGGAAAATCTATCGCCAAGCACCTAACAGTGTGTTCCGGCAGCAGCTTGAGAGCCAGTAAAATTGCAGGTACATGTCACTTAACAACTGTATGTCTCAGTGTTACGGGCCGAGTGCAATTCGCCACTTGTGATCAAGAAATGCATCTGTTATATGCAGAGGTTAGTCTACTTAACATCAGGTGGAACTCGCGCATGCCCCATCATATTAATTTAGTTTTTATTCTTTATTCAATCATACATATTCATTTTTTCGTTATTAAAAGTAAGTATTGATGCAACGCTTTGCAACTTGGTGTTTTCTTTTATGCTTGAGCTTAGGTACTTTTTCAATTTTACTGTTTCTATTTGTTTAACTGTTCTAAATGTATACTTATAAAAAAACAGTAAGAGATCCATTACAAAATTACAAATATACGATAGTAAAAATTTAAGTCATGTGCGGGATTCGAACCCGCGTCCGCAACATGACATGACGTCATAACTCAAATCTTTCCTATCGTTCTTTAACCATCGTATTGGGATGGAGCGACATCTATACTCGAAGTACCACTTACGTTGTACTACAAACAAGACCAATTTTGCAATTGGTTTTATATACTTGTAAATGATGACGCAACCTTATAATTTTAATATTGTTATGTTTTCAATAACGCTTGCTATGCGGATTACATTACAAAATTACAAATATACGATAGGAAAAATTTAAGTCATGTGCTGGATTCGAACCCGCGTCCATTCACCCCGAGATCCAATTCTGTACATGGCAGATATTATGACGAAAAAAATATTTGAGAGCATGCTGACACTGATGCCTAATCTGTTTTGTTTTTGTCTGTCTGTCTGTCTGTATCCCGTCCGCGCATCACTCCAAAACTACTGAAGGAAACAAAGGAATTCAATCCTTTTGATCCCGAAATTCAGCACGGTTCCCTCAGGAAGAGGATGAAAGTCAAAATGTACACTTAGTTGTAATTTATTAACGCGTAGCCCGATTCAATTTTTCTTTTTTTGTTATAATTGTGATGATTGACCCCACGAACAGCCCGGCACCCCACGGCCACCCCTGCACCCCACGGGTAACCCGGCACCCACGGGCAGCCCGGTAGCCCACGCGGGCAGCAAGGCACGTTAATTAGTTTTGCAAGCTTGCTAAGTTAAAACTCTAAAATCAGGAACATTCGGTGCAATCAGTTTTTTTAACTATCTATCTTTTGTTCTTTCTACCGCCAAATAAGGAGAGCATCGGCAAAAAGACGCCGATTTAAAATCGAAATTCCAAAGAAACGCACATTTAACCAGTGCGAACCGCGAAGGAAGTTACTTAACTATTGTCTTCTGGAAAATATAACTCTAGAAAACGATACAAAACGCTTTTTAAAAAAAGAAGACTGATACAAAACGCTTTTTAAAAAAAAAGGTTTTAGATTATCAAAGACAAATATCTTCTTAGGGAACTGTTTGCAGTTTTATAAAAAGTTTCCAAATATATTACAATGCTCATAGAAGTGTAATTAAAGTTGCATGATAAAAACATTGATTTGTTATTTGTGATTATTATTACAAAATGCTTGGACCTACATAATTAAAATAAAAAAATTGTAATAACTTGTAACACATTGTTACAATATGTTCAAGATGTGTGAGATGGCCCTGAGTTTCTTGACCATTATTCTCGCAATGGCTCTACAAAATTATTTAGCCAAAAGTAGTTTCAGAATGTGAAATATATAATGTTAAAATTTGTAACTGACCTTCAATTATAGCATTGTAGGCCCAAAAATTGAATATATTATTAGCCATTGAGTAACTTAAATAATAAAAGTATTTTTTCATGCAATATTGTACTGCCTTATAATAAATAGTTAAATCAATCAGGAACTATTACTTTCTTACAATGCAATGCTTATTACATATATTTATACATTTTTAATAAGTTATTCTCATATGGCAAAGTCTGTAAGGAATGAGGTACTTTAGGGTACCATACTTTCATAGTGCATGGTACCTTTGAAAAAAAAAACAGGGTGGCCGGATACATAAAATCTATCCCTTTTGTCTACATAAACATGTGATATGAGAAATGTGGAGAATATTATATACATTAATAAAAATAATTTGACATTACACGACTGATTACATATTATGTAACAGGTAAATTAAATGTTCAATAGGTGTTACATAAAAATCCTATTTCTATTATTATATGGTTCAAGAACTATGCAAATTATTATGAACAATATTGGTTGTATACTCAAAAGCGAAAATACTGTTTCATTTTCTATGCATATGTGTGTTTCCGCTGGCAAGTCTTCGGAAACAAAGTTTGGGGAACTGTAAGTCTAGAGTATGAGTATCAGTAGAGGTCAGTGAACCAAACCATATTTAAAATGTAATTGATGACAAACGATCAATGTCTTAATTTTACTTTTTATATTTCTTATTCAGTTTAGGGACTTGTAGACAAACAACATCTATGTCAGTCACCTCAACCAATATCAAGGTCTAAAATCGCCTTGCTGGTCTCAAGCAATGAACATGTCTAAGATAAAGAGCCCCTCTGTGCACCTTATGACCTGCAATACCTGCATAACTTATCACCTACCCTATTCTTGCTCATTCTTTGCAAGTAATTTGAATATGTTACCCTACATTGATATTATTTAGTAGTGTTTTGTGGTATTTTTTTTATGTTATAGTAAAGAACTTAGATCCATTGTAAGTAAATAATTTAAATGATAAATTCCTAAACCAAGCAGGTTGTGTATCAGATATTTATTGTTATGTCTAATATACATGAGATTATATGGAGTACCACGATACGCACACCTGCAACACAGCAATTTATGCAATTTATTTCATTGTGGTCAGAAAATAATAACTGTAGGCATATTACTTATTCTGCTGCTTAGAAGTCAATACTCACCCCCTGACCACAATCACCGCAAAGTGTTTGAAATGTCAGGACAAAAATAATAATAAACATACGTGATTTAAACTGTTTAAAGTTGTTTAACTCATTGGCATTGTCAGGACCACTACCTCCTAGTTATGAATGAAATTCTATTGTTATCATTATCGCCAATGGCAATGGTTTAATTACTATGTGTAATAATCGCGAAAACCTAAGACAACATTATGTCAATATTTCTTTATACTTGCAAAAGAAAATACTTACAAGTCTGACTGGGGGATCTATTTGAGCAGCTTTTTCCCATTCAACACACAATCTTGAGAAAAAATCAATGCCAGTAGTGGGACTGGTCTCATCATATTTGGTGGAATCAGAAGGCTCATAAGCTCCAACCCCTGTGACTAATACAAATACTTTTGGCTTGTCTACAGATTTTTGAATAGCATTAGCCAGGGCTTTAGTTGTGAACACTCTTGAGTTTTGAACGTTTTGTTTGAATCTGAAAAAATTATACAATGTTATGCTTTACAATTCAAGGAAATTTGTATGCTGCACCAAGGTACCTGTATTTAGGGATTAGTCTGGAAAATGGACTGGGCAATCTGGCAGATCCCGCATAATTAAACATTTACTGACCATATATTTTGCCCTTAATTAGACAGATTCATCAAATAAACTTACTTACTGATATAATTGATCTATCTGTTTAAGTGAAATCTAAGTAGACTGAGCTGTTTGTAACCTAGTTAAAATTGTACTAATTACCAACACTACTTGATTAACATTTTGTGCTTGTTGTTTAACTGCTTATGATTGTGTGTGTGAATTTGCACACCTGTTGCATAGCCATCAAACTTGCAAGCTCAATGTTTAGAGGTTGATATCAAAATAGGAAATGAGATGAATATTAATGTTTATTTCTTATGTTTTTTTTAAAACTACCTGCTATAAGTAAAACTACACTGGATTAACTCACTAACAGGGATCCGATTCTCTTAGCTATTGAACTGCATTATCACAATTTAATTGCATGAAAATTGTAGATTTTGACAGTATCTGTAGTCTGCTTGCTATTTAGGTTCGATCGCAAGTCAGTGGCTTACTATCAATAGTTTTTAACATATTTGTTATGCTGTAAGCTATTTTGTTACGATTGCATTGCTAAACAGCTAGCATAAAATATTTTGTAAGATTTTAGATAGAAATATAGCTAAATGATTTAAATATATTTATTTAATGTATTGTTTGCTAGAAAACCACTATATTAATGTTTTGACTCAAGCTTGATTGATACAACTTTTCATTATTTCAGTAGCAGTATTTGCAAGCCATATTACAGCCATACGATAGCGACGCGATTGCTATACAACTGCGATTAGGAGCTAGAATTAGCAGACTACGGAATTTGACATTAATAGCAGTTCGATTGCAGAAGCATTGCAGTAGTGTGGCGTTTGGTCAATAGCTAAGAGAATTGGGGCCCAGCTCATTGTAAATTAGGGGTAATAATATTAATTAACTTAGAGGCCTTCAAGAAGAGAGCATATATTCCTTCCTCAAAGGCCGGCAACGCACCCTCGAGACCTCTGGTGTTGCGGATGTTTGTAGGCAATGGTGATCACTTACCACCAGGTGAGCCGGGCGCTCGTTTGCCCACCTATCCCAAAAAAACAAAAAGCCGGATTGCAATCCCTACCTGTACTCCATACTGCTTTATTTTATTTAAACAATTCAATTAATCCCACCTTTTCATTAAAATAAAAATTTAATCAACAATTCTCATACTAACCCTGGGGTCCAGGATTTAGTAAAGTCCATAAACTGCTGCCCAGCTAAGTTGACTACTGCATAAGTACGCGGCGGCAAACCAGACACTTCGAGTGAAGACCAAGATATGTTTTGAACACCTGGCATCCGGGTCACATTAGTCACAGAGTAGCCGTTGTTTTTCAGGAGTTCGCCGAGGCTACGACCAATAAAGCCAGTACCTCCACCTAGTAAAAAAGTTCATAAACGCAACACAATAGTAAGTACCTACATACACATAAACTACTACGCGTAACGTACTGTCGGCTGTTACTAGTAATCGCCGCTAAACTTTTTACTTGAGCCACCGGCGTTTGTATTGACAACAATAACAAAGCAAGCGAGTTTAAAATTGACTTTTATCCTCATTATCCATTCGTTAAATGAAGATAAGGCTAGATTAATATCCTAATTTCTTTACTTACCGTTTAGAACCTTGGTAGAAGCCATGTTATTATGTAATCAGGAAAGTGAAGAAACTTTCGCGTGGCAACAGAATTAATTTAACGTTTTGTGCAAATCTAGATAGCACTCTAGTGTTGAAAAATTTAATTGTTTTGATTTTGTAAATTCTATTTCATTTTGTTTTTATTTTCATCAGCTGTTTAATTTGACAGGGCTACGTTCAGAGCCTCAGAGTGTAGTTGTTTGGTTGTTTTTATCCTTACTTACTCGTAGGTAGGGAATGACTACGGTTGCTTTATAATCTCAAATCTTTATGTATATGAACATGGATGGATTCTGCGTTCGGAAGTGATAGCGAGTAAACTTGTGGGAGTGATTTTGCGTTTTTATTCAGTTTAGTGTGGATAATTCCACCATATTGATTATTATAAGTGTTGTGTTGTCCTATTTAGGTGTCGGTAAGATATAATTAGTAGTAGTTTTTGTGTTTAGTTGTCTAATTCGGTGTTTGAGGTTCACCTAACCTCAAACACCCATCATGGATTACGATCCACCCGACCCTCCGGATCCTCCGGACTCTAATTCTACTTCAACCGCAACTAAGAGGCGGATTGAGATAGAAGAACAACCCCCGGCCAAGAAGGTTATAACATCACCTGAGCTGGCAACGGCCTCTATTGAGACTGTGTACACGGACTCGTCACTAGTAGTTGGCGGACTCGCTTACACATCTCTGGACAAGGGCCCCTATGTGGTCCATGTTTCCCGAGTAGAACCCGATCTATCTGCAGGAACTACCATTAGACCTATCAAGTTTGGGCAATTTCTGAAAACACACAAGGTGTCCAATGTTTGTATTGAGGGAGTTAAAAGAGTAGGCAGGAATAAAATATCAGTAGAGTTCACTTCCGCTGAAGACGCCAACAAATTTATCAGCTTCCCTATATTAGCCATGTGTAAATACACTGCTACAATTCCCACATACAACATAACTCGCATGGGGCTCATACGTGGAGTTCCGACTGATATGTCCATGACAGATTTTGTTACCTCACTCGAACTCCCTGTAGGATGCGGTAAAGTTTTAAAAGCGCGTCGTCTCAACAGGAAGACTATAGTAGACGGAAATCCAACTTGGGTCCCCACCCAAACAGTGGTTGTTACTTTCCTTGGACAGGTTCTTCCATCTAGAGTTTACTCATACTACACATCTCTGCCGGTTGAGCTCTACCAGTACCCCACCATCCAATGCCACTCATGCTGCCGGTTTGGCCATACTAAAGCCCAGTGCAGGTCAAAACCCAGATGCTTCCGTTGCACCAAAGAACATACGGGTGATAGCTGCGATGTGTTAGAAAAAGACTCCACTTGTCTACATTGCTCAGGTCGGCACTTTGCTACCAACAAGAATTGCCCAGAACTAGAGAGACAAAAGTCCATAAAGGCTGTCATGGCTCAAAACAGTATATCTTATGAAGAAGCTGCTACTCAATGTCCTAAAGTATCGAGATCATATTCTGAGGTCTCCCAAAGCATACTTGCTCCCCCCTCCACTTCATCTCCTTCTTTGGCACAGCCAAGGTCGTCACAGCCCCAACACAGTAACTCATATGTCAGAACAGTATATGCCAGCCCTCGTACGAAAGCCCCTCTTGGGAAGTCGTACGATAAAGCATCCCACCGAGATATAGTTGCCACCCCTGCATCTGCAATGCCTAACGGTTGTGCTTTAGGCATTAACCAAAGTACAGAACCTGCTCCCCATAACGAGAATATGTTGGAGACATTGTTAAATTTAATCATAAACATAATCTTAATGAACCCTCAATCCATACCGTCCAACGTTGCCGATAAACTTAGACAAATAGTATCATTTACTGGCCATAATGGATCCAGTAACCGTTCTGCAATGGAACACCCAGAGCATGCGACCAAAGAAGCATGAGCTGGTTCATTTAATTTCAAAATTCCACCCGTCAGTCATTGCCATCTCGGAGACATGGTTGGTTCCTGGTTCCCAATTTAGGGTTCCGGGATACTCCTGTCTCCGGGATGACAGGGCTGACGGGTATGCTGGTAGTGCTTTACTCATAAAGCGCTCCCTCCCCTTTTCCCAAATTACCATCCCATCCCATTCCCCTGATATCAACATTGTTGGTATCAGATCCTTGGATATCTCTTTCATCTCTATTTACATACCCCATCCCAACTCTTCCTTAATACCTGATATACTCCTTCTCCTTTCTTCTATTCCTACCCCAATGATGGTCATGGGTGATTTTAATGCCCACCACATTATGTGGGGCTCCCATCATTCCAATTTATTTGGACTTTCCCTCCTGGAAATATTTAATGAGGTCAATCTTTGTGTGGCTAACGATGGGTCTCCCACTCATAGAGTCTATCCAACCCAAAATCCTAAAAGTGCAGTAGATCTAACTTTATGCTCACCTTCACTCTCATCACTGCTTACATGGAAAATTCTTCCACTTACCTATGGAAGCGACCATTTTCCCATTATCATCTCTATTCCTAATAGAGTAATACCATTTCGTAACCCTAGCCCATCATTAAAATATAAACTTTCTTCTGCTGATTGGCTGTCATACTCTGCTACTCTAGACAATAAATTAACTGCATCTTCTATCTATCCTTTGGACATCGACCCTCTTATGTCATATGACTTATATATAGAAAATATTACTGCAGCCGCTGACCTTCACATTCCTTTAAAGAAAGCTGCAAAAGACTTTGTAATATCAACTCCATGGTGGGATTCTGAATGCACATCTGCGGTGTCAGATAGGAATCAAGCTGAACTGAATTATAATTTGTGTATGACAAATGCAAACTTCATAAAATATCAGCAGGTAGCGGCTAAACTTAAGAAACTTTCTTTCAAAAAGAAAAAGTTTGGATGGATAGGTTTTTGTGAAAATTTGGCACCTAAAACACCAGCATCTCTTGTTTGGAAACAGATAAAGCGATTTAGATGTTCTACAAACATAGAAAATATATCAGCAAATGATCCCACAAGTTGGCTGGAGGCCTTTTCACATAAACTTGCTCCTCCTTCTGTCCCTTCTCTGGATTCTCTTCCTTCACTCCCTAGCTATCTTCCTTCCTATGATTGCTTTGATCAGCCTTTTTCCTTCCATGAATTGACTCTGGCACTAGACGGACTGACTGACTCATCTCCAGGGATTGATGGAATCCCATATTCTTTTATAATTAAGTCTTCGGTCAAATGTAAGCAAACATACTTAGATTTAATAAACTACTTTTTTGAGCATGGCATAGTACCTGACAAATGGAAAACCCAACTTATAATTCCACTTTTAAAACCTGGAAAGGATCCTTCAGATCCAAGCAGTCGTAGACCTATTGCAATGTCTTCAGTTATGGCTAAAATTATGGAACATCTGATAAAACATAGGCTTGAATGGTTTGTTGAGAACAGGCTTATTCTAGCCAAGACACAATTTGGTTTTAGAAAGGGTTATAGTACCATGGATAGTCTAGGCCTGCTAACAACGGATATTAACATTGCATTTAAGGAGCAAAAATATCTCGTGGGGGTGTTCCTTGACATTGCTTCTGCATATGACAATGTGTTGCTTCCACTACTCAGGAATAAACTTATTCAGCTGAGTATTCCTGCGAGGCTTGTACAATTCATTTGCAACATGCTAATGGAACGTACAGTAGTCATTAAACATGACCAACATACCCTCCCTCCTAGAACAGTTTGGAGAGGCTTACCCCAAGGTTCAGTGTTAAGTCCATTACTTTACAGCCTTTACACCTATGATTTAGACAGATCTGTGGACTCATTCTGTGAAGTACTACAATATGCCGACGATCTGGCGCTGTATGTACAAGTGCAGTCCATAGAGGAGGCAACCCATAGACTGAATATGGCTCTCTCGTATCTCGGGGACTGGCTATTTGACCATGGTCTATCGCTATCTGCTTCAAAAAGCTCAGTGGTAGTGTTTACTAAAAAGAGAATTATCCCTCCGATCAAAATACTTATAGGTCAGGAATCTATTCCACAGCTAAACAGTACTACATTTTTGGGCATCAAGCTGGATTCGAGAATGTCTGGTGTCCCCCATTTTAATACTATTTCACAAAAGGCAGAAAAAAACGTAAATATTCTCAGATCTCTTTCAGGTGTTTGGTGGGGTTCCCACCCATATTCCCAAAAACTGCTTTACAATGCCATAATCCGAAGCCATTTTGATTATGGTTCATTTCTTTTAAATATGTGCAATAAAATAGGGCAAGAGAAGATATGCAAAATTCAATCCAAATGCCTGCGAATTATCCTTGGAGCCATGAAGTCCTCACCTATTAATGCCATGCAGGTTGAGTGCACAGAACCCCCTCTTCATATTCGCAGGCAATTCCTTTCAGACAGATTTATCTCCAAATTAATTCAAAACTCTAGCCACCCCTTACTTCCAAAATTGAGTCTTCTTTCTGACCTGTATGATTTGCGGAATACAAATAATATCCCTTGCCTTCTTCGCAGCTTCATTAAATTCACAACCCTTCCTGATCCTCTCATTCAATTGTCAATCAATCCACTGTACTCAACTCCCTATGAAGCACTTACCTTTGAACCTCAAGTCCTTTTACATTTCGGTATTAATAAAAATTCACCTAATGCATCATCCCAGTTCAGTGAATGCATTAGTTCCCAATTCATCGGATGGCACTTTTTATTTACTGATGCATCAAAGCTGTCATCAGATAGTGCTGTTGGTGCAGCGGTGTGGATCGCCTCGGATAAAATTTGTCTACCTTTTAAATGCCCTTCCTACTCCTCGGTATTTACTGGTGAAGCCCTGGCTATACTGGAAGCCATCTCTTTTGTTAAGTCCCATAACCTTAACAATACCTTAATTTTTACTGACTCTAAAAGCTGTCTAGAAAGTATACTTTCCAATCCTTTCCGTTCTTCCTCTCGTTTCCCTGTAATTTTCCAAATTAAAAACATCCTATTTGAATGCCATAAACTTAATTTAAATGTTGTTCTGGCCTGGATTCCAGGACATTCGGGAATTCCTGGCAATGAAACAGCTGACTCATGCGCAAAAGCAGCTTCTCAAATTGGTTCACTTGAGCATTTTAAAATATATTCTCATGACCTTTGTCTCCTCCCTAAAATACACCTGCAAAATTCCTGGTCAAAATATTGGGAGGAATCCAAAAAACAAAAAGGCAAGCATTATGGAGACATACAACCCCAAATTCCTAGATGTCCCTGGTTTTTTAAATTCCGCAATGCAAATAAAACTGTCACCTCCACAATTTGTCGTCTTCGGTTGGGTCATTCATGTACTCCTGTTCATTTAGCCAAGTTACGGATCAGGGATCACTCAATGTGTGAGTGTGGCCTGGACGAGGGAAATGTGGACCACATATTTTTTAATTGCCCTAAACTGCTTTGTTCTCTGTATGATATCCTCCCACCTTATATCCCCCGTCCTACTTCCCTTAAATGTTTATTAGCCTTAACTTTTACTAAACAAATTATACCTATATTATGTAAATTTATTAAAAGAAATAAGATTAAATTGTAAATATATACCTATTATTAACACATTATACATATATAATTATGTCTATTGTAATTTTGATTGTTCTACTAACATTGTATTTGTCTTAGTTGTGATGTCTCTTTTGTTTTAGATAAAATAATCATCATGGTTGGAAAACATCTTGTGGATTCTCCCTTGTAAACACCAACCGTTCTCATAACATTAAACACTCTCCACATGATTTATGACACTAGCAAATACGGACATTGGCAGAATTGTGACAATATGCCACAGAAGCCATTAATATAAGAATCAATCAATCAATCAATGAACATGGATATTAAAAAATATAGTGTTTGTTTATTCTTTTTTGGCGTGATGTTATTATTATATGTTCTATGGTGATGTAGCAAATAATATAGGTACACGATACCCCTATGGGTGCGTACCATTTGAGTGAGATTCGCTAAAAACGCTAAAAACGATCACACTCCCAAAAAGTTTTCCACATGGGTCTTGGCGTTATTTTCGCCTTAAACGCTACATCTAATGTCAAAAGTGACAGAAGTGGCAAATTTTAGTGGCATTCTTAGCGTTCTTATCCAAAAATAGAACGGGGATGACTGTTACAAACGATCACGTGATCACAACCATAGACGCATGATCAAAATTATCGAAAATAACGTTCTTAGCGACTAATGGAACATACCCATATCATGGTACCTACCACCTAAGGGTATGTTCCATTAGTCGCTAAGAACGTAAATTTCGATAATTTTGATCACAATCTGCGTCTGTGGTTGTGATCACGTTTGCAACTGTCATCCCCGTTCCATTTTTGGATAAGAACGCTAAGAATGCCACTAAAATTTGCCACTTCTGTCACTTTTGACATTAGATGTAGCGTTTAAGGCGAAAATAACGCCAAGACCCATGTGGAAAACTTTTTGGGAGTGTGATCGTTTTTAGCGTTTTTAGCGAATCTCACTCAAATGGTACGTACCCTTATAAGGTTGAACTGGCCGGTCACTTCTCTATACAAACGTCGTAGGTTGATCACTCCCTTATTTGAGATTTTAGGTCCAGACTTAAGCATAATAGCGATTGATATCGTCATTATCTAGGCTTGTATGATGCCAAAATTTTAAAAAGATAATTCATTTGTAAGTTATGATTCTCGAAAACTTTGCATGAAAAAGTTTCGAGGCTCATAATTCTCAAGTTAATAATTTTATTAAAATTTCGGCAACATACAAGCCTAGATAATGACGATATCAATCGGTATTATGCTTTATTTTGGACCTAAATCCTCAAATAAGGAAGTGATCACCCAACGACGTTTGTATGGAAAACGGGCCGGCCAGTTCACCCTTAACTAACAACCGATTTTGATAGACCAATCCATTGACCTATATATACTAGACGCGACATCTCAAACGAAAATAGTCGACCAGTGCAGATATGCCGGCTGGCATACTCTCCTCCACACGCAGCTGGGCACTCGTAGAGATTACACGAGCTTTACGATCGTAAATTGATACACAACTGATAATACCCAATTTTCGAAAGTAAAGCGCGTGTAATCTCTACGAGTGCCCAGCTGCGTGTGGGGGAGAGTATGCCGGCCGGCTTACCTGCACTGGTCGACTATCCTCGTTAGAGATGTCGCGTCTAGTATATATAGGTCAATGGACCAATCTTAGAGATTCAGAATGACTGAGTTGTCTTACTGAGTTGATTACTTTTCTCTATAGTTCTACCTCTGATTAGTGCGCACTCGGAGTGCAACTTTTCACACACAGAACATATTATTCTATTCAAGTAAAAGCGGTGCCACACAGTCGGCAACGAACCTCCCACCATGGTTGCCAACCATGGTTTACAACTATGGGTATGGTGGTTTGCCACCAAATTATGTTTGACTTTCCAACGCCCTTGGCGGGTGAGCATGCGCTGTCAACCGTGGTGAGCTACCAATATTTCCGACTGTGTGGACGCCGGTTGCACACCACGCGAAGGTAGTCCGTCGCTGCAGCCGGCGAGAGCGCACGCATACCGCGTTTCTGTTCTTTACCAAATGTTCATGTTGAACCAAACATTAAGCTTGGCCCAGACAAACTTCCTATTGACGATGCCATATGATGATGTCTTCCTGGGAATCAAAATGGATGCAACTTTACAGTGGGATCCACTTATACATAATTTCTCCGGAAGACTAAGTACTACTGCATATGCAGTTCGTAAGATAAGATAGTTAACAGACGTAACTACTGCTCGCCTAGTTTATTTTGCGTACTTCCACAGTTTTATTCTTCGTATGGTGTATTGCTGTGGGGAGCTGCTGCTGAGATAGAGACAATCTTTATCCTACAAAAGCGTGCAATTCGAGCTATATATAAAATGGATCCTATGGAATCTCTGAGGTCTCATTTTAAAGAAATTGATATTTTAACTTTACCAAGTCTGTATATATTTGAAAATATTATGTATGTTCGTAAAAAATTGAGTAAATTAAATTAAATAGTGACAATCACGATTACAACACCAGAAATAAAGATAAAACAGCGGTGCCAGGTTTTCTAATTAGCAAAGACAAATAAAAGGTTTTTCTGAGGTAATTGTGTACGGTTTTATAATAGAGTTCTCAAACATATTACAACGCTCACAGAAGGGAAATTCAAGTTGCACGTAAAATCATATTGACTAAGAAATCCTACTACACAGTTTGTGAATACTTAAACGACAAAAAATGCCTGGACAATGCCGCCTCTGCCAAGCTATCGCATTTCACTTACATAATTTAAACAAATATTGTAATAACTTTATTATATTGTAAGTATGTAACACATTGTTAAAAGACGTTCAAAAGAATGGTCCCGAGTTTCTTGCCCGTTCTTCTCGCAGTGGCTCTACACAATCTTTTTTGCTGAACGTGGCAGTACAATGTAGAATATTTCAATACTAAAATTTGTAATTGACCTTCATAAGAGCGTCGTAGATGCCCAAATTGAATAAATGATTTTGACTTTGAAATTGAAAGAAAAAAATAAATTTTAAAACGTGATCAGTGATAACGTGTGTTGTTTGGCTATCGTACGATGCGTGTTGTCGGCGCGGGAGTTCGAAACACTATGTAAGTAGACCACGGGCAATGACTTTATCTATTATATCATAATAGTCCATTGATTTATCTATAATCGATATTCCATCTCTACCGTGGAGTAACGACGAGGAATAGGGTCTTCCTCATCGTTACACTGGTGTAACATGCGGTGTAATGCGTGCGAGTCAGTTCTCGAATCCAATTTATTCTCTATGATCACTAGGTCGTCGCTTTAAGGTGGAGTATCACGTCCATGGCGGAATAAGGAGTAGTAATATGTAACACTACGGTTTAAGTCACGCAAACGCTGCTGTCACTGAATACATTGCAAATTCTCGGTTCATAACTGAAAAATGAGAATATGCACTGTTTGCGCGCAAACGATGTGAACCGATTAACACCCCCGCTTATAACAACTGCTAACTGTCAATTTGCTTCTTCGCAATTAACCCAAAATAACCTTCACTTCAATTATCGATATTAGAAGTATTGCATTTTAAGGCGTTTTTTTGTGAACAAGATGGTTTTTACGTATAACATTTTAACTACAACTACAAAAATCTCCTCATCTATGTGTCAAAATTTGTGTTTGACGTTTGTGCACACAATGCACTACCCTTTTTCTGTGAGGGTTGTTTGCAGCCGGAGGGGACGTAATAGATGACGTCATACTGCTATCGTGGTCTGTTTAGCACGTTAAGAACCAAACGTTTGCGTGAATACAGTGCAAATAGCGCATATTTGCGTGACTTGAACCGCGATGTAAGTCGGCCTGGTCTCCTTAGGCCCGGCCGTGACGTCAATTGTAGAGGCGTGGTTCAGCTTAGACTTCTCTAGGCGCTTGCATGTGAAGCACGTTTGAAAATATCGTGACTCTCTAAATACATTTTCGTCGAATTCACGTCGCAAAGATGAAGTGTTGCATATTATCTTGCAAAAATAGTCGTAATTAAGTGACAAAGAGAGCCGATTGCTTTACATTACACATGATTTTTTTAAAAATATTTTTTCAATAGTTAACTGGGGGGCAATTCTCAAAATTGGGATAAATTTATCGATTCTCGATATTTATCCCGTATCACCTACAGACTATTAATATCCCAAAAATATCGACTTTTCACAAAAATGCTATTCTCGCGAGTGGTAGATATAAAAACATGTCCACAGATGAACTTGTGTTCATGTGTATAGCAAGTATAATGATAATCCCGATATCACAATGTTGCGTGTCGATCGCTAGGGCTTGATATTTATCGATAGTGATATTGCGAGAATAACACAAAACTACACGACTCGATATTCGCCATGTTTTCTCGATATTTATCTACTATGATATTCATATCACTGCACGAGAATCGCCGTCCTGGCACTTGTCCGGTGTGTTACTTTACTCTATGGTATAGTTGCTCAAAATCGCTACTATTTACTAGATGTCATTAGCTTTTGGAACTCATTATACCTCCGTTTATGTAGATGAAATGACATTTAACCACATATAGCTACCAACTTTACGTATTGATTATTATATTAGAAATCGAATCGAATAGAGTGTCATCTCTCGGCGAATGTCAATAATATTTGCACAAAAGCATTTCATTGCAGTTGAGGGCAGATTCACTATTATCGAGCTTTTGCTATTCACCGTCAGATGGTTTTAGAAATAAGGACAGGATTCAAGGAATAATTTGTGATCACCAGCTCCTCTTCCCTCTTCTAGGTTTGGTAACCATTCTAGATGATCATGGTATTCGCGAGTTTAAAATAACATTGCGCGTATTATTTTGCAATATTATTGAATAACACTGCACATTATTCTTAAAATTACACTAAAAACCGTCAAAGATATGAAAAATTACGTGACAAATGTTATGATTTAAACAATTCTACTAAAATATTGATATTTGATATCGTAAAGACTCTTCTCTGAACCACGAGTATTGTCATTAAGTAGTAGTAGGTACAGATCGACGCTCAACAAAATTACAACAAATTACGTTTGATTATGAACATAACGATTTCTGTTTATTTTTACGGGAAACTATTTTAAATCATGTTCTAGTTTAGTTTGTATCATTCCTACCACGTCACTTCCTACATTGCTCCTCGGCCAAACGCCACTTGCCGCTTAGCTGCTGTTCCCATAACGTCGCTCGTCGTATTGCTAGTATTCCTGGTACATTGCTCCTCATGGTGCATTCACACTACCGTCGCTTGGTAGTCGCTTACAAAATAGTAAAAACAAGAACGAAAATCTACAATTCAAACTAAGATTTTGAGATTTTTCTACTGGGACATCATAATAGACCGCTTTACGAAGAAAATTATTAGATAGGTACTTAACATCGAGACACCAACCTCTTCTCGAAGCTACGTAATGGCTGGTAGTGTACTACGGCGCGCGGCGACGCAAATAACGAGGTTAGTACCTATCTTTGATGTCAGAATTCAAAAGTAAAATTTTTATATCGACAATTTATCAACTCGGTACATATTAAACTTTCCTATGAAGCATCAACTAGGTATATTAAAATTTCCTATGAAAAATGTAAGATTTCAATATGTTTTTCTTATTCCTGGCATTTCTTTTTTATTATATTCCCGCAAGGAGGATGTACAAAATCATGAACACATTGTTAAGTTAAATGAATAGTGTCCCACTATACCTATTCGTAGTGGCATATCGCCTTTAGTCCAACTAATATCTGTTAATAATAATAATAATAACTCTTTATTTCAGGTAACAGGATTAAGCATAAGGTTAAGCATACAAAAAAGATCATATTGTATAAACAACGTTAAATAGACACTCAAAAAAATACCTTTTATGCTACGAATAAATATTGTATTTATACTATATTGTACGAATAAATATTGTATTTATTCGTAGCTAATAAGCAAGAAACAGAAGTTATTCCTCATTTGTCTGCTTGTTTTTAAAAGGGGTCCAGGATAAAAAAAATGTTCAGTACTCTTAGGTAGTAACCTTCATAAGATTTCAGTGGCTGACATTGTCATCATCGCGTGTGGAAAAAAGTAAACCGCATATTATAAGTTCGGTCGTTTCAAGGGTGAGTACTGATTAATAAAAACACAAACTATCGCGTTTATATTAGGTACCTACTTATGATTTACAATTCCACTAATGTATGTATACATGTACCTACTTAAGAGCCATTTCACAAAATCACGCTACTGAAGTTTAGGTAAATACCAGCGCATCGCTTACACAAGCGAAAGAAGTGACGACGGAATAGCGTGACTGTGAGTAACATATTTTGATACTAGCATTCATTAATAAAGAAATCTAAGTTGCGAATTTAAAAATTGTGTGATTGGCATGAGTAAATAATCAATTTGTTGTTGATTACTTGCTAATGTTATAGAAAAGACGTAGGCATGTACATTAAATAGTCAAGCTGCATCGTGAATCTTTTATTTAAATTTCATCCTTGATGAATAAAAAATAGATATGTTTGAATCATTTATTGTAACAAAAAACTTAAATAATTAAAAAATTATACGGCTTAAAATTATATAAATATTTGATGTAACGGCATTGATTAAAAGCTGCGGACTAAAAGCTCTTTCTTTTAAATTTTCCAAAAATTGCTGTTTTCCCCGTTCACACTCTTCAGTATCTATATCCAGTCGTTAACACTGTCTGACATAATGACCATGCATAGGATTGAGGTTTATTTTTCTGTGCATCCGGAAAACAACTTAGTACCAACCACAAACGTCCCATGACGTTTTTGGTTTTCCATTACTTTAACATGTCACCCTCATATTCCCATACCATAATATATCACCTACACCATTTAAAAAATAACATTTTCATCCATTTAGTTTGAGTAGACCAAACAGCGAAATGTAAATATATATTTACAGATTTTGAGGTTTTTGGTTTTTAAATCGAATATCTTTGATGCAATCTATAATCAACATATATATACTTCGGAAATCAGATTGAAGAAGTTCTGAAAAAAGGCCAGGTCAAAAGTACCCTAAACCGACGCTTATGTATGAAAGGATTGATGAGTATAGATGAAGCGAAAGAGATATGTTAGGATCGTAGTAAGTGGAAATCCGTGGTCTCTACCTACCCCTACGGGAAAGAGGCGTGATTTTATGTATGTATGTATATAATTCTTGGTACCAATGCAATCCTCACTATATACTCTTATGCTCACCATTTCCTCTATAGAAAATAAATGATAATACACCTTTTTATACAAAAAAATACTGGAAATGGGGTTTGAACACACGACAAAAATGGTGGGAAATAGTAATTTAATTGCTATTTCTATTTTTTTGTAACTAACTCACCTAGAACTTCGATCTTCTTTTAATATGATAATTTACTATTGTTCTTTAGCCATGAATTGTTACAGATTTTTACGCCAAATATTTTAAAGTAACAAAATTAAAACAACCCAATTGTTTTACAAACTTTGGCGGGAAAACTGTATTGGAGAGCAATTATATTTTCTGAAAAACTATACCACCTACGGCTTTGGTCCTTCTTTGATATTATTATTTACATGTAATTTATACACCTGTATTATTTCAGATTTTTTGGTTTAGAAGTTTAATATTAGTTACGAGATTAATTAATACGCAAATTTGCATCGGTAAGTGTTTGCGTTGCAAAATATATCGAGTGGAAAATGATTTATACATATGCAAAATTGCGGTTTTCTAGATTTATAACTGTTGAAGTAGTTACGATATTAATATGAAATGATGTAATATTTTGAGGCCAAAATGTAATTTGTGCTGGTTTCAGATTTCATCAAAATATTCAAAATACTTCCTACTTCATACGTTATCTCAGAAAAATATGGATTTTTTCTTGTATGGGCAAGGATGCATCCTTTTGAAAACCATTTGGATTATGAAAGTCGGACTTACGCAGATTTATGGTAAATTTGTAAATACGACTATCGACCGCTAACTGGTATCCCGGTTTGTACAAATGATGGAAAAGCCGGGAGACTGGTTTGTACAAATTTTCAATAGAAGGTAGTTTAATTTCCAGCTGAAGTTATCGCTGTGTTCACTTATAGACATTAAGTGAATCCAAAAATATTGGAAATCAATTATTCGCCTGTCATCTAATCCTCCTAAAACAAAAGTTATAGTGAGTTACTAATTTAAACTAGAATAATATAAAAACTAGCAGACCAAAAAGAAGAAGTCAACCCTGTGAGGTTGTTAGCATTTTTCCAATAACGCTGTATTAGGCTGCATAATTGTGACGTTTCCTTTTTTTAACACAATGGATGAACAGAAACTAAAGATGTAGTTACTTAACAAGACAACAATACTTATATTATGGACAAAAAAAAAAGTATAGTTTGTTACTTAAAAAAAATATCGACATGATCAAAACTCTGTGGTCGCACTATAAACTTGCATCTAAGCGTTCCGCGTACGAGACGTCAGAGCAAGGAAAACGAACACAGGTCCTACCTCGATGGGCGCTCGCGCGGTACTGATCGCCTCGCGCTTGTACATTTCAATTTATGTGCATTTCGAGTTATGTTAAATATTTTTTCTTGTCTAACAAAACAGAGTTAATATCACAATTTATTAAAGATCAGATTAATTAAAGAATGAACTTTCTTTTTATATAATATCTGTTTGGAATTACACTTTATTAAACGCAATATATGGTGGTAAACTGCTGATATAATTCGTGGAAATTGGCGCAAGATCTTTATTTTTTTTTCTACAATGACGATTAATTAGCAATATTCTAGTACACTATGTGTCAACAGGATTATATATGCCTGATGCACAGTTTTTTTTTTTAGTTATTTTGATGAATCTTTATACAAGAGATATAACTCTGAAGTTGGCTATGTGTACCTTAATTCGTAAAACAAGGTGAGGGAGATTGATCACTACAAAATAATTAATGTTATGTTTGTAAATCTGGTACATTAACTGAAAAGAGAACAGATTATTCTATTTTTATCAATTATTAAACAACTTGTAGATATTTCCTATGATAGTAAATTAAGCGCTTAAAATCTTCGTATACCGCATTAAAATGTGAAATGCCTCTACAAATGATTCAGTAAAATATATAGGTATTCTTTCAAATGTTTATTCATAGGTAGGTATATATCCATTTTAACCATAAAAAAACCCATATAACAGTGGCTAATCTACCTACCTACAACATACTAGATTGTGAGACATTTTCTATCGGATCGGGAAAATATTTAATCTTCAACGATTCGCTGCAAGGATGACAACCGACACGGCCAATATTAAGTTTCATGCATTCAAATGAACAAAACGAGACTTGCTTGCAAAACGTGCACAAGATCTTGCTTTCTGCAAAAGGGAGAGCGCAATCGAAGCAAACTTGGAACTTGGAATTCTGAAATACATATTAACTATTTTTATTATAATTATATTATTATGTATCTACTTGTAAACACAGCGTACCTACTCATTATTATGTAAACCACGTTTTCTTTCCTCTCTTTCTCTCACGCTTACCGATATTGGCACAACTTGAACATACTCGTATTGCCTTGGACATACAAGGCTTTGTGGAAATCTCGTGTAAAAAACCATGGTGAAGCATTAATAATAAACCTAATGCTTCACCATGTAGTAATGTCATACCTAATCCATAAATTCATTATCTGGCCTTAGTCCATACAGAAATTTTGTTCATACATAAATTTCATTTCTATACGACTAGTCCTCGCAATTAATGCACCAATGGCTTTCGTGCGATATAATGTAGGCAGATTATACAACATTCATACACAACTTTCATTTCTAAGCGACCTGTTGTAGCAATACACCAATGCCTTTAATGCGTTATATTTAGGGCGTTCGGATAGCCTATCGGTGCCAAAAATAACACTCACAAACGCTAAAAATGATCTGTAGGTAGATGACACTATCGATCTTGTAGCCTGTGAAATAACTTTGGGCACAGCTTTGGGTCCATGAATACGGCAATTCTAGTTCATTAAAGTAGTTGCGCCGAAGGAAAATAAACGCACTTACAGCATTCACAACAAGTTCCGGGGTGACATAGGGCCTCGTCCAATGTGCACTTTCTGTTGACATGTATGCAGCTATCTTGTGCTCATGGAGGATGCATTGTACATCTGTTTCTATTAAGCCTTTCTCTTCAGCTGTGAGTCGGGATTTTAAATTTGACTTAGATCGATTACTGCAGAAATAAACTATGCAAAGAAGGTGTTTCAAAATTCGTCTATCCTTATGCGTTTTCTTTCTTGTGCTCTGGAGAATATCCCAAATTTCGAGGCTCCGTGGATGCGTTAGCCAGAGGCCGCAAGCTTTCTTGTTGTTGTACTCAGGGAGAATCATGTTCCATTGCCGATGCTCGTATCTGTTGCAAATGCTATAGTTTATTAGTTATATTTTAAATCGAAGACAGAGAGAATTTTCTTGAAATTTGCTAGCCATTTTTGGTTATATAATCAGTGAAGCATGAGATTCCCGCAGTTTGAAAACGGATCTAAATTTACTAAATTCTATTCAACGAAACTAAAAATTTGCTAACTGGAAACAATACATTCCCTATTATTGATTATGCTGATGTCTGCTACATCGACTTCACAGTCGTCAAATAATCTGACACTTACAATACCTGAGCACAGGACAAAGTTCTATGACGAATCATTTTCCACTGAAGCTGTAAGTTTATGGAAATCATTGCCGCTCGAAATAAAACGTGCATCCTCTAGATATGTATTCAAACACCTGGTTAAAACTCACTACCTTTCTTAGTAACTATTAACGCTGCTACTAGTATTGTAATACTGTTTCCATTGTTTTGTGTGTTTGGACTCATGTCACTGCAAATATTGTAATAATATAACATTATATAATGTATGTATATCTGATGTTTTAATATATTTATTGTCCGATTCTTGTCTTGGAAATTATTGTTTGATTTGTTTTTTTTTATTATGATCAGTATTGTTATAGATAGACCTCCGTCCATATCTATTTATAAATATCTCTTTGTATAGGGTTGTCTGGAAGAGATCGCTCTCAGCGATAAGACCGCCCACTGTCACACCTACTCTTAGTTATTGTTTTAAGTTGTAAATTTGTAATATTTTGTTTTGAATTTTGTATAATTTATTTTGAAGCGCTCGTAGCGAAGTTTACTTAGCTGTTCTCCACCGATCAGCAAAGTTGAGCAACGTCGCCCGCGGTCATGAGTTGGATGGGTTACCGCTAGTGACATTACTACTGAGCGTTTCCGTGCTTCGGAGGGCACGTTAAGCCGTCGGTCCCGGTTGTCGTCTTAGGATGGCAGTCGTTATAGCATGGTGGTAGGGCATTTTGCGAATGCCCGCCTAGCTAGCTACCACCCTCAAGTAGAAAATCTGTCGCCAAGCACCTAACGGTGTGTTCCGGTAGCTGTCCTTGAGAGCCAGTACTTCTAGGTTAGCCTGAACAACATCTTCGACCACATCATCACTTACCATCAGGTGAGATAGTGGTCAAAGGCTAACCTATCAGGCATAAAAAAAAAAAAAAAAAAAAATGTCAATAAAGTGTTATCTATCTATCTACATTTGAAGTAGCTGAATAGGTACATACTCGTACCTTAGGTTTTTGATGCTCTGCTTCACATAGGTAGGTAGGTTCAGATGTAATGTAAGCTATACCTGCCAGTATATATCTTATAAGGAGCCTATTTTTCGTGCAATTCGAGCCATAAATGAAATGAATCCTAGGGAACCTCTGAAGGATCATTAAAAATAATATATATTTTAACTTTACTGAGCCTGTATACATTTGAAAATATTGTGTATGTTGGTAAAAAATTGAGTAAATTTAAATTAAACAGTGACAATCACGACTACAACACTAGGAATAAAAATAAAATGCGGTGCCAGGTTTTAGATTAGCAATGACAAATAAAAGGACCTTCTTAGGTAATTATGTGCGGCTTTATAATAAAGTTCCCAAACATATTACAACACTCACAGAAGGAAAATTCATGTTGCACGTGAAAAACATTTTGATTAAGAAATCCTACTACACAGTTTGTGAATACTTAAACGACAAACATGCTTGGAAAATTCCGCCTATGCCAAGCTATCGCCAGTCACATACGTATTTTAAACAAATATTGTTATAATTTTGTAAAGCTGAAAGACGTTTAAAAAGAGCCCGAGCTTCTGGCCCGTTCTTCTCGCAATGGCTCAATTTTTTTTTTGCATAATGTACAATGTAGAATATTTAAATATCAAAACTTGTACCATAATTGACCTTCATAAGAGCGCCGTAGCACCTAACGGTACACATCGTTAGGTTGGTGACAGATTTTTGACTTGAAGGTAGGCAATGAAGAGCTAGCAATGCCAGCATCCGCGAAATGCCTTACTACCATACAATAACGGCTATCTGCCTAAGACAACAACCGGGATCGACGACGGCTTAACCTTACCCTCTGAAGCACTCAGTAGTATGTAAATGCTGCTAGCGTTCACTCATCCAAGTTATGACCACTAGTTGATCGGCTAAAAACGACTAGGAAATCTCCGGTACGAGCGCTTCAAACATACTTACTTTTCAATAATTTTTATGAGATCCTTAAGAAGCTTTGCTTGTATCCATCTTACATGCAATATTCTGGCACATTCTCTAACAAGATCCAACGCTTGCTTGTAGTCTATAAGGTCGTTATGGTCAAGCTTCTCTTTTTGGGCTTTCGATGGAAGATTTACTTCTTTTTTTGATTTATCCTTTGGCTTTTTGCCTTTGGTATCTGGTTTACTGCTACCTGGATGGATCAGAACCAGTAAATATACCCATTTTGCACCTATTTGCAGACGTGTATGGAATTTGATGATAAGCATCATCGAATTCTATAGACATCTGCATTTAGTTGGTACATAATTATTATTATTCTTACATGATTTTTTTGTTACGAAATAGGTAATTGTCAATACTAGATAGAAAGCGACGGGAGTAAGTTATTTACACGCAAGATATTCAAAGTTCCTTTATAGATACGTCATGCAATTTATAACCATACCATCCAAATGGAATACATTACATTTTCAAAATACACACATCAAAAGTGCCTATATATTTGTCAGTTCGGCTAAAGAATCGGATACTTAAGCCGGAATGCTTAGTAGTTAGTAGCGCGATTTTTACTTTTTCAGAAACTTTTTTGTCAATTTGGTCCGCATGCCTTTTATGTTATTATATCTGCAGCCAGTAACAAAACGTTTTCATACAGTGTTTGTGATTGATATTTTTGGTGGTTGGAACATTTACTAACAATAACCGCGTTGAAATAATTTTAGTCACTAGGGTTTAAAGAGCTCAACCAGCTTTTATTGCATACTTAGATGTGATAATAACCGTTATTACATACCTTGCGGACTTGTTTGTTTATAGTTTTCCATTTTAGAAATGTTTTGCTTAGCGTAGACGAATATATTTGTGTATTTATCTTCTCCATCCTGACAATCAAATAATGGGTCTGCTCCATACAATAACATGTTCGTTAGCTAAAAATGTCGTAAAAATCCATTAAAAATGTGGACAACATCAAGTCACAGATATTACTTCCGACGGAAAAAGACAACTCTCAACGGACTTGAACCCGCAAGCCCAAAATTTCTTTTTTTCGGTTCCTGATGAATGTACTAGTTATGCTATAGATGCGGATAACTGGACAGTCGATACTTTTCCATCCGTATGAATGCATTTTTTTCCGTCGCAGGCTACTTGTTCCTAAATAGCATGAGACTATTTACCTAGGCTGGTAGGTTGATATACGAGCAACACTTACACCAAATCGAAGAAGCCATTTAAAAATTAGTAAATATTAGTCATAATAATTATGATCCCCATGGGGTGCCGGGTTGGAATTGCAGCTCCCCATATCATGCCGTGGTTAGAGGTGATTAGTCGCCTCGTACGACACCTACTGGGCTACTAGAGGAAACTAAAAAATACTGGAAGGTGGGCAGCAGCATCTTCTAAAAAACTGCCATCTTACACTGCGATCCCCAAGCCGCCTGCCAAGCGTGGGGATTAAGGCAAACACCCTCTTAATAGGGGAGGCTGTGTTCAGCAGTGTACGATCCGGCTGATACAGTACAGTCATATGTAATCCTCATCACTATTATTTACTACTGAATAATTTTAGAAAGTAAACTTCGGAAAGATTTAGGTTGATACTCTCAGTTTCAGTAAATTTAGTAAATGCACCTGCTTTGGTTTTTCTTTTAATTTGTTGTATCAATTAGTGCATCAAATTGTAATATATTAACGAAATTTCAAATAAGAAATGTGCCAAGTAGCTCGTGATCTTATATGTCAAATAAGAGAAGGTAAGCATATTAACGTAATGAATTAGGAAAAGTGTCGACCGGATACTGTACCCAGAAAAATGGGATGAAGTGTACAGTAGTAGAGTGTAATGTAGGGTTTTGCGCAATAAATCCTTTTTTTTTTAATACTTCTTGTGCATAATTCAGCAGTACCTAATCTCTAGATCTCGCGTTAGGTTTAATGATTTTTTTATTTCTCATAAAGAACAGAGTTCACTTATAATGAGATACAGTTAATTATTTAACTTAAAAACTAATTAATCTAATTAGCCAAGTTTTTATAATAATATTTTATGTTAGTCCAGAGATCTTACGAGATGTTATCATAGATATATTTTTTTAGTTTCTTTTTAAATAAATTAATTTGACAGTCTTTGAGATCTTTAGGTAACTCGTTATAGAACTGTGCTCCTTCATACAGTATGTTCCGATTACCGTACATTTTGGTTCTTGGAGTTATTGTCTTTAGTTTGTTTGAATTTCTTAAGTTGTAAGTAAATGTTCTTTTTGTAAATTTTATTTCTGTACGTATTTTTTGTGATAATATTTTTTTTATTAATATACATGTATTGTAATGGTAAAGTTGCTTTATGTTAAATATTTTTGTTGTTTGATAAAGAAAGTTAGTATTAGTTAGGTAGTGGTATTTAAAAAGGGTTTTAATTAATTTGTTTTGTGATATCTGGAGTACATTTATGTGCGTTTGAGCAGCACAGCCCCATATTTCGACAAGATATTGCAAATGTGATTTAACTAATGAGTTATAAATAGTCATACGAACTGCGTTAGGTATGCATCCAGTTACCCTGCGCAAAGCTCCGGTCGCTGATGAAATTTTCGACTTGACTTCATCAATATGAGCTCGCCAATTTAGTTTGTATTATAGATCTCGCGTTACTTGTAGCATTTCTTATACTGCTCTCTATAACGTAAATAGGGTATCCGCAGGCACCTTGCCTTTAAATACCATAATACTATATCTGCCCGATTGTGATCTTCTGACATTTCCGTTTGAAATAGTAACATGACAGTGTGTAAGTACCTACTCGTATTAGTGAGTAATTTATGTTTATGTTGTCGTTATGTTTTAAAATAATGTTCCTACTAATTCAATAGTATAAGCGGTAAATAAATATTTAATTACTGCTTGTAAGCGTTCAGTAACCGGAATCACATTACAAAACTGGAGCGTAAACATTTTGATGAGAACACTCTGGTTTCGTTCATTGATGGGAGCGTTGAGATCAACCTTCGGGGACTTTATAAAAATTTCAAATAGATCCATGTTTTTCATCATGGCCATCTCCAGAGCAGAATGCCCATTGAACTGGGTCAGCGCGCTGCAGTTGTATTTAAGTAGTAATTCTATTAGCTCCTGGCGTACCTGCAAATTTTTCAGAGTATACAAACCTATACAATTTATTAAAAAATATTGCTATGGAACAAGCGCGACCATTTAAAAAGATGATACGGTCTTTTGATACTAAAATCAAGAAGATTCATAAAATGGTGTAGAATTAAAAATAATGTAACCTCTTCTTCTTTTTGGTTGTGAGTTTTCCTTAAAAGTACAGAATGCAAGAGTGTTGGACCCGATGCTTTTGTAATCTCGATGCTCTCAGTGTTTTGTTCACCATGCACCAGGATATGATCAGTTTTAGCTCCACATTTAAGTATGGCCCGTATAAGCTCCAGGTTCTCGTAAGTCAACGGTTGTGATATAGCCACGTCTAAAGCGGTGTAGTTATGACCCTAATAAATTTATTGATTAAATTAAAATCTCAAAATATAGGAAGAGTAGAAATTAGCATACATGTTCTCGTACTTCTCTATATCTATATTGTTTATGTCTGAAACAATGGTAAATATTTAGTTTTTTTTACGATAATGTAACAAAACACTTAATTCATTTACATACTTTAGGAAAACTTTCGTTTATATCAGCACCGTATCGAACCAGTAGCTGCACAAGATCTGGGGATCCAGCTACAATAGCTATCCATAGAGCTGGCTGCGGACATGTCACTTTTTGGGGATCAGCTCCATCCCTTAACAATTGTGTAATAGTGGACATATTTTTATTCAACCTAAAAGAACCAATTGTGTAGGTATTACTAAAGTAGCAGTAGTATATATTTAATATTACGAATATTATTTACAATTCCATCTTCTTTCTTTCGGTGCTGTCTATCGATGAAGCATCTTTATCGTCTGAACCTTGCCAAATCACGTCCTTACTCGGCTTTATGGGATCTTTTATAACTTTAGAGTTATTCTTTTTCGTGTTCTTGTCCAATGCTTTCTTATGTTCTTCCTCACCAGCAGTTTCCACGTTTTTGGTCATATCATTGATTCCGAATAAGTAAGGTATTGGTTTTACTTCATTTGTGGTGGAAAATAAATCTGTAACCCTGATCATAAACTCTGTATTCATGTCATTGTAAACTCGTTTTTCTTCGGAAACCATGGTGACTTCATCATCTACTTTCTTCTCTTCATCTTTTTCTGTCCCTGTCGGTTTTGTGGTCTTCCGTTTTGTCACAGGTATGTCTGTTGCAGATGTTGCATAATTTTTTTTCTTCGTGACTGAACCTTCATCTGACAAAGATGTTCTTTTCTTTGAAGCAACTGTTTTAGTTAAACTTTTACTAGCAGTGTTAGCAAGTTGATTGCTGACATTTTGAATAGTCAAGTCGCGCGTTATATACCACTCAGATGGTTTGTCTTCTATGGAGGTTGCTGAAAAAGTGAAACCCATTTTATATCTACGAGTATAAGGATATGGTATACTCTGATATTCATGTTTATTTATGGTGTGTTAGCGTCAGGATAGAGGTGCTTAAAAGTGGTTAATATATCATATAGCGCCAAAACGCAGGCTGCTATTCATAGACAACACACAGCAAATGCTATGGCGTCTCTGACTCGTTGCTATTTGCACAGAACTGCTGTACTTAACATTGATCGCCGAATATTGTTACTATTAAAGTATGTACGCATGCTTTCAAAATATAATATAAAGCAATAACAAGATTGAAGAATTGACATATATACAGGGTTATTGGTAAAATGCTAACAACCTCTTATGGTTGACTTCTGCTAGTATTTTTTTTTCGTTATTTTATGTATATTTGACGGAATAAGCACGAGGGCCACCTGATGTTAAAAGTCTCTTGTGCCTCTAATATAATATTTCATATTTTATTACTTAGCTCGATGTAAATATTCAAAATTCGATTGAAAGGGAGCTAAGGGAATCAGTTTTGAACCTACTGGTGGTGATGACGATAATACACGGCTGTAACAATTAACTTACGATGTGGTGGAATAAAAGGTGGTGGGATCAGAGCGTGAACCATTTCCGCTGGTGCAATATCCTTGCTTCTACATGCGTACAGTATCAGAGCCAAACCAAGAGGAGTACAACATGAATCATTATAGTCATTCACATTTGCGCCAGCTTCGACTAAAAAGTGCACTATGTCCGCGTGATCACCACACTGGAAACATAATAGGTAAACACGAAATTATACTCGTTATATGCACATATAACCATGTCATGTGACATAGATGAAATTAATTATCAATGGTGTGTGTTCTTCAATTGCCCCATTCTCATTTTGTTTACTTACAAATTCATCAGTCATCATCAACCAGAGTACCATGCTTTTTATGACCTATATTTAGGACAGTTAGTTTAGTTTGGGCGCGGATCGGCGCAGTTGCACGGCACGCCGCGTCTGAACCGCGTCCTCCTGCGAACGGACAAGCAGCGCGGCTTAGGCGCACTCGAGGTGCAGCGTCGGGTATGATTTGGTCGCTGCGCTGAAACCGCGTGCCCACTGCGCTACGAACGCGTGCTCGCCGCGCCCGCGCCGTGCATGAACCGTGCTCAAACCGCGATGCTTGCGGCGCGGCCGCGGCGTGAGGCGTCGTCTCTTGTAAAAGAAGCCTGCTCAATTGAGAAGGTAATTACTGTTGACTACATTAGCGCAGTATTCCCTAAAATATCAGCAACGTCAGAAGGTACTTACTGTTGCATACATAAGCGCAGTATTCCCTAAAATATCAGCAACATCGGGGTGCACATTGTTTAAGTTGACCATCTGCACCACTGTGCTTATATAGCCCAAAAAACTCGCCATAATTAATGTCCTGAAACTCATAAATCCATAAGTTTTGGTTTACATATGCCCATGAACAAAAACGAAAAACAACGCATCAGACCTGCAGTCAAGTTCATGCTTAGCGGGGATTTTAAATTGACTTCTTGGGCCATTAATAATAGAAGTCAAATCTATTCTCGAATGTTTTCGTTGATTATCATGCTTAAAGCAATGTTTCATTATATCAATAACGGTATCATTATTGTTCCATGCATAAAACGTCACTAAGTTTTGAATATTGTTCTCTTCTTTATTAATGTTTTCTACCTAAAAATAAATGACAACGTCATAATTAATAGTAGATTGTTTACTAAGGGAGCAAACAACAATTATAAGGCCTCTTGCCTTTTCTGTTTCTTTCAATCCAGAGCGGAAAGAATGATTCTAGAGTAGAATCATGAGCGTAGCGAGGGATTTTAAAGTAGAATTCTGAGTGCAGCGAGGGATTCAATGTTACTCGAGCTTAAAATAGTTGTTGGCTCCTTAAGTAGACACTATGCTTTTTCTCACCTTCTATGAGAAAATAAGTAAGTGCAACTTATGAATAAGAATAGTACGTTTATTTATTGAGATGTAATTAGGAAAAATAAGACATAGCATAGAAATAGTTAGAGGCTATAATGTTTATATTTGAACAATTATGGAAGTGCATAGAAACAATTTTACCACTAACGAATTAAACTAACTGTAACGAATGGTATACAGTTGTCGATTTATTTACAGCTTGAGAATTGGAAATAGTCTCAGAAAACGTCGTCTCAAGATGTCATTTTTGAAAATCTATATTATTTTTAAAGGTGTTAAAAAAACATACAAATATTTAATTATAATATAACCTAAAAAACAAAAATAAAACAGTCTGTTACCTGTTCATACAATGTTTGTGATTGATTTCGTGGGTGACTTGAACTTTTACTAAAAATATTTACATGTTCGCGAGGGCGCTGCTAGTCAAGGAAATCAACTACAAACTGTCACAATTTGAAGGAATGTTGTAGTTCTTTTTTCTGCCGCCTGAACAGATAAGTTGGTGGGACTGTAGTTCTTTTTTCAAATAGATGTGATAAAAATATATATTATATTTTGAAGCCCCCCCCCCCCCCCCCCCCCCTACTAAAATCTGAGACGCAGATGTGAGATTATATTTCTACAAACGAATGCTTTATTATGAAGGTTTTTGAGATTTGCGTAATGTGCATACTTTTTTCGGATTGGCCATAGTTTCAATTACTTCAAGTTCAAAAATCTTCTGATCTTTATAATATTCACGATCAAATACATCAGTATGACAAACTTGGCTAGCCAGATCTGTACAGTGCTTTGGATAGATTTTTGACCATATCTCTGTGGCTGCCAATGGCTCTGCTCCACTCTGATTAAGCAATTCTATGGCGCTATTATTCTCACCTATCTGCAAAAAGTAAATTAAGTATTACTTAAACAGTGGGAGGGTAAGGCGTTCCTATGGCTAACACCAACACACTCTTTGGCTGATATTTCTTAGATTTATTTCACTAGTTTTGTGACACTAAACAGTTGTATCTACGGGATAATTATTATTTTGTTAGCCAAGGTATCTCTCTCTATTTATCACTATAACTTTTTTTTTTTTTTACAAAATATTAGATATGCTGGAGATTGAATGTTTTGTAAGAATCCAGCCCTTGCTTCTTACAGTTTGGACGCGTGTGGTTAGAAGAGTTCTGTGAGGTTCCACTTGAGCTCTGATATCGGGTCCAGTATTCAGATCGAGGGTAACGTTGGGCGTTTCAGGTCTCCATGTCAGCCTGATAAGCTGCTTGCCACGCCACAGGCCAACGTTCTCTTGAAGACACGCGTGGGTCTCTATTCCTGGACCCCAACGAACGTTATTGTAGAACAGACCCTAAAAGTTAAAAACATGTACACAAACAATTCTTACTCAGAAAATTTACACAGGAAGGTGATTTTATGTTTCCATGCAGTTCAATATTATAAGTACCAAATGTAGATAATAGACCAAATGTGTATCTTGCAGAATTTATATCTATATCCTCGAGGGATGATAAATAAGGTAGTATATAACATAAATAACTATTTAGTTTATTCATCTAATATCTAACCATAAGCAGATTCAAAGTCAAAGTCAAAATCATTTCATTTTAGGCGTCTACGACACTCTTATGAAGATCAATTAACAAGTTTTAATATTGAAATATTCTACAAAGTACTGCCACGTCCAGCAAAAAAAAAATGTTATAGCAACTGCGAGAAGAACAAGCAAGAAACTCGGAGCCATTGACACGTATTATGTACATACTATATAATAAAATTATTACAATATTTGTTTACATTACGTAGGTGACAGAATGAGAAGAAGATGAAACAGTCTAAGCATTTTTGTAATCTAAGTAATCTCTAACTGTGTAGTAGGATTTCTTAATCAAAATGTTTTTCACGTGCAACTTGAACTTTCCATCAGTGAACGTTGTGATATATTTGGGAACTTTATTACATAACCGCACATGCACAATTACCTACCTAAGAAGGACCTTTTATTTGTCTTTGCTAGTCTAAAACCTGGCATTGCTATTTTATCTTTATTCCTAGTGTTGTAATCGTGATTGTCACTGTTTAATTTATATTTACTATTTTTTTTACGAACATATTTATTATTTTCAAATATATACACTATACAGCCTCGGTAAAGTTAATATATAAATTTCTTTAAAAAGTTCTCTCAGAGGTTCAGATATTTATTGGTGAAAGATATATATGTATTTCATTGCTTCGGAAGGCATGTCCCAGTTGTGGTCATAGATTATGAGTTATGACTCGTTAGGCTGTGTCGGTGGCGATCATCGGGTGGGCCGGGCAGCCTGAAAACTCCGACACTTTGCATGGTGCTAGTACAGTACTAGCTATTATTTGGGTTGTTTATAGTCAGCACGGGAGCCTAGGTCCACCATAAAGTAAAACCATATATGAGTAGGTACTAATAGGAAATAACTCACATCAAAGATTACGCCGTCCGGGTAAGACATAACTCCGTATCCATGCATGCGGTTCCCATAGAACTGACCTTCATATGAGAAAGAAACTTCTTCGGTATCTTTGTAACGCCAGCGATAGTCACCTTCTCCGTGCATTGTGTCGCGTAAAAACTTTCCAATATACCACTCTAAAGACTAAAATGCAAAATTATGATTAGAAAAATCGGCCGAGTGTGAGTCCAGCCTTCCCTAATTAGGGTTCCGCAACAATCCATAAAATAATAAATTATTTGTTTGTTAAGTGGTCCAGATGGACTCCCAGGGGTCCACGGGCGTCTCGACGAGGGTCTACGTTGGTGTGACAAAAAATGGGGGTTGACACAAAAATATATCTGCTTTAGATAGTGAAGAACTAAAATGTTGGCTCGACTTCACCTACTAATACAGGCAGATAATATTTTAAGATGCTCAGCGACTGTTACTTGTAAAAAAATGCACTTTCATATTCAGTATACGTGTCGAGACTTGCTCAGACGTGCAAAGAGACGAAGTACAAGTAGCAAATATTGTGGTGTGTGTGCTTACAATCTTTCATGAGCTTATATTAAAATATGTAGATATACATAAATTTAATATTTACCTGCCTATTTTTATACATACTTTTATTTTATGTTGTAATTAGTATGTTTGTAATATTTACATATAGTACCTACCAGCTATGTATTAAAAATTAAATACTGAACATAGCCATTATTAGATACTTCTATAAAAGAACAGAAAGCCAAGAAAGGTTAAACATTTTGTCCTGACCATAATAGTATTTTTTTTTCACCAAAATGTGTGGTATCTAATTCACTAAATAAGAGATAAATTTTGATTGACCTGCATTATTGAAAATATTTCAGGTTGCATTAGCATCAGCTAATAACTTAATTTAATATATTTTCATTAATTGTACGTGTCTTTACGTATTTGTTACGTGCATCAAAGTACTTAATTAAAATCACGGAGTTTTGATATCAAAACAATTTAACGTTTTTTTTTTCATCAAAGGCAGTCAGTCACGCTATTGCCCAAATGCTATTTATGCAACAAAGTTTTGAGCAATGACCATCGAAGCTCGAAGATGATCTGAGCCATTATACGTTCAAAATTAAATTGCACAGCATGATGACTTCAATCAGATTTGAGGATATTCTGACGATGGAAATACCACTATGATAACTGCAAAGTATTTGAAACGTCGTGTCGGGATAAAAATAGTGATAGAAATACGCTATTTAAACAGTTTGAAGTTGTTTAATTTCTATGTGTAATAATCGTGAAAACGTAAAACAACATTACTAATAATTATAAGTGTAATAATTACAAATTTGAATAAAATATACAACACAAGAAATATAATATTAGTTGGATGGAATCACTTGTTTGATTGACCCACTTTACTTTTTTGACATCCACTCACAACACAATCAATTAATTAATTACCCAAACAATTCTAACTATTTTTTTTCGAATACTGTTAATTCGTGTTTTGTACTCAGACGCAACACAAATTTTCATAGTTAGATCTAATCTTCACATTTTTACGACTTTTGGGAATATGGTAAAAATGCAGCTGCGGAACCATCAAAACTATGAAAGTGGTCTATGAGAAAAAAATTCTGAGAACCTCTGGTTTAGTTCATCGATATTTTGAGATAAAGAGAGAAAAGAGAGAGTTCCCAGACTTTTTTTCTCATAGACCACTTTCAAAGTTTTGATGGTTCCGCAGCTGCATTTTTACCATATTCCCAAAAGTCATCAAAAATAAGAAGATTATATCCAACGAGCTTTAAACCTCGTTACCTGCTCGATGATTATATCTAACTATGGAAATTTGTGTTGCGTCTGACTGCGTCTACGTACCAATAAAAAGAATTATAAAGAGTAAAGTAGTTAAAAAGTGGACAACAGACGGCATAGAAATATCTAAAAACAATTTAGCTAACATGGAGACGTTACAAGAGCTTTATCCTAATGAGCAAAGAGTAATTCATATAAGAAAGTATAAAAAAAATCTGAGGAGAGTCTTTATTGCAGCTAAAAAGATAAGATATGGTTATAGAATAAGTGCTTCAAAAAGTAGAATAAAAGAAACTTGGAAAATAATTAACGAACAAATTAAGTACAATAAAAAACACAAGAATAGGCATAGCATTCCTATCATTAAATCAGAGACAGGTAATCAATTGACAGACTGTACAGATATAGCAGATAGTTTTAATTGTTATTTTAGAAATATTGCTCATAAACTGACATGTACGAATATTGACATCGACAAATGTAAAACATATGTAGAAATAGCAACTAAACATGAGAATAAAATAAAATATGACCCGGTAGATATAAGAGAACTGTTGACGACTGTAAGAAGCATGAAACAAAAGATAACACCTGACATTTACGACATAAATTCTAAGACATTGAAAGAATTAATTTTATCAAATAAGCATATCGTGGAACTACTACATATCACTATAAATTACTGTTTTGAAAAGGGAGTATTTCCTGACTGTCTTAAACTTGGTAGAGTCATACCTTTGTTCAAAAAGGGTGATAGTACTGAACTTGGTAATTATCGACCGATTTGCATACTACCTTCTGTATCAAAAATATTTGAGTCACTCATTAAAAAAAGGTCCTCATTTATTTTGAACAACACAAACTTTTCACTACTTCTCAGTTTGGTTTCCGTTCAGGCCGATCGACGGAAATGGCAATTAGAAAAGTCATTTATTACATCCTTGAATCATTGGACAGTTCGCAGAAATGCGCAAGTATTTTCTGCGACTTGTCCAAAGCGTTTGACTGTTTGAGACACGACATTTAATTGAATATATAAACTACAATTTTATGGATTCGAAGGACCTGAATTAAATATGATGCGTACATATTTAAATAACCGACGTCAAATTGTATCTGTTAATGAGGCAAAATCATCGATTGGCTCTGTAGATATAGGAGTACCCCAAGGTTCAATATTGGGACCAGTACTATTTTTAATATATATAAATGACATTGTAAATGCTTTACCGGATTGGACATGTGTTAGTTTATTTGCTGACGATACTCATATAGGCATAAGTGACAAATGTAAAGATATATTAGAAGCAAAAATTAATTATATAATGAAGACTCTCAAAGAATGGTTCAATGTCAATGGTATAATTTTGAATGATAAAAAGAGTGTGGTAATGCATTATCAAACGCGAAAAGGATTAAATAGTGTAAAAAATAATGTAAACGAAAATGTATTTTTAGGATATACGATAGACTACACGGTCAGTCATACAGCACATATCGAAAAACTGTGCAGAAAAATAGCCAAAGCCAACTATGCGCTACTGAAATTAAAACCATTGTTGGATAGAAAAGCACTTATATCAGTATATTTCGCATACATACACACAATTTTAAGATACGCAATTACAATTTGGGGCAATGGGGCAGACATACAAAGGGTGCTTAGATCGCAAAAACGAGCAATAAGAACAATGTTTGGCCTAAGAAAACGTACATCAGTCAGGCAGTACTTTAAAAATAACAGAATTATGACTGTGATATCTTTGTATATTTACAACTGTATGCTAGAAATCTATGACGCAGATTTGACTAAAAATAAAGAATTACATACGTATGATCTGCGAAATAAAGAAAATGTATTTAAACCAAAAACTAGATTAGTAAAAGTAAAAAAGCAGGGTGTTTATAATAAGATTTGCATGTTCAATAAACTACCACTTAGCGTGAGGGACTTATCTGCAAATCATTTTAAAAGAAAACTGAAACAATTCTTTGAAATTAACCCATTTTACTCATTAAACGATTTTATGAAAATGCGTCTTGAAGAATCTTCATTCTCATAGCAAATAGGTGACATGATCAATTAACTGTGTAATGTGTAGGATATCTGATATTAATAATAATAATAAAATACCATCAATTTAATTTTAAGCTCGATTTATATTGTTTACATATACAAGTAATTAAGTAATTATTAGTTGTTGACATCCTCTCTATCAAAAAATATTATGGTATCCATTATAATAATCCGTAAAATGTTATTCTAATAATTTATTTTTTATTGTAATTTCAAAGGTGACATACATTCCATCATAATATTTTTTTTTTATTATTATTATTAATCGTAAAAAAAAATACAATATTTTATGCTTATTTTTTAATTTTAATTTTGATTTTCATCATAACTTTGTATAATCCATCAATTTTATGTTGTATTTACACAACTAATTACATATGCATGTAATTAGTTGTTTCTACATATTAAGATTAACAAGAGTAGGTATACATAGCTATTACTTGTTGATCTTAAATTTAATAGTGTATTGCCTACCAAATCTTATTCTATTATTATGTTAATATTAAGTTTTTTTTTTGTAAATTGACTTGCCTAGTATAGCTACTAATGTAATAAGGCTAATAAACAATTCTAATTCTAATTCTAATTCTAATATTTTTTGAGTACAACATTTCACACCTCGGGAATCGAACCCCCGATTTTACGCAACGTGGCTTATCCGTTGGGACTACATAACTTTATTTTATGGAACTTAATATAAGTACAGCGACCTACTACATCGAGAGCACTGAGGCAACCTAAAGGCCATTGTAGGCCCACGTCCACAGGCAGTTCAAATGCTTTAGCTCACCTAAACGAGGTTATAAATAGGAATTAATATTTAATCAGCTGAATAAGCATAAAATCTTTTACCGTCTCAATGTACCGTCTGTCTGTTTTCTGTATATGCTCGCGTATTGAGTAGGTACCTTAGTATCTAGATCTACTTAACTACCTGTATAGGTATACAGCAGATATTATTTTTATTGGATAGGTAGATAGGTACTAATAAAAAAATGGAGACCTCAGCACCACTCCAGTGATTTTCTCCAATACCATTCTTTCTTCGTTCCTCATCTACTACTCCTAAATAATACTGGTTATAAGGCCATTTCTTATTGGAGATTGTAGGTGATTTATCCATGTATACGTTTATTCAAAAATTAGTTTAATATATTCATTGTAAAGTCCTAAAAATGCAAACCATATATTTTAGATTTTCGGTATATTACTTTTCTCTACACTTCTCTATAGATTTCAGTATATACAAAGTTACTTTATGGTATATACAAAGTTACTTTATGATTACAGTCAAGTCTCCAAATTGTCACGATTGTCACTGGAGACGAAAGATTATAAGAGGATGTAATCATGGATCTATGAAATCTATAGATAGGAACTATTGTTCTATACATACAATAGATTATACAAATATATACAATATCGACGCCACAGTATCAAATAACACCTATAGTCGGGGTGGGTCAGCTTATCAATAAGAGTCTTGCTTCAGCTTAAACTTTAATTTCTTGACACACAAAATACAAACATGTAGCCGCCATAAAATCAACTCTCCGAACAACATCCCATCTTAAAATTAACCAATAGCGCGACTCTCGGGTCTGCGCTGCTATTGGGGTGCATACCATTTGAAGTTCGATTAGCTAAAAACGCTAAAAACGATCACACTCCCAAAAAGTTGTTCCACATGGGTCTTGGCGTTATTTTCACCATAAACGCTATGAGGCTACTGGAACAGTTTGAATTCCCTACATCTAATGTCAAAAGTGACAGAAGTGGCAAATTTTAGTGGCATTCTTAGCGTTCTTATCCTAAATGGAACAGGGGATGACAGTTACAAACGATCACACTGATCACAACCACAGACGCAGAATGTGATCAAAATTATCGAAATTAACGTTCTTAGCGACAAATGGAACATACCCTTGGTCGGCGCAATCCTACTGCGCGATGCGTTTCGGAATACGCAGTTAACGTGTGGGTGAATTATTGAAGTAAACCTACTTCGATAAAAATACAAACTCATTTAATAGTGTTGTCATTCAAAAAGAATAAAGTATGTTTTTATATATATTATGTCAGAGTGCGAAATAAATATGCCGTCGTAAAAGTTAAAGAATAATCTTTTATTTATCTACAGCAGTAGAAAAAGGCTTAACCGTTCACTTATTCTAAGTAAGATCTATTCGCCCTCAACTCTGCTACAGTGGTGAATTCTACCAGTTCTAATAGGTCATGAGGCCAGCGGAGGGTTACTGAAATAATTTTACGAAGATGGAAAATTTCACAACCAAGTTGCAGATAGGTAATCTGGAGGGAAGAGAAAACTGGGCTACATGGAGATACAAAATTTCCATTATGCTGAGAGGTGTAGAAGGTGCTATGGAAGCTGCCGAAGGTACACTCATCGAGCCCGTTGCCCCTGCCAAAGGAGCTGGTGACGCTGAAGTCGGCAACTATAATTTAGCTATGGCCAAGTATAGGAAGACGGAATGTAGCGCTCTGCTCATAATTACCACCAATATATCTGAAGAAACTCTGAAGAAAGTAATGAGATTTAAGACAGCAGTAGAAGTCTGGCAGGAATTGCACAGATTATTTGATGGTCAGTCAGATGATAGAGCATACAATTTGTGCGCTGAATTTTTCAGTTTCCAATACAATAAGGAAGATGATGTATCCACTCATATGTCAAAACTTAAAAATATTTGGGACAATCTGAATGAAGAAATCACAAAGAAGGATGCCACTGTAAAGTTGCCTGACTTATTTCTGATCTGCAAAATCCTGGACACACTAGATGAACGATATTTTGCGTTTAAATCGAGTTGGCTATTACTGAATTCAGGTGAAAGGACGGTTAATAACTTGACGAACCACCTATGTGCATTTGAGAGAGCACTAGGTAGTAAAGACTCTAAGCAAGAGGCTATAGCGGCAACACGCACTGAACAGAGGAATGAGAGACAGCTGATCTGTAACTACTGCTCCGGTAAAGGACACATAGTGCGGAAGTGCAAAAAGTGGATTAAGGACGGGAGGCCACCCAAACCCACACCAGGCACATCAGCAGCTGCTTCAACATCAAAGCAAGTGCAACACATTTCATTGATGGTAAATGCTTGTTCCAAAGGACAAAGTCAAGACAGAGAGAGCTGGTTTGTCGATAATGGAGCAACAACTCACATTACAGTTAGGAGTGATATCTTTCAGGAGTTTCACGAATTTGATTCAGATCACACCATTTCGACTGCGGACGGTAGCATCATTCCCGCTCTGGGGAAAGGCACTGTTGAAGTTGAATCAAATGTCAGTGGCAAGACAGAGCGAATAACACTCAACAATGTGTGGTTAGTACCATCACTAACAAAGAATCTCTTCTCACCGCTTGCTGCACAAGACAGGATGCAGAATAGTTTCTTTAGTTCCACAACTACAGAGTGCAAGTTGGATATTTATGGCACAACTAAAGTTGTCGGAAAGAGAGTCCAATATGGAGGATTGTATAAATTGGACATGAAGACGATCATTCCAATAAAACCAAGGACCATAGAGGTCAATGCTGTGACAGGCTCTAATTTGCTACAGCTATATCATGAGCGTTTTGCTCATCAGGACAAGAGACATGTTATCCGCCTTGTAAAGAGAGAACTTGGGATACAGCTAAGTCCTGATAACGTAAAATGTGAAGGCTGTATTTACGGGAAGTCACACAGAAAGCAGTTTGGAACAAGGGAAAGAGCAACAGCTGTCGGAGAGCTGATTCATACCGATGTTTGCGGTCCCTTTGTAGATAGTATCTCAAAATTTAAATACTATGTACTTTTCAAAGATGACTACTCTGGATATCGCATGGTCTACTTCATCCGTAACAAATTTGAGGTTAAAGATAAACTTCTTCAAATGCTGCAAGAAGCCAAGACCGCCGGATATGACATAAAGACAATTCTTAGCGACAACGGAGGCGAATTTGACAATAGAGAAGTACGTAATATTCTTCAAAAATATGGTGTTCAACAACGGCTGACTATGCCTTACACTCCAGAACAAAACGGATGTAGTGAGCGAGAAAACCGTACCTTGGTTGAAGCTGCGAGATCTATACTACATACTAGAGGAGAATTACCGCAAATGCTTTGGGCGGAACTTATAAACACAGCCGCATACGTGCTGAACAGGACAGGTCCAACTAGAGTTGATGGTAAGGTGCCTTACGAACTCTGGCATGGAAAAAAGCCCAAGATAAGTCACTTGAGAATTATCGGAAGTGAATGCTTTGCTCATATTCCAAAGCAAAAACGTAAGAAGCTTAACAAAAAAGCTATAAAAGGTAAGCTTATAGGCTACGAAAATGACGATGGTTATCGTATTTGGGACGGAAACAAAACGTTGCGATCAAGGGACATCACGTTTCAATCTGATATTGAGTTCCGGATATCCACACAGATGCCATTAAGGTCAGAGGGAGATAACCCATTTCAAATGCAAGAAGCTATGCCAGAAAATTTCATAGAGCCGGACACTAGTCATGAGCATGCTCTAGAGGGAGATATAATAAGCCAAGATCAAGTTCATGAAAGGGTTTCGGAAGATGATTCAGAAGATGTTTTGCGACACAATTTAGTTAACGAAGAGGTTTCGCAAGATAATTTAATTCGCGAAGAGGTTTCGGGTGATGAAAACGAAATGAGAGACGACGAGAGTGCGAACGAAGAGTTCGTTGACGCTGATGAGCAGTTGGAGGTTGTAGAACCTGCGTTGTTGAATGAAACGCCAAGATACAACTTACGCGATCGAGCTAATCTCTCACGTCCTGAAAAATTTAATGATTATGTGTGTTTCGTCGACACATTGGTTTGCCCCGAAACATATAAGGAAGCTGTTGAAAGGGATGACAGAGCTAACTGGTTAAATGCAATGGCGAACGAAATGAATGGAAAGAATCGGCACAGAAGAACAAGTAGCTGATATTATGACTAAGGCCTTACCTAAGCCTCGATTCCAAATATTAAGATCGGCATTAATATGAAGTATTGTATTAGAGGGAGTATTGAAGTAAACCTACTTCGATAAAAATACAAACTCATTTAATAGTGTTGTCATTCAAAAAGAATAAAGTATGTTTTTATATATATTATGTCAGAGTGCGAAATAAATATGCCGTCGTAAAAGTTAAAGAATAATCTTTTATTTATCTACAGCAGTAGAAAAAGGCTTAACCGTTCACTTATTCTAAGTAAGATCTATTCGCCCTCAACTCTGCTACAGTGGTGAATTCTACCAGTTCTAATATGAATAACGCGCAGGCGGCTTGCCTCGACCAGCACGTATGGGAAGCTCCCGCACAGATTCACTCGCTAGCGCTACACACCTTATCTCTTTTTAACTAACCAATAATGGCTTGTGTTAAAAGAGATAGGGAAACGTTTGCTAATACATATTTTGGAAACATTGTGCAATGACATCACTGTATTGACAGAGCGTGCCGCAGTTCAACATTTGATTTTACGAGTTTCATAATATTTTTGTTGTCAAGTGGTGGTATCATAGAGAAAAGTAATATACTGGGTGGTATGTACGTTAATATGTTACTGTTTTTTTTTTCAGTTAAATGAGACATTATATGCTTTTATTGCTGGAAATACAAAGTGCGCCATGCCTTCATGTTCGATAGCTCACTGCAAGGCCCGGAGAAATAAAAACCAGCCCCAAATGACTCTTCACAAGTAAGTATCTGCATGATCATACATTTTCAATTCTATTGATGTTTTACATACATAAAAGCGTAGCTGATGGACAAGAAAACATATGTTATTTGATTAAGCTTAGTTTCTTATCATTTTTGTGAAGTATTTCGAAAACATAAGTATGCTAGTGATGTGACTTCAACTGCAATAATTTATCGATACCTATTTACCTATTTACCTACAAGTACTTTTAAAAGTCAAGGAATAGGGTAAGTAATATGATTTTGGTGTTTATTCTGAAAAAAAAACCTAAATCTTACTGCTACCTCTCATAATCAGCCTGAAATTCACTGCTATTATTTCTCTAATCATTGTAATGGTCTGTTTCAGGTTTCCAAATGATGAAGTACTAAGGAGGAGGTGGATTAATGTAATAGGATCTGAAAATATTAACCATTGTCACAAGAACTTGTCTGCTCATTGCATTTTGAAGAAACATGCTTTAACAAGAACCTTAATATTATGAGATTGCATGGTAATACAATACCATCTCAATACCTTCATTTGTTAATATCCCAGACGATCACGGTGACTTATATGAAGCCTATGCAGACTTTTTACAAAATGAATGCAATGAGTACACACACAGAGTTCTAGAATATGTTGCAGGCTATTTGTCAAGAAAAGTATCGCGCTATTTGAATTGTGACACATGTGTCTCGCTATTGTTGGGCACGGAAAATACTGAAAGTCTCATATTCAAGAAGACAAAAGGTGGCCTGGTGTATGCAACCCCTGGAGTATGGACGGAATGTTTTTTTTTGTTTCGTATTTACTACATTTTGATATTACCCATTAACTGATTAATAAAAGTAAACAATTTTGTTAATGTGAGTTTTCAAGAAAAACAGATACGCTACAGACTAAGAACCCCATAGTGTTCTACCGTTACCGACTGGTGGCTGTGATCGGAACCGCTCGCATATTCAGCCACTGACCCTACCGACGTCGCTGCCCGTCAAAGCAGGTGCAACCTCCGAGAAAACCCTCCGTCCCAACTTCATGGTATGCCCCGGATATCAATGTTAACAACATTGATTTGCCATAATTGAATATTTCAGAAAAAAATTAAGTATTCCAAATGTGGCACGATATGCGTATTGTATAAATATATAATTATTATATAATTAATATATATTAATGTAAGAAACTGAATTAACTCTTTACCGCATATTGTGCGCCACATTTGGCATACTTAATTTTTTTTTCTGGATTATTCAACCAAAATAAAAAACCAAATAAATAATCGTGCCACATTTGGAATACTGATTTTTTTTTTCGTGTGGCGTAATGGCGACGGCGCGCCTCGTCGCCATGATTTATTTGGTTTCCATAGGGTTTGCATGATTATCGGCTTTGTGATTTGTCTTGTATTGTATACCCCATAGTGATTACGGTCTTATAATTTAATTTTACCAAACTGTCGAAGACATTCCACCAAGAGTATGAATATTGATTAATAGGAATATAGACTCTCAGCCAATAGGAGGTGGTCATGCACGAGTTATCAGGCTGGCATTTTACTTACTGTGCAATCCAAAAAATACGCGATCAAAGAATTACCGGCTGTACAATAAGAGCCGTATTAATGCGATCGGTGTGGAAATGCACAGCCCGTAAAATACCGGCATAATTGTACATGTCGCTAACGAACGAAGCGGCCGTTTCTTGGCTGGTGATTATTCACACTCGTTTGTTTGAGTGTCATCAAAGTCGTTCAATATAACGACTTTCACACCGAGTGCGTACTCAATGAACTTACCCCTATTTATGAAGATTCATAAATCTCGAAATGTCAGTTAACATTTTTTTTCGTATTTGTAGTTGATTGAATGCAAAATGTGAGAAAATACGGCGGATTTGACGATAAAGTTCTATGTATAGTCACTTACCCCCTTACTTATAAAAACATCGCTATGTAGTTGCTAAGTAATGGATAACTAAACAGTGTTTAAGTAACGCTTAAATATTTCTTACTTATAAACGCTGCATAGCACCTGTTTAGCTAAGCAATGGATAATGAGGTCGAACGTATTTTAAACTGACAACATTGTACTAAAAAGTATTATGAATGACCTAAATGGCCAAATAGCATGTATCTAGTGCTAAATATCTTGAAATTAAAAAGTAAATATAATACTTTTCTTTGTATAGTACCACCAACTTAACTGTGCAGTTTTCGAGGGCGCTACTGGTCAAGGAAATCAACTACGAACTGTCACAATTTGAAGGAATGTTGTAGTTCTTTTTTCTGCCACCTGAACAGATAAGTTGGTGGGTCTGTAACTAAATCAGCTGATCAAAATATGGGCGCCATCTTGTTACTTAAAATTTAAACAAGGGTGGGACGGTGTTTAAATTGACAGCTGATTTAAGCAGTACTTAGGTACTGGATAAAGTTATGTAGCGTTTATGAGTAAGAAATTTTGCTAATCAGCGGCTAAGTAATGTTTAAAATTTAAGTAGCGTTTATAAGTAAGGCTGTTATTGTATAACGTTAAAAAAAATGTGCGATAATATAGAAATTCTCGAGTTCAAGAAACCCAATAATTTGGAAGTTATGGTGGGAGAAGTTATGCATCCTTGCCTTAAGGCTTAATAGTGGCAGCAAACAGACAAATTGCTGACGCCAGGATATATGACTAAAAACGAGGCAGATGTGAGCTTTTCTGTAAGTTTTAATATCTAAAATGTCGATTTGCATAAACACTTCGGTGTTTTGTAAGGTTGATGCTTAAATAATTTGTGTTTTATAAAATAGTTTCTATGATCCATAAATGTAACTACCTAATAAATAATATAATTTGAAAGAATCACTTTCGTAATATTGGGATATGATTGGCAGTTCTGTTACCTTGGTCGAATCCGTGTGGATTAGACCTTATTATAAGTGGCTTTTAATTATGTATCAGATCGGTAGACCCGTGGTCGGTAAGTAAAATCGTACAAGCATGATATCTCGCAGCCCGATAATCCATGTACATTTAATTACTGGACGCCAGGTCTTTTGTCGCCAATTATTGGGTGGTAAATTACGGGTGGGTAACTATTGGCTGGGTATGATTTTATTCGACCAAGGATTTGGCACCTCAGCCGGCCTGATAACTCATGTGTACGTGGACGTGAAATACTTGGTCGCCAATTATCAGGCCGGTAAATCTCAGGTTGGCAGTTATCATGATCGGCTAAAATTCTGTTCCGTTAATATATTTTACTTCACTCACTCATTTGTTTGTTGTAGTTACTAGGTCAGTGGTTTGTTGTGGTTGTATAGGGTATGTTCCATTTGTCGCTAAGAACGTTAATTTCGATAATTTTGATCACATTCTGCGTCTGTGGTTGTGATCACTGTGATCGTTTGTAACTGTCATCCCCTGTTCCATTTAGGATAAGAACGCTAAGAATGCCACTAAAATTTGCCACTTCTGTCACTTTTGACATTAGTTGTAGGGAATTCAAACTGTTCCAGTAGCCTCATAGCGTTTATGGCGAAAATAACGCCAAGACCCATGTGGAACAACTTTTTGGGAGTGTAATCGTTTTTAGCGTTTTTAGCGAATCTAACTTAAAATGGTATGCACCCTTAGGGTGCATACCATTTGAAGTTATGGGTGTGTGTATGGGTCTTGGCGTTATTTTCGCCATAAACGCTATGAGGCTACTGGAACAGTTTGAATTCCCTACATCTAATGTCAAAAGTGATAGAAGAATCCTAAATGGAACAGGGGATTACAGTTACAAACGATCACAGTGATCACAACCACAGACGCAGAATGTGATCAAAATTATCGAAATTAACGTTCTTAGCGACTAATGGAACATACCCTTAGTAGTATATATTCTATTTGATCTATGGTTGTATATTACTTGTGAGAGAGGTTACTAATCTTTGGTGGTTGTCAAAGTAACTTAAATTGTCTTGAAAGTGACGAGTTGTTTGTTTACAAAATAAATACAAATAAACAACAAAAAAATATAAATATCTTACTAACGAGGAATTGAATCTGATACAGCCATTTAGTATTACCTCTTTGCATCGTCCGAATATTAACAGTCCGAATAGTATCTGTCAACATCTGCAGTAAATAATACATAGCAATGCAACACGATATGCCGGCAAAGATTTCTTTGTATATCGATAAAGGGAAAGCGTACATATGGAATTCTGAAGGTACTCGTGTCATTTATACATTTGTGTACATATTTCATGTAACTGAAAACTGTTCTGTTAGGTGCGCGAGCGCTCTCCATCCAAACGTAGTTTGGCTATATAATACCGACCAAGTGTTCAAACTCTGAAATTTTGCATGTATATCAGAAGATAGATAGCATCGCATATTCAGAAGAGATCTATGCGTCTGTTTTGCCAGTTTTTTATATATCATGTATTTTACGCCTAAACATGAATAAAAATATAAAATAAAACATTTTCGAATATTTTTTTGCCAGTTATCGCAAAAAAGTTTCGCCATATTTTAAATACCAAGGGTTTAAACTCCGGGACAATTTACATGCACGTCTTTGAGCCTAAAATCTATGCTTCTGGTTGGCCAGTTATCCGTAAATTTAAGATATGTAAATATATTTAAGAAATGTATGGAAAGCGCTTAGAAGACACTAGCCTTAACTTGATCAACAAATTATTATTCTTCTAAGCCTGCATCAAGATCTTGAGTTCGGTCTCATACTCATTCTGTGATCTATTCCACAAGTATTGCTGAAGTAGCATCCTTCAACAGTGTTCTATATATTATTAATACATACGTAACAAACATACTTACCTATGTCACTTTATACCCCTGACACCTCTAAGGCAGAGTTTTGGTCCCATGTATTCAGAAGTGAGCCTATTGCCATCTACAGGGCAGTTACCAGACTGGTACTGAAACTGTCTAGTTAGATGAACCCAATACTTAGCTGTCTGACATTGTGCCTAAACAAAGTTAATAAAAATTTATAGCCTACATTTTAATGTGATTTGTCTTTTTTTGTAGATTGGTACATCTTACGTGTTAAGTACCAAATATGTGGCACACTGATTGGTTCATCACCTTCATATCCAAGACAGAATGAATTATTAGGTAAGAAGCTTTATTGATCTCTCAGTATCTTAAATCAGTCTGATCTTGCAATCAGTGTTATTAATAAAAAATCCTAAACACAACTTATTTCAGTATTGTTTCTGGCATACATATGCATAATATGGTTGTTATAGTGATGGAATATTTTTTACCAATTAATTACATATACAGGCCTCCTGGACGGTCTTTTGTGACCTGAAGAACTCTGCCTGTTACAGCGCCACACTCTAACACTCAGTGAGTATGTGTGCAGGTGTTACTCCCTCCTGCATGCACCTTCGGTACAAGCGGCTGTCTATAACACCTTAAGTAAATTAAGTGTTTATAAAGTGTTCATGAAGGTGTCCCATATTATTTTTTTCATCTATAAATTCTATGGTTTTGTCTCAGGAAGACAAGGAAGTTGCGCTTAGTATCTGGGGTTGTTTCATGAGAGCCTCCTTCGTTTTCCTACAATTTGTGATAATTGCCCAGTAGTCTTGATCTTTTATTTTGATTCTGTTTCATATGCAGGCATGTATTAGGCTAATATATGACAGTGGGATCACTAGATCTGGCCCTCTTGGGCCATATATTGGAGCCTCTTCTTTCTAGCTTCTCTGCTGCATTATTGAATTTCTCTGAACGCCTCTGAGTCTGTTGTTCTTGGACTTACTTGTTCTGGCAGATAGTGACACTATCTGGTTAGACCTGTTGTGTGGTTGTACCAGTGCAGGGCTTGTACAACTGCAAAGCTGTCGGTTATAGTCGGTTACCTTCCTTTTAGAACTGCTGTTGCTGCTTGGATTACACCCACACACTCCACTTGGAATATTGAGCTGTGCTTAAGGTTCCTCACAAAGAAACTTGAGTGGAACTGCAGCTTTCAGAGCTGTTACTTGTTATTATTTTAAATTTTGTGACTCTTGCCCCCATAATCTGCAAGTAGGTTCACTCTATCGTCATTTCAGGAGTTTTATCTCATTTTGGTTATCATTTTCCAGTGGGGCAATTGCAATTGGTAAGCTGTACCTCTTTCAAACTTCAATGCTTCAAGAAATGTTTTTGTTTCTATTAGCTTGATATACAAAACACACACATTTATCTGCATCATAAAATTTTTCTCCCTCCACATTTTATTTTAAATGTATTTTAAGCATTCAAAATAAAAGTTTCCAAACAATAATTTTTAGGGTTTTATAGTTCCATATCCAAAGGGCAAAAGGAATCCCTATTAATGATACTCCGATGTCTGCTTTATACAACTTGTTGCGATGTGGAACAACTATAGAGCTTGGCTTGCGCTTGGCCAGTTTATCACACTAATTTTTTCACCCATAAACCACACCTTTTGGACAAGTCGATAATTGAGCTAATATATAAATAACAGGTCAATTTTGAAACAATCTATGTATTGTTACAGTTTTTTATTGTACACTAGCAGGTCGTGCCAGATACGCAGGGTATACAAAAATTAAAAAAAAAACATAACTTATGTTCTTTATTCTATAGTCAATGTTTATCAGGGATAATGTATTCTAAGGGTGAAAGAATTTTTCAAATTGATCTAGTCATATTTAAGTGTATTTGTTACATATAAAAATACCAATCTTTCCTCCTTATAATATATTGCAGATTAATCCATTTATAAAACCCTGGTAACAAGTGGATTGAATATTTTCTAGGTTTACCAATGGCTTTAATGTCAGAAGAAGCTGCATTGTTGGTTGAAAAGGGATTATGTGAGCTAATTGAACTTCCACACTTGACCAAACCTCCTTCAGTCAGTGAGAGAGATGAAGTGAACGCTCTTGAAGAAAAGTAAGTACTTAATGTTAATGACCTACTGGAATTGTTGATCCTTAAACTGCATTAATCAATTTATATGTTCATTTGTAGGGTTCTGTACCCAAAGGTCGTAACGGAGCCCTATTAATGAGAGTATGCTGTCTCTGTCTGTCAGTATCTGTATGTCATGCGCTATATGTATGTCTAGCTCATAAACAGTATAAATGACTTATTGCTCATATAATCATTTATATGAGCAATAAGTTCTTCACTTATATTCAAGTTTCTAACTCGAACAATTATTGTCCAGTTAAATTTATTTCTAAGTAGATATTTAAGATAGTTAGCGTTTTGGTTTTTTAACTGTTAGCATACTATTATTGTGTCTAATAAAGAAATAAATAAACTCATGTTAAAAACTTGAATATAAGTGTTGATATGTATTCATGTTTTTTTTTTATAGTAAAACAAATATACGAAATGGTGTTTTCGAATCAGAGTAGTATGTCATATCATCTAGAATATTATACATTTTATTCCTATATCTACAAAAAAAATATTTTTTTTGGAACCAGTACATAAATTCGTCTCTTTTGCCGTGGAGATGTTAGGTCCCTGGGGCTCCAAAGCCAAAAAATTAGTCCAGAACCCCATCAGCCATTTAAGAGAGAGAGGGCGGGACCCCCGATCTGGTTGGGTCTTGGCCCAACCGATCTCCTTGGCTATAATGGCAGCGGGGTAATGCAGTGAGTGTGCTATGTACATTTCGATTGAGTGTCAAGTGGGGGTCTCAAGTATAAATTGGACTCAGACTTTACGCCGATGCTATGTTTAAATTGATTTTTGTTATGTATATTATATGTGACCATTTCTAATAAGAAGAATAATAATATATCAATAAAAAAAAACTTTGAGGTATATCATGTTATGAAACAATTTAAATTTGCCTTTTGTGGGATTTGTTGTTATTTAATATGTATACCCACGAAGTAACACCTGAGTATATTATTATTTCAGGATTTTACTGGAGCAAAAAGAAGCACTGAAACAGAAAAAAATTGATCAGATGTCCCAGAAGATTGATTGTATAATGGCAGGAAAACGAAAAAAACTATTGGCCAAAGGACTATCTGGTATGTATTGAACTTTGTTTTTTTTAATGGAATTGTGACAGAACAAGCACAAGGCCCGCTTGATATTAAGCGGACTAACCTCTGCCTATAATAGATGCATTTCGTCACAAGATCAAATTGCACCTGAGATATACAGTTGTTAAGTCTCATGTGCCTGTTATTTTACTGGCTGTCAAGGACTGCTGCCGGAACACACTGTGCTTGGCGACAGATTTTCTACTTGAGGGTGGTAGCTAGCCAGGCGGGCATTCGCAAAATGCTTTTTCACCATGCTGTGAAGCCTAAGCCGGCGGCGGGGATCGAACCATGTACCTGCGGGACGGCAGTCCATAGCTATTGCCGCTCGACCATCATTCCTTGAAGCTTGGGGTAGATCTTGAGTGAAGTAAGTCATATGAAATCGAGCGGAGCGTAAGGGCGAGGTGACGTGCGTTGCATCTAAGTGAAGCTCGAGTAATGTAAAAAACACTTGGGGACCATAACAAATATATATTATAAGTGATATCGGGGCCCCATCCCAAGTCCGCACTTATAACACCCACTTAACTGATAGTTTTTTTACAATAATATATTGATGTGTTTAATTGAAAACTCATAACATTCGTTTTACAAACGCAATACCTGATATAAATTACTTTTCTGAAAAGTAATAACCTATTATGGCTGAATCGTTTGGAGGTTTCTTGTATCAAAATTACAAGAGTTACCTTGTTATGTGTCAAAACAGCAGTCTTATTTGTTCAAACGCATGAAGTCAGAGACGATTGTATCTCATATGGGCGATATGTCCAGCACTAACGTCCCGCTGTAGTTGTTTTGTGCATTTCCCCCGCCAGTTTATACCCAAGCCATCCCAACTCCTTAATATAGCAAAGAAGGACTTGGGTGGCTGGCAGAACTGCTCCAGTGACGTGTGTGATGGCGGTGAGGATGTTGTCGATGAGAATGACTCTTGTAGTCCGGTTGTCATTCGTATTTGTTCCGTGGCTTCGCAGTGCAATAGTACATACTCCACGGTCTCGTCCTTTCGCATCAGCCTCTACATAGAGGACTGTCTGTTGCTCCAGTTTTGTGCAGAAAGTAATACAGTGACCTGTAATGAGGCCGGCTACAACGTGCTGTTCCTCGCGCTTTAGTTTCAGCAGTTTTTTTGCTCCGTTATTGGCCATAGTGCTATCTCGCTCTGCTATGGTGCATATAGGTGACCAGGGCATATACATACTATGTCTCTATGTCCATGTTATTAATTTTCTGTAATTGTTTGACAGTTTTTGTAAGGCAGCACTTGTTTATCGTATATTAAAATTAACCATTAAACTCTGTCATATAAAGAACGAGCCGTTGAAGGCGAATCACATGATTGCTAAAAAGACTATAATCAAGAATATTTTTGCTCATTGATTCGAATAAGTGTTAGGTACTTATTTCAAAATTATGTGTATTTTTATTTGAATTGCTGACTGTTCACTTCTCTTTACGTTAGTCACTGATAACGAGGTTCAAAACAAAACCGCGCCAAATTATTGAGGAGGTTACTAGAGACTATAAAATATGTTGTAAGTGTGTATCATTTCTTATTGCAGATGATCAACTAAACAAGGATGCATTGTTACAAGAGGAAATAAATAAACTTCCAGAATTGTCTCCAGCCCATGTTTTTATACACTTGCCGACAGAAAACTTTTTAAACACAGGTAATAAATTTATCAAGGTAAATATATTTCATGGAAGTAGGAACAAATTAAAAAGGCATTATATAAAATTATATTTACAGAAATTATAACCCAACCTATGTATAAAAATGTAAATAAGTGTAACTCTCATACATTTGCCGCTTTAATTTCGAACTCGTCAAGTTCACTGGCCTGTTGTTAAAATCTAATATTAGGTCCTTACATATGAAATTGGCGTTTTTCGTACTGGCCACTTTAATCACGAATTTCTCCTCTTTGGTAAGGAATTCCAAATTCAAATTTGTACAGCTATAGACTCATGTATTTGTGCTTCGATGATCGTCATTCATTTGTTTTTTTTCTTCTGTTTTTTTCTGTTTGCGTCACTCATTTTACAAAATGGAAAACCTTAAATATCGCATTATTTACGAGTACGAGTTCCGCCGTGGCACTAGTGCTGCGGAAACAACTCGAAGGGTGAATGATGTGTATGGCGGTCGTGTTGCAAAAGAAAACACAGTTCGTTTTTGGTTCCAACGTTTTCGTTCTGGAAATTTCGACCTGCAGAACAAGCCCCGTGGACGGCCTGAGACTCAAGTTGATAATGAAGAGTTGAAGGCTATTGTGGAAGCGGATCCATCGCAAACCACGTCCGAGTTAGCTGCAGGCTGCGATGTTAGTGATAAAACTGTTTTAATTCACTTGAAGCAAATTGGGAAGATTAAAAAGCTTGAAAGGTGGGTACCTCACGAATTGACTGAAACAAACCGGTAAACGCGCGTCGACTGCTGCGTTACATTACTAAACCGGCACAATAATGAAGGTATTTTAAACCGAATCATTACCTGTGATGAAAAATGGGTTCTTTACGATAATCGGAAGCGCTCAGCGCAATGGTTAGATCCTGGCCAGCCAGCCAAATCCTGCCCCAAGCGAAAATTAACCCCAAAAAAGTTACTTGTAAGCGTTTGGTGGACTAGTGCCGGTATTGTTCATTACAGTTTTCTCAAATCTGGCCAGACTATTACGGCTGATGTCTATTGTCAGGAATTGCAAACCATGATGGAAAAGCTAGCGGCTAAACAACCTAGGCTGGTCAATCGCTCCACGCCACTGCTGCTTCACGACAACGCTAGACCACACACTGCGCTACAGACGGCTACTAAATTAGAAGAGCTTCAATTGGAAAGTCTAAGACATCCTCCGTACTCCCCGGACCTTGCTCCAACAGATTACCATTTTTTTAGAAATTTGGATAACTTCTTGCAAGGGAAAAAATTCAACTCCGATGGGGCAGTCCAAATCGCCTTCAAAGATTTTATTGATTCCCGTCCGACTGGTTTTTTTAGTAAAGGGATCAATGAACTACCTATGAGATGGCAAAAGTGCATAGAAAATAATGGTTCATACTTTGATTAATTAAATATATTATATTAAAAAATATTCGACTTTTTGTTCCTCCCATACAAAACGCCAATTTCATATGTAAGGACCTAATATTATGAGTTTGCAGGAAAAGGGTTAGTCTTCGTTCGCATGAGCGCATTTAGTTTAGCTTTGCGCTTGGAGTTTTAAATAGTTCTTGGACCTATATAGAAGCTCTCGGCGTACATTTAAAAAGTGCTTGTGCGGAATTTTTCTATGTGTAATAAAAAAAGCAGTTCAAAATAAAATGAATTAGATTATAAGAAAAATATAGTAAATATTTTATAATTTCCTAATAAACGTTCAATATTTTGCATGTCATAATGAAACCATGGCGACATTAAAAAACCCAGTGGACAAAATCGTTGACTTTATAATTGTTTAGAGAAACAAAAGAACACCAATTCCTTAAAATAATATGTAACAATCATAGACTTACTATATTACTGATAGATAGGCAATGAAAAGAGAAGTAACGTGATCGTGTTAAGCATACGTGAGAGCGAGATGGGTAAAATATCAAGTATGTACAAATTGTACAATGCTATTGCCAATATTGTTACACTGTGACAATGCCTTCAGAACTCGAAATCCTGGGCTCTTGAACCGCAGGCTAGCGCATGGTCATTATAAGTGTTCATTGAGCAGTACAAAACTAAACAATTTCTTGTCTCTTCTATACATACGGAGAAGTGACGCCCTTTTTCATTCGATGTACGCCGATACCTCATCGAATTATGGAACTTATTTACGTGTTTTTAAAGATAATTGTGGCACCGTCATGTTGAAACCACATGTCAGTGATATTCACGTCATCAATAATAGGCCAAAATTGAGTTCTTAACATCTCGCGATAGCATGATCCATTGACCGTTACCGCATTTCCAGCCTTGATTCTGATGAAAGAATCGACATCTGTCAGCGTGCTCGTGGTGGACATTTGCCAGTTAACATTTTTCATTCATAATTGCCAAACTTTTCACTTCATAATACAATAAAATTTTGAATCAACTTCATCTAAATACTTTGTTTTATTTTGTTTTAGAAAACAAAGTTCTTGTTGAAAAACCCTTTAAATCTATGGTTACAATAATAATAACTACGTGCATTAAGTGTATTATGCCATTATTTGGCGACACATTGGTTCTCTAAGATGAGTCACAATAATATATTGGTTAAAGCTATTCCACAGGTTCGGTTTCTTATAATTAATATTAGATAATAATATGTTTAGTATAGAAGCATACATATAATATTATTTTATCAAAAATAAAACTGTATTCAAATAAAGAGTTATATCTATTCTCCGAAAAAGTACGCAGAGGTGTCTATAAACACCCACTGGTCGCTAGACAGTTTTTTGTTTCATGTAGGGAATTAAATCCTGCAAATCGCTTGATCTTGCAACATTAGCGTGGTCAGTAATGTGGGTCTACACAATGCGGAAAATGCGGGATTAGCGGGACTGAAATAAAAATGTAATCCGAAGAAAAATATGGAGCAGACATCATATTTACTCCTGCGATTAAAACGAAAAAACAACGTACCTATCACGTTCACGTTCCATAGAACTTATGATTTTGTTTCCCTATGTTAATTGGCCTTCAAATTATCAATTTAGTATCGAAAATAATTTTCTGTACAATGCGATTAAAATAAGAATAGGATCGGCCTAGCGCCATGTTGTGACGTCAAAACTAGAACTTCGTACAGTGTGCAAAAAAATAAATGTTAAAACATGTATAAATTAATAAAGAAAATAAAAAACTCGACTGCAAATAATTTATTTATGTTAAGCGTTTTATCGATCCATTGAAATTAAAACTGGAAGTTAATATTTATGGAATCGTTTTTTAAAGCCCTTCATTTTGATACACATCAACATGGCTTTGGAAGAAAAAATTAATTGTTTTTCTCACTATATGGCGTCTAAAATCCACCAGTTTATTTTTTTATTTTTTTATGTTTATAATGTCACTTGAACTATCAAGATAAATCTAACGATATCTCGTACATTAAAATCGGTCAAGTCGTTTAGAAGTTATGGTGAAATAAAGAAACTCACAAACATACATATATACATGAACCCTGAAAACTTAACACACGTTTATGTGGGCAGTCGTGTAAAAAAACTAGAAGTCTTAGCTACCTATGTAGGTAAACGAAGTTGGAGGTTACTGTAGGTACAGCAAACACAGAAATAATTTGAACTGTTTTTATTTCTTAGCAATATTTTGTATTTAGGTATCTTAATTTGAACCGCTTAGCTCTTCGATGCCGCATTTCCTGATGGCCAACTGAGTTAGACTCATCGTTATCATCGTAACGGGTAACAAAAACACATTAAACAAATCAATAAGTACTCGGAAACGTGTCGCGTAGTAGTACACTGTCGGAGAAACAAGACCCTGACGCCCGCGTTGTCATCAAACCAAGATGGGGTCAGTGCTGTCAACCTCAAAAATTTGAATTTATTATAATTAACAATTTCGCGTCACTCATTTAAAATTACGTATACATATATGGCACTGCTCTATTTTTAACTTTATTCTACTGATCGTACTTATTAGAGTGAATATGAGTGAAGTTAGCCGAGAGCCCGTCCTATTCTTATTTTAATCGCATTGTAACCATTTTTTTTATTTTGCTTTATTTTTTTTTTCTGTAAAATTTTATTGATGTCATTTTCAACTCGTTTTGGAGTTTAAAATTCGAACTATACGACATGAGAGTAGATTTAAATACTTTTACCTCCATGCCATTCGACTTGTTGCCTGAAAGAGAAAGCTGCCTTGCAATGAGGCCGCCGGCGCCGTTTGTTCGAGCACATTTGACTTTTGTAATGATATTAAATTAGTACTATTTGCGTAATAGTCCGTTAGAATTAATATTCAATTTTATTATTTCAGAAAGGATACAAGTAGGTATTGATGTATTGAAGCCCAGCGTAACAGAGGGTGAAGGTGCTATTAAATATGCAGTTTTCAAGGATCTTTGGGAAAAGAAATACCATATAACATGTGGATTTAAATTTGGATCAGATTATCTTGTTTATCCAGGTAATTCACGAAACGACCCTAGAGGTACCCGTAATACGTAATGGGGTTAACCGATAGAAACTTCTTACAGATGGCGCCAGCATTGCTTGTATCAAACCTATACGGACTTTTTTGTTTTTGGAATAGGCCAAATGACAATTATATTAATGTCAAATGTCTTATTGACAAAATTCCTTTAATTAATAGTGCAAGCTATGCTACCGCCACTTTGACAGTTTCTAACCCCATTGGCGAGCGAGCGCGAAGCGTCTCCGTTTCAGTTAGTGCAACTATTCAATTACAATTCGTTTTTCTCAACTGATTTTCGTAAAATTTTGTAAGTATGTTTAATAATTGATGTTTTTTTGATCACTTTCTGGAATTTTTCAAATGGCGGTTGAAAATGTAAAAAATACAACTCAGCCGCGAGGTCTTGAGCTTACAGAGCCACTAGTTATACACAGTCTTAGGTGCCTAAATTTTCTTTAAGGTCTACTCGTTCTATTCCTAATAGGAATCGGTAAATGTTTGTAGCTACGATTAAGTAGGAGTCTCAAATTCGATACTATGCATTAAACAGTGTCTTCCGGTGTTTTATATATGTAGTTAAAATTTCAATTTATATTAAAATGTCCTTCAGAAATTCGCTATGATCCATTTTATATTGCACACTTTTGTAAGATAAAGATTGTCTCTATCTCAGCAGTATCTCCCCACAGCAATACACCATATGACATAATAATAAATAATAAATAGATTCAGGCGTTACTTTGCAAAAATCCATATTTAATAATAACATATATTTTTAAAATATTTTATGAAAACATTAAATTAATATTTTAATAAAACATTTAAAAAATACAAAAATGTATCTAATGACAACTCCGCCTAATTTTCTTGTTAAGCCGACGTGACGTCACAAACGCCACGCAGCCAAACCGGAAGAATTTTCGACGCGTTCGCTTCTACACGAAGCATCCTCAGGAGGTCTTCTACGAGCGCACGATCGAGAAATTTCTCGTTTTGTGACGTCACGTCGGCTTAACAGGAAAATTAGGCGGAATTGTCACTAGATATATTTTTGTATTTTTCAAGTGTTTTATTAAAATATTAATTTGATGTTTTCATAAAATATTTTAAAAATATTTGTTATTATTAAATATAACATAATAGTTTGGAAGTACGCAAAATAAACTAGCCTAGCCATAGCTCCATCTTAAGTGCAGCTTCCGATTAAACGATCTATGTTGAGCACTGTAAAATTCCTGAGAATATTGGTGTTTCGTAATCCAGAACCGAATACATTTTTGTACTCAATAAACTAAGGCCCATATTAATAAAGCATCTCAAAGTTGAGTTCGATATTAAGATGCAGTTTTTGACAGATGTTCGATATATTAAACGTTAAATATAGTACCTATACAAATAACTGACACCTACCAAGGGAACAAACATACCTAAAGACTACACAATAAAAACAAATAAAAATTACTTCTTAACTACTGAACTATCCGAAAAGGTTATGTCAGTTAAATTCTGTATATTAATTTAAAATTCTGTAGAAGTCGGAGCAAGACAAGAAGTATACCAGTAAAAAACTTCTTCAACCTTTTTTAATATTGTTATGTTTGCAATAACGCCTGCTATGCCGATTACATTACAAATATACGATACAAAAAATTTAAGTCATGTGCGGGATTCGAACCCGCGTCCATCCACCCCTTTAGCCGGGGTATGCTCTAACCAATTGAGCTAACATGACATGACGTCATAACTCAAATCTTTCCTATCGTTCTTTAACCATCGTATTGGGATGGAGCGACATCTATAGTACCACTTTGCACTACAAACAAGACCAATTTTGCAATTGGTTTTATACTTGTAAATGATGACGCAAACTTATAATTTTTATATTGTTATGTTTGCAATAACGCCTGCTATGCGGATTACATTACAAAATTTCAATAACTTAACAATTTTAACTAACTTTCTTTTACCTATTAAAGCATCTTGGTCTGTCATTAAAAACCGTAACTGCCATCCTAGAACGTGCATCCAAAGCGCCATCAGTAGGGTCTTCCCAAATACAGTTACGCAGGGGAGAAGGCTTGAGGAGTGGATGGGAGCATTGATGACACGTAATATGGCCCCCTATCCCTACTATCAGGGTTGCGAGTTCCAGGCATGACTTGAGCCTCACCGTCTGTATCGCGACGGACCATGGTTAATCCATAGAATGCTATGTGTTTGATGTTGTAAAATACTATTAAGGTTGAACTGGCCGGTCACTTCTCCATACAAACGTCGTAGGGTGATCACTCCCTTATTTGAGATTTCAGGTCCAGACTTTAGGATAGTACCGATTGATATCTACATTATCTAGGCTTGTATGATGCGAAAATTTTAAAAAGATAATTATGTTGTAAGTTATGAGCCTCGAAAACTTTATATGAAAATGTTTCGAGCCTCATAATTCTCAAGTTAATTATTTTATTAAAATTTCGGCATCATACAAGCCTAGATAATGACGAGATCAATCGGTATTATACTATATTTTGAACCTAAATCCTCAAATAAGGGAGTGATTACCCTACGACGTTTGTATAGAGAACGGGCCGGCCAGTTCACCCTTAAAGGAAAGAATGAGCAGCATGCTAACACCCTCGTCGACGTGAGTGAGGTTCTGCTAAACATTATGCGAGCAGCAGAGCTCCTTGGACCCAATGTCGATTTATTCTTCAAAACTTATCAGAACTCTTTGTCGATTCGACACGTGATCAAATTTGCTTATTTGGCTCAACCTTCCAAACAAAGGGTAAACTACCAAGAAGAAATTCCCAATGCGAATTCGCATCGGGAAACCTTTTTATAAAATTATGTCTTTCTGTTGATAGCTGATATTTTTAATAAGTATGGATTCCTGTTATCCTTTATGTTGTTAGAAACGGCATATTGTAGTGACACCAGATGAGAAATATACGATAGGAAAAATTTAAGTCATGTGCGGGATTCGAACCCGCGTCCATCCACCCCTTGACCCGGGGTATATGGTCTAACTAATTGAGCTAACATGACATGACGTCATAACTCAAATCTTTCCTATCGTTCTTTAACCATCGTATTGGGATGGAGCGACAACTATAGTACCTACCACTTGCGTTGTACTACAAACACCTATAACTTGTTGAATTTGTTCCACTATGTCGTTAATGGCATGTGGATGTGGATAAGCGTCAGTGCTATCTTAGCACCGCTAAGCGGCTTGTTACAACCTACTACGCCAAGGCTACATTCGCACGAGCGCTTTTTGATTTTTTATACCACAAAACTACCACAAAGCGCTCAACTAAAAGTGCTTGTGCGAGTAAAGCCTACGCGTCCATTGTTCGTAATTATAGCGCTTTTATAATCCCTCCCAGCGCACTTCCTGCATCAACAACATCAATAACTCTGACAGGCGAGATAGTAGTCTAAGTATAGGATATAAAAGGCATCTCTGTAATAAAGAAATGTATTTTTCAGGAGATCCTGTTAAATTCCATGCGACATACATGGTGCGGTGTGTAGGCCCAGATACACCATTCAACACTACTAATTATGTGGCCTTTGGAAGATTGTCAGTAGCAGTCAACAAACTTGCATTGTTTGCATTTTGTAGCAATAATAAAATTGAATACCAAACACTTCAGTGGCATGATAACATTAATTAATAAAAAAGATGCATACCGAATCGTTATTATTCTGTGTTCTTAGTTAAGTTTATTAGAGTTAATAATAATAATAATTAATGTTCTACCACGGTGCACCAAGATATCAAATCATCACTTGCCATCAGGTGAGGTTGAGGTCAAAGGCTTACCTATAAGCAATAAAAAAAAACAGTTTGAAGAGCACCAAGTTACATTGCAAAAAATTCAGTGTGAAGAATGGTAACTATTCGTTTGACAAATAGCCCAAATAGTGTAATTTGATTCTTCTCTATATTTCCTATGACATTTGTTCAAACCTTTAACAATCTCATCCAGTCACCCCGTGACCACGATCACTGCAAAGTGTTTGAAACGTCGGGACAAAAATAATGATAAATATACGCGATTTAAACCGTTTAAAGTTGTTTAATTACTAAATCTCATTCAATTTCCATGATATGCCATCCTTCGCCATTATTTGTAAGACGACATTTTCAACATTTCAGGTTTTTCCCTAACTTATAAATCATACACTTTTCCTCTGCACAATTTCATCCGGACCCGTTATGGTAGAACAAACACCTCTTTCTTTTTATATGGCGGCCAAATTTATTTTTTTATTTTTAAGTATCAACTACCTTCATACATAATTCCAATCATATTTGGTTTTGACGCTTCCAGTTCTGGAATATTTTAGAGATTATGCGCCAATAATAACATGTTTGAAAATAATAAGTGCTATATAGTTATGTACCTATTATTAGATAATCCATTTTCGTGCATTGACGTATATATACTAGACGCGAAATCTCAAACAAGCATAGTTGAACAGTGCAAAGAAGCCGGCCGGCATCTTCTCACCCACACGCTACTGGGCACTCGTAGAGATTACACGCGCATTTCGTTCAAATATTGCTTATTTCGTAATGCCATCCTGCGTCATACTGCAAAAACCATTCGGAAAGAACAAATAAAAGCGATGGAATCAATTTTCACAAGTAAATTCAGATTTTGGAATTAAAGACGCCCTATTACATTATTATTTTGTCGATTTGTAATCGCACAAGGCCATGCTTCACGGCACAGCGTAGGCAGCCATGTAGTGAAATTCATAGATTAAGTGGACAGATATGATAAATAGCAACATTGAGTTAATTACCTATTTTTTACTCTCGACGAAAAAAGTTTGCCACAGGTAAAAATTCTTTCTGTTTATCATAGTAACTTCCAAATAGCTGGACAGATTTGGACTTGGCCAACTGGTTGTGGGCGGCAAGCATTTGGATTACCTTCAATTTTCGTAACTCACGCTTAACAATTTACTCCTCAGTTTTATTTATCTAAAACATTAATATCATGAACCATCATTAACAGCTATAACGTCCACCGTTGAACACAGGCATCCCCCGTTATAGGCAAGCGTCTTGGGGATCGCAGTGTAAATTTACAGTTCTTTATAAGGCGCTGCTTTCCACCTTCTGGTCGCTTCAATTGTTACTGATTGAAAAATAATTAAAGCGTATTAGGTATTTAGCTATGTATGTCACTTCTGTAGTCGGTTCACTCTGTGAGAGCGATAAGTCGTAGTAGACAATTGAACGAAACGCGTAAGCGCCCGAAAATTCCCAGCTTTTATGACCTTTTGGGCGCGAGAAAACTGTACCTCAAAAGCGTACTAGCACAGTGTTCCTATAGAGTCTAATTAGACAACACTAATTATGGTTTCAGCGCTGCAGCGGCTTTAAGTTTATTCCTAACAGAATGGAACATGACGATTGTTTAGAATAGCTACTCTACTATACGTTAGTAACAATATCTCGATGTTTTCGTGCGGGTTATACGTATTAGACCACCGTTTGCACCTCACTATAGCGTATTCATCATTTTCTTCGAAGCACCATCTAGCGACACAAAACGCAGCGATGACCGATGTACAACAGGCCGGCCGCACCGCGCCGCCGCGCGCCGCGTGAAAACGTTTCTTCTGACACCTATCAATTAATTCGGCATGACTATTGATGGACAATAAATAACAATAATAATATTTAGTAACGTTGTTGCATTCAATACATACAATAATTTATTCAATTTAATATATATACATATATTTATTTATAACTTATATTTCAAACAGGTTTAATAGCTTATACCTGTTAAAATAATAATATCATAGAAATGATGTATCAAGATGTTAGACAAGCCCTTATGGAGACATTCACACTATTCACCATGTTATGCTTAAATAGCTTTTTTTTATGACTGATAGGTTAGCCTTTGACCTTTTCATCTGATGGTAAGTGATGATGTGGTCGAAGATGTTGTTCAAGCTAACCTAGAAGTACTGGCTCTCAAGGACAGCTGCCGGAACACACCATTAGGTGCTTGGCTACAGATTTTCTACTTGAGGGTGGTAGCTAGCCAGGCGGGCATTCGCAAAATGCCCTCAACATTCACTAACAAAATTCATAAGATCGTGAATGACTACACAGTAAAGCCATGATCTTGCACGATCTAATACCGCAAAGGCTTTGGGTATTTTGTTTGATGAGAAACTTTCATTTCGTGCACACAACCAACATATCATTATTAGAGCAAATCAATTTTTAGGATATATTTTCAGCCCGGCTAGCATGCGCGCCGCGAGTAAATTTTGTCTACCCTTTATCTCGTGTAAAATAGTCAAATCGCAATGTCTACGAGTGCTAACATGGCAGGGCAAAGAACTCGTCCTTGTTTACCTATATTTTGTGCTACCCATGGCAACTTGTCAACCAATATATAAGATCACCATGATTATTTCGAAATATTGTTTGAAACACTAACTCTTTCTCACATAGAAGTAAGTATATCAAAATAAAAGTAATTGGCATAGGACGTTTTTTGACCTACTCGTACATTAATCTTCTAATTTTATGGAATAAAATTGCTATTATACTAAGTTTTTGTTAGATGATGTCGATACTTATACAGTAAATTAATAAATATAGATGCCCAGTTTTAGCAAAAAAATAAGGCTTTCAAGAATGTTTACGCCTGTTTGTGGGTTTTAATTTCCTTTCATATTTTTTGTAGAGTTCTTTGTCAGCAAGATTTAGGAATTTCATACTAACTGTAATCCTCAATTTGACCACCTTGATTAGGCCCTATTTCAAAATCCGTTCTAAGCTGCAATTTCCCGTTTATAAACTTACTACTAACTATACTAACCTAACAGCCTATTTGCACTCCTAACTTATAAATCAAAGGACTTTGAGCCCCAATTTGACCCCCTTAATTCAATCCTGTCGCTAAGTACGTTGGTAGCTGACGTCTCCCACCCATAATCTACCTTACTACCAAATTTCAACATTATAGGTTTTGTAGTTTTCGAGATTTCATTTAAAGTCAGTGAGAGACCAAAAAAGTGACTTCCTCTTAAAGATATCGAAGTTTAATCTTGACTCATAAATCTACTTTTTGCTAATGAATAGATTCAGACGTTACTTTGGGGAAATCCATATTTAATAATAAAATATATTAAGAATACATCAAATAAATATTTTAATAAAACACTTAAAAATATAAAAATATATCTAGTGACCATTCCGCCTAATTTTCCTGTTAAACTAACGTGACGTCACAAACGCCACGCAGAACAATATTTACATTTGATCCAGTTTGATTGTTGGGATTACATAATCGATCCCTTAAATCATCCATCGATTTGATAAATAACACTATTGAATCGATCTAGTAACCAAAACCTTGTTCCGAAAAAAAACGACTTTGAAATAATCGATATGTCGACATGCCTACCGCGAACCCATTCTACATATTATGGGCGTATACCATTTGACGCTAAATTCCTTATTTTCGATAATTTTCATCACATTTGTGTCTATGGTTCATATTAAATGTGGATCCAGTGGAGACGCAAAATGTGGTCAAAATTATCGATGATAACTCAAATGGAATACGGCCTCTATTACCTATTGAGGCGTACTCTAATTGACGCCACTATCGTTATTTTCGATAATGATGACTACATTTTCCGTTTATGGTTTTAACATTTAATATAAACCATAGACATAAATGTGTTCCAATGATTGAAAGCATTGAAATTAGCGTAAGTGGAGTACGCCCATAGAAAAAATTGTCAAAAAAAAAAAAACACAAAACTCATCCCCTGTTTTTACTTTGTATTTTGTTATTTTTCAAGTAAAATATAATGGATGACCCCGAATTAGATCAAATTAGACAACAGCGTCTTGCACAGCTTCAAAGTCAGCATGGGGTATGTTATAATATAATTCTGTCGCACTGTGGGTAGAGGTTAAACGTCTTGAATATGTACCATGATTCATCCGTATTTTAAGGAAAGAAAAGCGACATTAAAATTATATCGTCTCAGAACGTCTATTTTGTGACTTGATTAATCAACTCTGTACTTATTGCAGGGAATGGGTGACCCCAACCATGGGAAAGGACAGGAAGAAAAACGACAAGCCATGGAGGAGGCCAAACACACAATCCTTGCACAAGCACTCAGCCAAGATGCTAGAGCCAGGTGTTAGTATACCATCAAGCTTACTCACGGCCTACTAGATGGCTTTATTATAAACAGGATTAAATCAGAATAAGTAGACAACTCTTTACATGCGTGTTAGTGTGAATCAATGATTTATGTAAAATAAAATATACTATGTCATACAAAATAATTATTGTAAATGATGGTTGTGGACATGTTGCCATAATTAGAGATTTTATTGGGAAAAATATTGCAGGTCTCAGAAAGTGCAGTTTTAGAAATACATAAATCATTCAAATAAGCATTTTAAAATCTTACAATATTGTCTTTAAATCACCTTAAAACTACACATATTAAATACTTAATTATATATTTACTTTTAACTATATCCAAACTAATGAATAAATTCAGGTGGGACCTTGCAGAAATCCATATTTATTAAAAACAAATATTTTATGAATATTATTCATAACAAAAATATTTTATAAATATAACAAATATTTTATAAATATTTAATAAAGGAATTATTTATTTTATAAATATTTGTTATTATTTAAAAAATATTACAAATATTAAGAAATATTTTAAATTAAACGGAATTAAACACTATTGAAGTACCCAAATGACTAAAGTATTGCGACAGTAGAAACTCGATTAACTGGACTAATTGTTGTTGTTAAGGATTCGGATGATCGAAAGTCAGGATAATGGAATATATGAAAAATAGCGTCATAGTGCTTTTTAAGTTTTTCTACAATATTAAAATAAAACGATTCATGAATAAGTGCAATGATTTGCCCAATATCAGGAATTGTATGCGAATAACCCATACTCCAAGTCATGCCGCTGAGGAACAGTGGAAGAAAATTTCAATGCCGCAACAACTTGGCATTAGTTGGATCATAGTATCAAACTTTTCTTCCATATAGTCAATCACTACAATGTTGTTTCAACATAGATTCACTGCAGTGGCTTCTCCACCAGAACTGATTTCATATACTTCCTAAGGACTCATCCACAACTAGTTGGATTGATAGTAATCAGAGTACAAAAATGCCAACCCTCAATTATATATCAACAACTACATAGTTATACTTTTAAATAACATACATACATAAAATCATGCTTCTTTCCCATAGGGGTAGGCAGAGACGACAGGTTTCCACTTGCTACGATCCTTACATATCTTTTTTACTTCATCTACACTCATCAATCTTTTCTTACATATTGTTCTTCTTCTTACAGTTGGTTTAGGGTATTCCTGACCTGGCCTTTTTTTCAGAATGTCTTCAATCTGATTTCAGAACGTTCGCCTAGGCCTTCCCCTTCCAACACTTCCATTCACATTGGTATAATTAGTAGTACAGAACTGCTGTTAGATTGTCCCGTGCAGCGGCTAACATTTCAATTGCATGGCAATGATGATGAGTGTAAATGGCAAAAGAGGAGCCCTTTGCCATTTCCACAAATTTGAAGGGGAAAACTACAGGACCTAGAAGTTTTACTGGTGTAATTAGACAATATTACAATAAATATGAAGCACTTCCTATTCTTGTAGCTCTCTGAGTAGTTTAAGTAACCTAACACCCATATCTAGTGGAAAAGGTCTTTGTACAGATCAAAAAAACTAATGGGACATGTACCAAGCCATTGATAAGGGCAAGATGATAAATAATACAAAATGAGTCTTGGGAAAATGGTTCACTCTAGATGAGTAATTGAATACTAAGATTGTATTTTTATAATAATATTGGTTCATTTTATCTATAGTGTACTCGCTTGTGTGGTTTACGATTAAAATGACACCATCTTGTATCTGGGGCTATGTACTTATTATGATAAGATATGAAAACTCTTCATTGACACCAGATTAACAATGGAAACAATACATGGAGCATTTCACTTAAGTAGGTCCAACGGGTGGTTTTATCACTTAGAGCAATCTCTTCCAAACAACCTTAGGATGGAAAGAAGTAAATCTCAAAATATGGATGATGGTGTTTTAACAATAAATTTTCAAAATTGTTTATTACCACACAAAAATAAACAATTAACTGCATGGATATACAGACCTAATGTAATATAAAGTAATTAGATATACTATAAATGATATATAAAGTGTAATATATAAATATGTAATATTTATTTAATATATCAATATATATTACCATATAACACACAAATATATTTATAGAAATATATTTGTTTGAAAGGAATATCAACAAAGAATGGGAAGCTTGTAAACATTTGAATTGTGCCCTGAGGTACTGCGGCGTGGATGGGTTAAAATTATACAAAAAAAGATTGAGAGTCTTGCCCGCCTGCGAGCTGCCGGCATCTTATGATTTCAAACATGTTTTTCCTATCACGCGGGCAACACGCGTGCCGAACGCGATTTTGCGACACGCAAAACACTGCAGCGGCAAACGAAATATTTGTTCTGCATGTGGCCAGGAGCGTGCTATCACCCGCGTTACCGTATCCGCGCAAGAACAGCCCTAAGGCACCAAATCAGCACACATCATATTAAGATTTCTGAAATTTTGAATGCCGGGTGTGCAATATAATGACACTGGGCCAACTCTCACCTCTATAATAATAACCTAATCTTACTGCAAAATTTTATACCTCCACGTCAAATAAGCAAATCGGTAATGGAATCGCTCAGCGTTTTGATGACGTCTAAACAAATTGTTCATTCTATTCGCGAACTACATTTCATACGAGGTATTACTTCCATAACGACATATCCGTCAGTTTATCCACCTTAAAAAGTTACTTTCTAGCAGCGAATTTAAACTTGATTTTGACTATTTTACTATAAAATCGGTTAAATTAATGTGTAAATTACGTACTATGTTTTTATTTCTATTATACGTTAAAATAAATGCAGCAAAATAAATTGATGAGTGAAACTATAAAAAGCTACAGACAGTTGTTGTTTCACCATAGTTTTACGACATTTTATTGTTTGCTACACGCATACAATAAATGTCGTAAAACTATGGTAAAACCGTTCCATAACATCGTAGTTCGGAACAGTGCGAGCGGCATAACGCTTTATTATAAACATCTTGTATCTTGCTTGCACATCCGTGATACATATTTCATTCGTTCTTTAAGTATGATCAACAATATTGCTAGTCGCGATTGTGGGTCGGTGATAGTTCGTGACTGCGAATGATTATTTTAAGCATTAAACAAAACGCTCCTTTTTTACGATTTTCCTTTTTTAAGTTTCGTAACAGGTGGGAGTTGGCCCCAGAACCCACTATTTTATAAAGTACTAGTATACTTTCTAACAAAGAAAGCCTGTTCATTCTGTTAATATGTTATTTTTGTGTATGTTTGTTACATACACAGAGGGAAAAACATCAAAAGCTTCAAAATAGATTGAAATGAAATAGAACAAGTACTTTGACAATAAAAAACTATCTTAGCTAAGTACTGTATCAGCCAGATAGTCCACTGCTGAACACAGCCTCCCCCAATATGGGGAGTTTCCCATAATCCCCACGCTTGGCAGGCGGCTTGGGGATCGCAGTGTGAGATATCAGTTCCTCAGAAAGTGCTGCTGTGTGTTACTCTTAGTCGCCTCTTACGACACCCGCGGGTAGAGATGGTGGATGACATTCTAGCCCGGCACTCCAAGGGTCTTAGCTAAGTAATTAACTGTAATTCTTTCCAGCCGGTAATTGACACTGGCCCTTGTAGAGTGTATACGGGTAAAATTGCAAACACCTGTTGCGACATGGCCCCACATTGTTGGGTGCGTGAGCTCTGCCGTAAATGAAATGCCATGGAGATTGGCCATAATTTAGTTAGCAACACAATCTAAATGTAAAATATGAAAGGTTTTTTCTGTTTACGATAAAATCTGCATTGGATTAACACGAGAATGACAATCACAAAAATATAATTTACTGTTTCTTTGCTTTTTTAAGGAGATTAGTCGTCATTAAATTGATAAATTGACACTAACTGTAATAACATACACGCAATAATTGAATAGAAACACTTTAATATATGATCGTCATTCTCTAGTATATAACAACTTAGATTTTAGAGTAAACGAAATATTATATGTAAGATTTGTTGTATTTTGCTTCATTTTAGTTAGATTACATACATCTATTGCCAATGCCACCAAACTTCTCCCAAAGACAAATATCAATGACAAAGTAATCAATGACAAAATTATTCCTGTTACAGTGAACACTATAAAACTGAGCAGACCAGAAAAAGGTGCAATGGTAGAAAACATGATCTGCAGAATGGTTCAGATGGGCCAGATACGTAGCAAAGTGACAGAAGAAGAACTTATTCAAATGCTCGAATCCCTTAACCAACAAATGCCCAAGTCTTCCAGCACAGTGAAGTTTGACAGACGCCGAGCAGCTCTGGACTCTGATGATGATGATTTCTAGCAGACTGTTAAATATAAGTTACGATACACTCAGTAATAAACGCATTAGTATCTAACACAGCTTTAAAACTGATGCCTTGTCAATTTCTAGTGTATTAAATTATTTTTTTTCTTAATTTATCTTTTTGCTTCTATATCATAATATTTAGTTATATATACTGTTATAGTGTATGTTTAATAATCACTTTTTGTATTTAACTTGCTCTATATAAGTTTTTTTTTTAATTCACTCAAAGTTAATAATTGTAATGAAATTTATAAGTTTAATATTGACTAAGTTTATTAGTAAACCCACTTATTTAAAATTTGTTTATGCAGCTAATAATGTCCATCTTCATCAAAGCTTAGGTGGATACTATGGTAGGTACGTGGGTACTATGATAAGTGATGGCTTTGTCATTGCATTATTGCAATGCAAGGTACCTGATTTCAATTCAGCTTGGTGGTCGTATGGACCTATTGGCATCAACAGTGTACGATATCGTCCATTTCTATTGTTATAACTTTCTCCTATGCGCATGGGTTAATCATGCACGGCAAAGTGCAGATTTTTAACAATTACATAGAAGGAAAAAGTCATGCTAGAACCTGCTTATAGTAAGCCCATAAACGATGAAAAGACCAGTAAAAAGTGGTGCCACGCCACCGCTGTTGTTGCTGTACCATCAGTGACCAGCGCAGAATGACGACGGACTTTTGAACTTATATATAGTTATTGCGCTACTTAGCTTAAGCTTTTTCACTGGATCAGTTTCATATAAACGTGCTTTGGTCCCGCCATTGGGCGGTCTTTGATATATTATACTAATAGCGATTTATTGTGTATTTCATTACCTTACCAAATTCTTATCACTTCACTATCACTACATAGTATAAAACAAAGTCGCTTTCTTTGTCCCTATATCCCTATGTATGCTTAAATCTTTTAAACTACGCAACGGATTCTGATGCGGTTTTTTTTAATAGATAGAGTGATTCAAGAAGAAGGTTTATATGTATAATAGCATCCATTAAATAGTGGAGAAGTGCTGTTATATTTGAGGTTTCTAATGTGATGTCGTAAAATAATTAATCTTTTTCCGCTTACATTGCAAACGTAAAAACAAAAAAAAATACAGGTTTAATCCTTATCTAATTAAATACATTGCTGATTTAATATAGATCTATATGTCCCTTTACAGCATATGATTTAAATGAATATTTTCGAACAGGCAGTAATGAATAAATCAAAACTACCGGATCGATTTTAATAATTTTTCATAGGCTATATATTATATATATTTTATACCCGTGCGAAGCCGGAGCGGGCCGCTAGTAATATAATAAAATGTCTCAAATTATCCAGCCATAGATACAACCGATCTTGTTCAGAACTGCAACAGAGTTACGCTCAACACTAGAATTTTTGTTATAAGTTAGTTAATGGTGTTGAACCTATCTTAGACCTTAGACCAAATCAGGACAACAGACATGCTTTGTTACTCTAATTGGCAAAAATAGCGCTAAGCAGGAGCCAAGAAGGTACCTGCTCAATGCGGAAGCGTAACTTAGGCTTTTCGCAGCTGCTTCATACCGGGACAAACTGAGGCACAAAAGATCTGGTAAATTTGAAGAAGATTGGTCGACGTGTTTAGTCACGTTTTATGTCTTTATAGAATCTCCATGCCGAAACCAACCGTCACCACAGCGCGCCACAGTCATTGATGATTTTCTCGAAAACCAGACGTACGATTGCTTTGTTTTTGTTTTCATTTGTGTTATTTTTGGAGAACTAAAGTTTTGCCAAGTTTCGTGTAATTCTTTTGGCTGAATTCAGCTCGCTGCATTGTCCATGCTGAACAAAACGTCACCCTGGCGGTGCAACCTTTTGATTGAAATGTCTCGTAAACTATGGAGGTACCTACTAATTCAATTTTTTGGGATCAAATGTATCACTATTTTTTTAGAAATTTTGAGCCAAATCGGAGATGGTGGTCCTGCCCTAGTGACGGGCATGCTTGGTGCAGCTATATTAGCCAGCTCAAGCATGTGTGATCCCACCTTATAATATCGCGCGCAGTACTAGAGCGAGTGGGATTACTTGGCACAGGAAAGCAAAAGTACACCATCGTGGTGTACTTTTGCTTTCCTGTGCCTGTGTTATCGTGGTGTTGAAAAATAAATAAGCATGTACATAGTAATTAATTATGTAATGTATACATTATAGTTTACTTCGATACTTATAATAGAAAATTACCGTTGTATGAATTGGAAGCGATTATCTATAGCTCTGTGGTGTACACTCCCTGTGTGATCAAAGTATTGGGTGGTCAAAGGTTCGAATACTATACCGTGGACTTGAGCTAAACCGTGATAGCTAGCTACCACCATACGTCTATTCAGGTTATCATTGTATCTCTGCGTCACCACAGTGGTATCACCAACTTTGATCATGATCAAAATTTCCATTACATTAGTGCCTGACACCAGAGAGTGCACCCTAATTTACGTATTAAGTCAATTTATGATTTTTTATAGCTTATAGGCTGGCCTTTGACCAAAGATGTTGTCCAGTCTAACCTAGAATTACCTACTGGCTTCCAAGGGTAGCTGCCGGAACACACCGTGCTCGGCGATGGATGGTATTCGTTCATTCAGGCATTCGCTATGCTATAACGACTGTATCCTAAGAGACAACCGGGACCATCTCCGAAGCGCTCAGTAGTCATGACCGCTGCGCACTGAGAAAAAAATACTGGGTCGTCATACTTAAAATACGTAGCAAAACAGGACACTATTACGCTTGTAACCGGCACCATGTTGCGTACGTAGCTTTCATTAAGTAGCCGACATACTTACATCGAGCTATGTAATTTACTTGCCTTTACTACGTACATAAGTAGCTGTTAGTATGTACCAGAAAAGACACAAAGCTATTAAAACATGATGCATCCTACGTATGGATATATGTGGCACAGGTACTGTACTGGCTCGGGTCTTCTAAAAGCATGGTGCATCTTACGTATGTAGATATGTGGCACAGGTCCTGTACTGGCTCGGGTCTAGTAAAAGCATGGTGCATCCTACGTATGTAGATATGTGGCACAGTTACTGTACTGGCTCGGGTCAAGTAATAGCATGGAGCATCCTACGTATGTAGATATGTGGCACAGTTACTGTACTGGCTCGGGTCAAGTAAAAGCATGGAGCATCCTACGTATGTAGATATATGGCACAGGTACTGTACTGGCTCGGGTCAAGTAAAAGCATGGAACATCCTACGTATGTAGATATGTGGCACAAGTACCGTACTGGCTCGGGTCAAGTAAAAGCATGGAGCATCCTACGTATGTAGATATGTGGCACAAGTACTGTACTGGCTCGGGTCTATTAAAAGCATGGAGCATCCTACGTATGTAGATATGTGGCACAAGTACTGTTTTGGATCGTGTCTATTAAAAGCATGGGGCATCCTACGTATGTAGATATGTGGCACAAGTACTGTTCTGGCTCGTGTCTATTAAAAGCATGGGGCACCCTACGTATGTAGATATGTGGCACAAGTACTGTACTGGCTCGGGTCTATTAACAACTAAGACCAAGCCGCTACCTGTGCAACAGTTCTGCACAATAAACATAGAATGCACCATAAATAGTTTGTTAGACCTGAACTGTACAGTATGTCTGTGGATACACAATACTTTAAACAAATTCACATAACATTATTAATTATTTTATTATACTACTATAACTATACTTGTCTCTTGACATTATTGTAGGTACTTTAAACATTTTACTTTACAAGCGTTATTATGAAACTTTAGATAAGTTACATACTAGGTGATTGCACCAGCTAATGGATTTTGAAGTTAGAAGAATACAATTTATTTAAATTTCCATTTATTATCTTACTGTCAACTGATATACACCTTAACAAAACCCTTATCAAACTAATGCACGACAATCATACTTAAGTGACTACATAATAAAGCTGAGTAGCACACAATGTAATAAAAATACGAAATTCGGCTTGTTACGATTGTTATCACACTAGTTTATTTAGAAAATATCCTTCAGGTGGTTTTAACGCTGGGTAATTTAAATTAATGCCACCTCGCTGCCTGCCATATAAAATTTTCAATCAATTCAAACAAGGGTACTTGATGCTGTCCAACATTTTACAACTTTTCTCCACCGCTCCACATTATTTCTTAGGAAATATAGGTTGACGTCGTAGTCTTCAAGCTCTGTAATAAAAAAAATGTCTCAAACATCGAGTATTCTGTTAAGTACTAAAATAATAACCAATTAAAAGTACTACTCACAATAACTATCGCAGTTTTCTCTATAGGTATCATTGTTTACTGATGCACGTCTTGTTGAAGAATAGGATTATGTTAATGGTACTCTGAGTGTATTTTAACGAGTACGTCACTCGGACGTTGCTTTCTTCTTCTCGTTATTAAGTTTCATTGAGCTTGCCGCTTGCGTTCTTTTTTTGCTGCTCCATCTTTTACAGCAAGGTAAGCTGAATAATATACGACTATTGGTTGGCCTTTGGAAAAAGCGTATCTTAAGCCAGTATGTAGAATTCTTCTGTATATAAGATTTTGAAGTTTCTGTAAATTGGTAATATACAATATGGCTAAATTTTTTCTTGAGCCTTTAAAAGTCATCCATCAGACTGGCCTTCCTTCATAAGAGCTCTCCCATCTTTCCCTAAAAATAAATTATTTAAATTTGATAAGTCATTGATTACGTCATTATGATACTAAATACAAACTAAATATAGAGATTAACAGTCCCCCCATCTCTACCCGTGGGAGTCGTAAGATGCGACTAAGAATAAGACACCAAAAGGCAACAGCGATTTCTAAGGAACTGATAACTCACGCCAAGACTCTGCCAAGCGTTGGGATTAGGTATGGCAAACCCCCCATATTAGGGGAGGCTGTGTTCAGCAGTGGACAATCCGGCTGATACAGTAAAAGTATTTTACAAAGATAGCAAATTAACATACCTTATTGTACAGCTTGTAGTATCTACGGTGTTCCCGACAGACAGACCAAAGCAACCGTAGGTAAGCTATTCCTCAAATGGACACATACACAGCTTAGTTGAGAAGTTAAAACTCACTGGAACACTATACCTACTTGCATTTTTTTTCAAAATACCTCAATTTTGTGTCGCGAGATGCGGCGCGGAGCGCGCTTGGTTATGGTGTGGTAAAAAATAAATTTTATAATGGATATATTGACTAGGGAAGGGCAGTATAGGGATATTCACATAACATCGATATATATAAGTAATTCGGTATTTGCCATACGATATATCGGGCTGATTTGATGTTTTGGCAAATAATTATTCTATGATAAAAATATGTACCTATCGATATTTTATAAGCAAAATATTAAAAACTAACTGTAAAGGTGGGTAATAACGATAACGAATCGAAACGAAAATGGCCCCGCTATACCCCTCACTCGCGCGTTATTGTTGCGAGTAAGAAGATTACCGGCACCATTTTCGATTCAATTCGTTTCTTTGTGAAATCGAGTTACAAATAATTATATTATGTTTATGAACATAAACACTACTAGTATATGATGAAAAACCAGTGTTTTTATTTTGAGGTTGTAACGTAATGATTGTTGATGTATGTCGTTATACATACTATTTTATTATTAGAAGTCTTATTAGAGTACTAGCTGTGCCCCGCGGTTACACCCGCGAGGTAATGCACGATGATGAAAAGTAGTAGTATTCCTATGTTAATGCAGCGCCTCATTAACCTCCATACCATTTTTTTTTTCGAAATTGTTCCCATGGTTTGAGCTTGAAGACGTAACAAACATGCATATACACTCACAACCTTTCGCCTTTATAATATTAGTGTGATGTTGGCTTAGAGCTTGAAGACGTAACAAACATGCATATACACTCACAGTCTTTCGCCTTTATAATATTAGTGTGATGTTGGCTTAAAATCGGTACATATGTGTGTAATGGGAAATAATTTCGTTAACAGGTTTATATTTATTTCTAAATATAATTACAAGCACTATCGCGTGCTAAGCGAAATATATTTAACAAATTATTGGAGTAGTTGTAAAGTAGTTGGTTTAGGCATCCGACACGATATCGGAGGACGCGGGTACGATTCCCGACTTGGGCATAAAAGTTTGTACTCCAATAATTTGTTAAATAGGTTTATATTTAGTTTTTAACCCTGCGATAAGTTTTTATTTAGTTAAAAAACCTATATAACTTGGCTAACCATCTTCCTATTTTAATTCTAAATCAAGTTTTAGGTTTTATAATTACAAATCACTCATTGAGAAACACGATTACTAGTATATCTGATTCCTGTCCTGTCCTGTCTCTAATCCAAATGTACACGAAATGAACGACAACGATGATAATACTTTGTTAATAAGCTTTCTGTGATAAACATTTTCTGCGTAGGTACTCGAAAAGGAAAAAACTTATTAAAATAGATTTTGCGGAAAGTATTGGATATAGATAAATCGATTTTAATACTTCAAGAGATATATCGATAAATCTAAAATATCTATGCAACGACATGGGATAATCCCATCACTAAGCGTCAGAGAAGAACTCGGGAACCAATCAGTGGTCGAGAAAGCGTAGGCACATCACCCAATCACTATATAAGGTTCGAGAACTAAAGAAGAAAACATGACACTGGCAAATGCACAAGACGTGCGAGACCATACCCAACGATAGGGGAAAAAAAAAAAAAAAAAAGGTTCGAGACTGAGTTGTTCCTAGATAAAAAGGCGCGAAACTTTTTCGAGAGTTTTTAATGATACAGAGTATTTACTATAAGTAGCCAGACTACTTATAAGTCGTATAACATAAAATATAAGTATTCTAGCTACTTATATAGAGTAAGCAGTCTATCTTTTGAAAGTAGGTACTTAATACTTGGCTTGGCTACTTTGCAGATAGGCGCGAAACATATTTGATCACGTTTCGTTTTTATGCGATTGTTACGGAATATGTACGAAGCCCACTTGATATTAAGCGGTAACCTCTTACTATATTTGAAGCGCTCTTAGCGAAGTTTGCTTAGCTGTTTTTAACCGATCAGCTTAGTTAAGCAATATCCGCTGCGGTCATGAGTTGGATGGATGACCGCTAGGTGACATTACTACTGAACGTTCACGTGCTTCGGAGAGCACGTTAAGTCGTAGCGTCGGTCCCGTCTGTTGCCTTAGGATGGCATAAATTATGGGATGGTGGTAGGATATTTTGCGAATGCCCGCCTGGCTAGGTACCACCCTCAATTAGAAAATCTGTCGCCAAACACCTAACGGTGTTTTCCGGCAGCTGTCCTTGAGAGTCAGGTGTGATAGTGGTCAATGGTTAATCTATAAGGCATAAAAAACAGATGCATTTGCAGGGAACTGCACCCCTGAGACATAAGTAAAGTTGATACTATGTACTATATTTTACTGATTTTGAAAGTCGATATTTTTATAAATATCGACTTTCTATAAATATTACAAAACTTGGGATAATCCATGCACATCAGTACAAGATCCCATGGTGCAGTAAATAAAAAAAGCCAATTTAGAAGGTGACAAATGCCTATTTTTTTTTTCTAAACCGGGTAATGTTGACATTTTTCGCGGTTGTTGGTAGGTTGCTAATGCTAATACGCTAAGCTATATGTCAATGATTAGATCCTTAAAATTAACGCTTGATTCTTGGTGAGGTCTTGTTTGCAGCGTCTGATACGGCTTTTAGGTAGATAGGTATTTAAGTTAAGTACTTTATGTGATTTGTAACAAAAAGAGATAATACGTAATGAAATGTTAGTAACATCGCATTTGTACACACATCCAAACGATTTGCAATATTCGATGCAATACGTAAATAATGATCAACCATACCTACCTACTAACAAGTAGGTAGGTATATACGGGAATGAAGATTGAACATCGTACATTAGGGTTCAAATCCTTGAACATGACTGTAATTAGAATGTTGTCGATAGTTACCTAAAATAAATATTTCTTATTATGACAATCAAAAAACATTTTATGTTACCATCAGGACCCTGTCGACGTGTAACTCGTAAATATCAGAATTGTGTACGGACGCCGGGTACTTACATAACATTGTTGGATACGTTTCAGAAATAGGTATAACCACCATACAAGTACGTCACATACTTATAATGATTCGTCATATTTACTTATCAGGACTCTGTCTACGTATTACACGTATATAGCAAACTTGTGTACGGAGGCCGCGTACTTACATAACGGTGTTGAATACGTTACAGAAATAGGTATAACCACCATACAAGTACGTCACATACTTATAATGATTCGTCATATTTACTTATCAGGACTCTGTCTACGTATTACACGTATATAGCAAACTTGTGTAGGGAGGCCGAGTACTTACATAACGGTGTTGGATACGTTATAGAAGTAGATATGACCTCCATTCAAGTACGTCACATACTTATAATGGTTCGTCGTATTTACTTATCAGGACTCTGTCTACGTATTACACGTATATAGCAAACTTGTGTACGGAGGCCGCGTACTTACATAACGGTGTTGAATACGTTACAGAAATAGGTATAACCACCATACAAGTACGTCACATACTTATAATGATTCGTCATATTTACTTATCAGGACTCTGTCTACGTATTACACGTATATAGCAAACTTGTGTAGGGAGGCCGAGTACTTACATAACGGTGTTGGATACGTTATAGAAGTAGATATGACCTCCATTCAAGTACGGCACATACTTATAATGCTTGGACATATTTACTTATCAGGACTCTGTCTGCGTATTACACGTACAAAGCATACTTGTGTACGGAGGCCGAGTACTTACATAACGGTGGTGGATACATTATAGAAGTAGATGTGACCTCCATTCAAGTACGTAACATACTTATAATGGTTCGTCGTATTTACTTATCAGGGCCCTGACCACGTATAACAAGTAAATGGCATTTGTTTATACGGATGCCGACTACTTACATAACGATGTTGGATACGTTATTGAAGTAAGTATAACCGTCATGTAAGTACCAACTTTGTATCATGCATAACGGTGTTATTCTTATTAGCTAGTAGCGTCAGACAAACAACTTATGTTTTAAGACTTTGATCAAATCGCAAAAAATATACAGCTTTTCCATAGAAAAAATTCATTCACCGCGACATAACAATATAATGAATAAAACACAACCCTTAACATGTTGGGAGCTAGTTAGGAATAACATTCTATTATGTATGTGAAACAGTTACAAGATTTTTTCTCTCTGACTATCAATTTATATGTAGGTTGCATGAGATTTAATACTTATCATTATAAGTATTAAATCTCATGCAACCTACTTGCGGCATATATTTATAAATATATTTTGTAAAGCTACGGTATTTACGCGTCTGTAGTCCTTATAAAAGTAGAAGACGTACGTGTATGATACGTAGCTACTAAATCCGGGCAAGTACGTGTAACGTTGTTGTGTACTTATGTACGTATATACGGGATGACTACTTAATGTATACTGGTGGAACATCTTTTTTAAGTATGTGACCACATTATAAGTACAAATTTCCAACGTCATTATGGAACATGGTGTTGCTCCTAAACGCTTAAGTACTCCTAACCATTACTAAGTACCCGGCATCCATGTTACGTAGGCTGCACCCGTGGTAAGTAGTAAATTGAAAGCTCCTTACTTAAGTAGTTCATTTAAGTAGCTTTTTTTTCTCAGTGCGGTCATGTTGCTTGTCCTTGATGTTGATTCGTTGATCCGGTTAAGATCGACTAAGCAAACAATGCTACGAGTGCTTGGAAACAGTACAGATACCTACGTCTAACAAGTAACATCAATCTTCACTCGGCCATTGTAAGCAATCATGGTCCAGTGGCAATACTTATTGATTGTCGCGCAGGGTTCCATAAGTCGTATCCTATCAATGCATCGTGAAATAGCTAGGGTAGGTCCTCGCTCCCTACTTGCTCTATAAGTAAACATTTCGTCTATCCCCGCTAGTACAGTTGACTGAACTAACGAAATATTTTTTCTCGTTTGTACATTTTCTCAGAGATTACTACTTATATACCTCTCCCACAAATCAAAAGTGCAATTTTCAGTTTGAAAATTGAATTGTTGTCGTTCAGGGTCTTTGAGATTGTATTTTTTTAGATTTAGCATGATTCTCTTAACTCCGACGACCACATCATCAATTTAACTTTTTTCGGCCGTCCTTTAAACGAAAAAAAATTTAAGCCTTGTTGATAGTTTCGAGTATTATAACATGGAAGAACTATTTACATAGTCCTTACGCTTACATTTTGTATGAAACCCTCGGACAGGGAGCGAATCTTCGCGCGTGCTCCTACATAAAAAAACGGAGTTCGGTGCTTGGTAGCCGATTTTCTACTTGGGGTGGTAGCTATAGAGGAGAATTTTTGCAAGATGAACTACTAACTGAGCTACTATGTGAAGCTCATGCTCGCGGCGGTACCTATTCGAATCATAGGTCACGTGGAGAATAGCCTATGATAAGCACAGTTATCAGCGCGGAACTAACTCAGATAGCTAGCCATCTGATATCTGTTGTAGGTTACTGAAAAAGAGCAAACATTGCTTTGGCTATCTTAGACAGAGGGTAGATAGATATTAGGTAATTAGGGTCATATCAAAATGTTACAGCCACATTTAGCAACACATAAGATATGTGACAATTCAGAATACAGCAATGCAAACCCTGCTTCTTGGTGCCTCTAAGTATGACAAGGTTTGTAGTGACCGTTCAGACTTTGTTTGAATTCTACCTTCTCACAAGGGGAGGTCAAAAAAGGTAAATATAAATTGCAGGTCAATATTCCTGTAGGCCATATTTACCTATACCTTTTTTTTAGTGTTACTTTCAGGCAGTGGTGGATTTACCTGCAGGCTGAGTAGGCTGGGCTTAGGGCAGCAGATATTAGGGGGCGGCAAATTTGTCCAAAAAATTTATTTTTATTTTACAGATACTAAAAAAATACCTACCTAAATATTATTTTGATCATTTAACTTAACCTGTAAAAGTAGGGAATTTGACGTTTGTCAATCTGCTAATACTTATTTTATACTGTGTATTTGCGTAAGTAGTTATTTGGAGTGCGGCAAGGGAACGAATGAAATGATAAGAATGAATAATGCTACACAGAAAAAAAGGAATACTTGAGCCAACCCAGTGTGTTTTTATTCAAGAATATTTGTGATTCATATATATATTGAAAACAATATATTCTTGAAAACAGAACACTATATTCTCAGGAATATATTCTTGGATCAAAGTACCTATATATTGCGTTCTTCTTTGAAGAAATCGTCAAAGTGTTTAAATAAGAATATGGTTAGATTTGAATCCAAGAAATCCTAAATTTTGGATCAAGCTTAACATGAAAATAAATACTTGATTTAAAAAACTATATGTGTTTAAAGCAAGAACCGATTTTTTGAGTAAGAATAACGTTAGTACTAAATCCAAGAAAACTTGATTTTTGGAACAATTATGTAAATACTTGATTTAAAAACCTTGCGCATTTAAAACAAGAATTTTGTTCTTGATTTAAAAATATGTTTAACTTAGTTAAAAATATTTAAGTCTTGTATTAAGAAAAAAAAAATATTTAAAACAAAAATTGATTTCTTGGTTCTAAAAATGAATATTTACTTTAATTAAGAATTTGTATTTTTGATTTAAAAAAGACTTTATTTTAACTAAGCATTCGGTATTTAACTTTCAAGATATAGCCGTATTTGTAGTAAAATAAGAATCTTTAATTAAGAATGCGATTGTTCAAATCAAAGAATAAATATTTTATATTATGGTATACCTACTACATCCTTATTGGAAGAAAAATGTTTATTTGAATTGAGATCTTGTTATTACTGACATTCTTTAGTGAATTTAATTAAGTTTCAGATGAAAACGTTTTTGGTTTTCAAATTATAAATACGAATATTTTCATATTAGATCATATTCTTATATGAAAAATAGGAAAGTTTTCTTTCTAGAATACTAATAACAATATAATTCTTCAATTAGGATTTACATTGTTTTGACTGTAAAATTTATTTTCTTCTGGTCATTCATTTTGATTATCTTGATTCAAACTATTATTTATTCCCGAATCACAAATCCGATGCATAAGCCAGGTGGCGGTGCTGCAGGCAAAATCAATTAATTTCAAAACAAATACTTCTCATATTAAAAAGTAAATCAAAACAGTTTTTACCTTTTATTAATTAAACTTTTAATAATTGTATATGTTTTGAAATTCATTGTTTGTGCCTACAGCATCGCAACCTGGCTTATGCATCGGATTTTTGCTTCGAGAATAAATAATATAATAATTAAAAACATACATAATATATTAATTACCACATGCATGTCTAACTGAAAATGAGCAACAAATTTGAACAGATTTAACACTAATTAAATATTAGTCAATACAATGTTTCTTTGGTTCACTACCTATATCTTGTTAAATAAAACACTATTGGTATGTGGTAACCGATGTCAGTACCACAATGCAACATCCACCAACATCGTTGCTCCAGCGGCGCGCCATAGCATACTGAGGCGAGCGCACGCGTCTTACAATATTTATACGAAGGATCGTGTTGATCGGAGCGTGCAGGCAAAGCAGAGACGTGCGCCCGCGCCGAATGACTCTGGGCTACTGGCGGTCAAACGTTCGTTCGTCTTCTTCATCTCACATCGTGTTATTGATGTGGGGAACGGGCATCAGTGCTATGCACTCTAGTCCCGGGCTATTCTCTGCCCCTTACGAGGGGTAGGTCTTTGGCACCTTTTGTCGGTGCTGAGGGTGTCAATTTAGTGTGGGCCTGGACCCGGCCTCCGCTCAACCAGGGCGATCAAGCCGCGCCAGGTGGAACCCCCGCCTACACGGGTGAAGCCCAGCGGACCGATCAGCTCGCTGGCAACGGCAGCCGGCGGTTCCCAAACTATTGCTCTCTCTCTTTAATTGAAATCTTGGGCCTCTCGGTCGCAGTCGCGTCCTGTTTGTGTTTGTTTTTCTCTCTCGCTCGCTCATGTGGTGTCTTGTTATGCGCACCTTTTCTTGGTGCGTGGGTGCTGTTGAGGGCAATCTAGTACTGGCCTAGGCCCGGCCTCCGCTCAACCAGGGCGATCAGGCCGCGCCAGGTTGATCCCCCGCCTACACGGGAGAAGCCCAGCGGACCGATCAGCGACACTGGCAACGGCAGCCGGCGGTTCCCGCACTACTGCCCTCTCTCTCTCTCGCTGCGTGTTTGCATTTTCTTCTTCTTCATCAATCGGTATTAGGCTTCTTGGGTACGGTTTGAATTTTCTTCTCCCCTTTTCTTCTGGCGGTCTTGCGTGTAACGGGGCTATGCCCCGTAGATGCGCTTGCTTAGATTTGTCCGCTCGCGCGAACATGTTTGTAGTGAGCTTCTTGACAAATGTACTTAAGTCTTCGTGTTTTAAATCTCTTGCTATTGTTGTGTTCCTTACGTAACGTGGTGCATTAACAATAGCGCGTAAGCAGAGGTTTTCTTGCGACTGCAGCCTCTTCTTATTTGTTTTTGACAGGAATGCGTACCATGCGGCGGCTGCATATGTTAGTCGGGATCTCACGTACGTTTTGTAAATTCCTGTTTTCGTACGTAGTGGCAGAGAGGATCGTAGTATCGGTGAGAGTACTGCGCGCGCTCCTTTGGCCTTTCCTAAGGTGACATCAATGTGCTTATTGAATGACAAGCAGCGATCTATTGTTACTCCCAGGTAGATTACGTGTGGGCTCCATGGGATCTCCTTCCCTAGGAGTGTGAGGGGGGCGGGTAGCTTGTTTCTACCTGAGAGCATGGCTTGCGTTTTGTCGACGTTCACGGTGAGCCTCCATTTGTCGAGCCATTCTGGTAGGGCGTCAAGAGTATGTTGAAGTCTCTTCGCCGCATATGCCGGTCTGTACGACGACGCGAAGTAGGCTGCATCATCGGCGTATAGAGCTAGCTGCGCCTGCCCAACGACCGGGATGTCGTTGGTATACCAGGCGTAGCAGGCTGGCGAGATGCAGCTTCCCTGCGGGACTCCGGCTTTGACTGGCTTCTTGGTCGAGATGCTGTTTTCGACCGATACTACGATCTCTCTGTTCGTCAGGAAAGAGGCGATGACATCTACTGTCTTCTTGGGGACGGCTGACTCCGACAGTTTGTATAGCAGCCCCTCATGCCATACTCTGTCGAACGCCTTTTCCATGTCCAACAGGATCACCGCTACGACTTCTTTCTTATTATAGCTTGTTGCTATTTCGTTCACCATCCTCGTGATTTGCAGTGTAGTAGAGTGGCGGTCAAACTGTGTACGCAAGTAATATTTATAGTGTGCGAGTGAGATAGAAGATACTCGTCATCAAATAGACTTTCATGCTGTATTGTTAGATTTTGAAAATTGTACTACTTATGTACCATGCTATCTGTCAGATGTAAACGGATATTTTAATAAGCTAATTTTGCCAATAAATTATTAGTTACAGTTTGATTGTTCTATAATTTCTTCCTCTCATTAAACACGCTATTACCAAGTGGAAAGTGGAAACAGTGGACACCACAAATGGTGACCCCGACTCAAGAACTGAAGATGGAAGAATCAGGATCAGCATACGACATCGCGCATTTGACCATGCAGTCCCGAATTGTACCTTTCTGGAGGGAATATCCCAGGCTATGGTTCGCACAATTTGAAGCCATTATTGAACCATCGAAGTGCGGAGACGACAAGAAGTACCGTTACCTGTTGGGCGCGCTACAGCAAGCTGATGTACAACAAGTCAGCGATATTTTGTTAAACCCACCGGCCACGGGGAGATACAACGCTTTGAAAAACCGTCTGCTTTCCGTATATCAAGAGTCGGAAGCGAAACAACTCCAAAAGTTACTCAGCGGGCAGGAGTTAGGAGACCAGAAGCCTAGTCAATTGCTACGGAAGATGCGAGACCTCGGTGGAGCTATGATTCAAGACGATGCTTTGAAGGTTCTATGGCTAAATCAGTTGCCCACGTCAGTGCGAGCTGTAATTTCCGTCAACGACGAGTCCACGCTCGAGACGCTTGCCTCAATGGCCGATAAAATGATGGAGCACCTGGAACCACAAGTCGCAGCCATATCATCCGTGAAAGATCCTGTTCAAGATGCCAGGATGGAACTATTAACGAAACAGATAGAGAAACTCACACTAGAAATCGCCGAATTGAGAGGGAATCAGACACATCGTCGGCATTATCAAAGAAACCAAAACCGTTCAAGACCAAGATCACAGTCCAACAGCAGCAAAACAAGGAAGCCTAGCGACCCAGATTGGCTGTGCAGATATCACTATAGATATCGCAATCAAGCAAGAAGATGTGAAACCCCGTGTGCATGGAAGAAACAACCACAGACGTCGGAAAACTAGGAGAGGCATCGGGTTCGGCGGGCACCGGTGTCGAAGCTATATTGAGTAACCGCCTTAGTGTAACTGATCGATACAGCGGTGAACGTTTTTTGATTGATACCGGCGCCGACATCTCAGTGTTGGCAGTTAAGACGAAGAGCAAGCATTCTCCAACCGATTTCAAGCTATATGCGGCCAACGGAAGCACTATAAGAACCTACGGAGAGAAGACGCTCCAACTCAACCTGGGGTTACGACGTAATTTTCCTTGGACGTTTATAATCGCTGACGTCAGAAGATCAATTATTGGAGCCGATTTATTACGTCATCACAATATCTTGGTGGATCTCAAAGGACAAAGATTGATTGACGGGCTGACAAAGCTATCAGTCAAGACACTTTCGACCTGCAGTGATGAGTCTACAGTACACGTCATCAACAACAGTCATCCATACTACGACATACTGATGCAGTATCCAGATATTCAGAGACCTATGTCGCTCAAAAAGCCACCTCCACACAATGTAACCCATCATTTGGAAACCACCGGACCACCAGTTTTCGTCCGTCCTCGACCGCTAGCGCCTGACATGTTTATCGCTGCAAAGAAAGAGTTTGAGCGCCTGATGGATATGGGTATTTGTTACCCATCAAACAGCGCATGGGCCAACCCACTACATATAGTGAAGAAGAAGAACGGACAAATACGTATATGCGGAGATTATCGTCGGCTTAACGCAATGACGTCACCAGATCGTTATCCGATACCAAGAATTCAAGATTTCACTCTGAGACTCAATGGCACGAAGATATACTCAAAAATTGACATTAAGAAAGCATATTATTGGATTCCGATGGCCAGCAAAGAAGATGCAGACAAATGTGCCGTGACAACGCCATTCGGTCTCTATAATTTCAGCTCTATGACCCTAGGGCTAAGGAATTCGGCACAGACATTCCAGCGCTTCATGCATCAAGTTCTCCGAGGCCTGGATGACTTCACATTCAATTACATTGACGATCTCTTGATTTTTTCGTCCGATGAGAAGAGCCACAGACGACATCTGCATGAAGTTTTCAGACGCCTGACCGAATATGGACTAACGATAAACGTGGACAAATGCGAGTTCGGGAAGGAAAGCCTCAATTTTCTCGGATATCATGTGTCAGCAGCCGGCATCAGACCCCCAGGAGATAAGACAGAAGCTATAGCATCATTCCCTAAACCAAGAACAATAGAAGAGTTGAGAAGATTTCTGGGAATGATAAATTTCTACAGAGATGCATTGCCACATCAAGCTCAAAAACAACTGGAACTCAATAAGCTGTTACATAACGTGAAGAAGAAGGATAAAACTCCAATCAAGTGGACACCGGAAGCGGAAGAAGCTTTTGAACAATGTCGTGACAGCATCAAACACGCGGCGACATTGGCAAATCCTATACCCGGAGCCAAGCTACATTTGATGACGGACGCATCTGGTACAAGTATGGGCGGAGTACTACAGCAGTGGCAAGACTCGGCATGGCGTCCAATAGCATTCTTCTCGAAGACACTCAGCGAAGCACAGAAGAAGTACAGCGTGTACGATCGCGAGCTATTAGCGATTTACACAGCTGTCAAACACTTCAGAAGATATATTGAAGGCTCAGAAGTGGTTATATATACAGACCACCGACCACTTACGTACGCCTTATCAAAACCGCCGAGCAACAATGACACACCAAGACGCGAGAGACAACTACAATTTATCAGCCAGTTTTGTACTGACATTCGATACATCAGCGGCGAGAAGAACCCAGTAGCTGACACACTATCTAGACTGGAAGAGATAACGTGCACTTCAACACTGGACTATCACCAACTCGCAGAGAAACAAGAGATAGATGAAGAACTAAAACTATTGCGAATGAAAAGCAATTTAAAGTTTGCTCAGATAAATTTGCCAGGCGTCAACAAATCTATCTACTGCGAGATGTCCATGCCTGATCCAAGACCATACCTGCCTACTGCATTTCGAGAAGCTGCATTCAAAGCGTTTCACGAGCTTAGCCACCCAGGTATCCGAAACACGAGGAAGCAGATCACGAAGCGATATTTCTGGCCTTCTATGAACGCAGATGTATCAAAATGGACAAGACTGTGCCTAAGTTGTCAAAAGAGCAAGATACAACGTCATACTGTCTCACCTCTCGGACAGTTTCAAGATGCTGGAAGATTCGAGCATGTACATCTGGACATCGTCGGACCATTACCACCGTCCGAAGATTGTGCTTATATTGTCACCATGATAGACCGATGCACAAAGTGGCCTGAAGCCGTTCCCGTACATGACATCACGGCGGAGACAGTAGCCAGAGCTGTCTATGATCACTGGATCTGCAGATTTGGTTGTCCTTTAAGAATAACTACAGATCAAGGACGGCAGTTTGAGTCTTCATTGTTCCAGACGTTGATGAAAAAACTCGGTGTTGCCAGAATAAGAACTACTGCCTATCATCCTCAAGCAAACGGTCTCGTGGAGCGTTGGCATAGGAGCCTAAAGACGGCATTAATGGCAAGAGGAGCAAGTACCAATTGGACGAAAGAATTACCAACAGTCCTACTTGGTTTGCGGGCATCACTACATAAATCGACAAACATGAGTCCAGTTCTAAAAACCTACGGAACGACGCTACGTTTGCCAGCAGATTTTTTCATTGCATCGAAGGCCAACACGGTTGAACCGGCAGAATTCATAAGGAAGATGTCCGAGACAATGACGTCACTCGCACCGGATAATGCACGCAAGTCAAAATCGCATACTCCGTTTGTGCATAAAGACCTATCCAGTTGTACACACGTTTTTGTTCGAGTCGATTTCGTCAAGAAGCCACTAACACCACCATACGAAGGGCCATATCAAGTACTAGAGAAACATGATAAGTACTTCAAGATACAACTACCGACTCGCACAGCAGTGATATCAATAGATCGTTTAAAGCCAGCTTACTTATGCGATGACGAAAACGACAGTGAAGTTCGAAAAGACGGAGCTACGACATCTACGAGTACTGACAAGCCTACAGATGCTACGTCGACTAGAAACGCTAAATGCAAGTTACCTACGTCAGACGATAATACAATGGCAGACCATATGAAGCGGTCATATACAACAAGGAGTGGAAGGACAGTGCGCTCCAACGTACGTTTTGTTTGAGAGGGGGTGATGTGGTAACCGATGTCAGTACCACAATGCAACATCCACCAACATCGTTGCTCCAGCGGCGCGCCATAGCATACTGAGGCGAGCGCACGCGTCTTGCAATATTTATACGAAGGATCGTGTTGATCGGAGCGTGCAGGCAAAGCAGAGACGTGCGCCCGCGCCGAATGACTCTGGGCTACTGGCGGTCAAACTTTCGCTTTCATCATTCCCATCCCCTTGGGTTTGGGTAAATAGGGGTCAGGGCTTTGCCCTCTTCCCTAGGCTTCAATCGATGCCTGTGACAACAGGCATGTCATTTGCACCATTTCTGGGTGCTTGGTGGACTTCATTGTGCAACAGGGCGGCCTAGACCCGGCCGCCGCTTAGTTAGCCAGGGCGATCAGGCCGCACCAGGTGGAACCCCCGCCTACACGGGGGAAGCCCAGTGGACCGATCAGCGACACAAGCCACGGCGGCCGGCGGCCCCGCACCTGTTGCTGTCTCACTCTCTTCATGTGTTCCGTCCTTGTCATGGATGTCGGTTGTTGTTGACGGGATAAGGTCCCGTGAGTATGGCTTCATCTTCCGTTTTCCCTTTTCGTCCGGTGGTCTGGCGTGTTGGGGGGCTAGCCCCCGCAGGTGTTCATGGTCCGCTTGGTCGGCTCTTGCAAACATTCTTGATGTCAGATGCGTAATAAAAGTTTCCAAGTTTTCTTGTTTTAAGTCTCTTGCAATGGTTTTGTTGCGCACATATCTCGGCGCGTTAACAATCATGCGTAGCGTTAAGTTTTCTTGAGCTTGCAGCCTCTTGCGGTTAGTCGTAGATGCAAATGCGTACCACGCCGGAGCCGCGTACGTGAGACGGGATCTTATATAGGTTTTATAGATCCCCGTCTTGGTCCGGAGTGGCAGCTTGGACTTCAGAATGGGCTGCAGAAGCATCCTTGCTCCTTTAGCCTTTCCAATCGTGGCATCAATGTGGTGTTTAAAGCTCAGTCGACGGTCAATCTGGACTCCCAAGTATGTGACGTGAGGGCTCCAGGCGATGTCTTGTCCTAGTAGTTTCAGTGGTGTTGGCAGTAGAGTGTTCCCTGTGATCATCGCCTGGGTCTTGTCCAAATTGACCGCGAGTCGCCACCTGTCTAGCCAGTCAGGTAGGGCGTCTAAGGTCGGCTGGATTCTCTTGGCTGCGAAGGCTGGTCTGTATGACGACGCGAAGTAGGCTGCATCGTCAGCGTAGAGTGCGAGCTGCGCCTGCCCAACGACCGGGATGTCGTTGGTATACCAGGCGTAGCATACGGGTGAGATGCAGCTTCCTTGCGGTACTCCGGCCTTCACTGGTTTCTTAGAGGACAGCGCGTCTTCAACCGCTACTGTGATTTCTCTGTCTTTCAAGAAGGACGCTATGACTTGTACTAGCCGTCTGGGGGCGGCGTTCGACAGCTTATACAGGAGCCCTTCGTGCCATACCCTGTCTAACGCCTTTTCCATATCTAGTAGTATCACCACTACATATTCCTTCTTGTTTGAACTCGTGGCCATCTCATTTACCATCCTTGTGACTTGCAGTGTCGTCGAGTGTTCGTACCTAAACCCGTACTGCTCGTCTCTAGGCTTGATGTGCGGTATAAGGTGCGTAAGCAGCAACCTCTCAAATAGTTTTGAGAGGGTGCTCAGCAATGTTATGGGGCGGTAGCTTGCAGGTTTCTTGAGGTCTTTTCCGGGTTTAGGTATCATTATGACTTTTCCAGTTTTCCACAAGGATGGAAAATGCCCGGTTCTCATGATCCCGTTGAATACGCGGGTTAAGGCGGCCACGGTTTTCGGCGGGAGGTGTCTCAGGGCTGCATTGGTGATACTATCTAGGCCCGGTGCTTTCTTCGTGGGGAGCTTGCTTATTGCGCGCTGTACTCGACCGGGTGAGAAGACAATGTGGTCGTCTATCTCCGTCTCTGTCTCTCCAGTGCGCTCCGCTTGTGCCCGTGAGAAGTATTCTCGCAGGTGGTTTTCAACGTGCTGTAGATGATCTGCGTTTTTACACTCGTTAGGTTGAAATTGTGTTTCGAGGTGCTCTGCGAGAATTTCTGCTCTATCGGCTGCTTTAAATTTGAGCAAACCATCTTTTCCGAGTAGTGGTCTCGTAGGTGGGCGTGTCTTGGACAGGTGACGACACAAGCGATGCACTGATGGTACTCTCTCGCTCACACGGTCGATATGCTCATCCCACGTCTTTCCAGAGAAATCTTCAAGGGCTACTCTCACAGCCTCTATCAACTTATTAAGTTTCTTCTTTATGACAGGGCAACGGGTGGCTTGCCATAACTTGCGGGTTTCCTTTTTATGTTTAATTAAGTCCCTTATCCGCCGCGGGAGGGGGTCGGTACTCGCTCCCGGTGCGGAGGTGATAGTAGCGGTCTTGAGGGAATTTTGTAGCGCTGTTGTTAGTATCTCCGTTGCCCTGTCGACATCTGTGGCGGACTCAATAGGTATCGTTTCCGTGCTGATGTGAATCTCTTTCGTGAATGACTCCCAACAGATTTTCCGCCTCCCGGCGGGGGCGGCAACTCTACTTGGGAGGTCATTGAGGGTCATCAGCACGGGCCTGTGGTCTGAGGTAAGGTCCGGTAGGACTGTGAGAGTAGGCATCGCTGTTGTGTTTTTCATAAGCACGACGTCTATGACGTCACCTTCGCCGGTTGGCGTGTAGTGCGTCGGCTCGCTGGGCCCAATAATGTCGAAGTTTTGGTCCACCGCAGCTTGGTACAGGCGTCTACCGTGGTTATTCGTCTTACTGGAATTCCAGTGGGTGTGCTTGGAGTTCAGGTCACCGGCAATGACCGTGGGCGTATTGCCATCAAAAAGTTTCTTGAGCTCCGCTGCGTTAATGTCACTGTTTGGAGGTCGGTAAATGGAGTAGAAGCGGTATTCCTGCCCCGCTAAGCTCACAAGCACACCCAGTGCTTGGAAGGATCTGAATTCCACAATAGGAAGGAGTTGATGTATGACTCTGCGGTGGACCATTACTGCGAGTCCGCGCATGGCTCTGCCCTCCGCGTTCGTCTCGTCCTTTCTATAGACGTGGTAATTTGCTATTCTATAATCCGTCTTTGGGTTTAGTAATGTCTCGCTGACCAAGAAGATATTAATTTTGTGCTCGCGAAGGAAAACGGTCAGTCGTGTTTTTTCCCTCGCGAGCCCCTGGGCGTTCCAGTAGCATATCACATTATTTACTGGATCCATCTTGGGCATTTAATATCTTCATTAGACCGCGGAGGGTGGCGGTTTCCGGGTCCATTCCCGTTTGAACGGCTTCTAAAATATCCTTTAGAACCCCTATTGTTTGCCCCAGGGAGTCGCGTCTGTCGGCGGGCTTCGTGGCTGCTGTTGCTGTCTCTTTCACTCCTGTGTGTTCAGTCTCTTTCTCTTTCGGCTTGGCCTGCGGTTTGGTTCCCTTTTTCAGACTCTGGGAACGTTTACCGCGCCTGCCTTTCGATGGTAGATTCGCTGGGGCCATTAGGGAGGCCGTCGCCGTTTCCTCTACTATTGCCGGGGCGACCGGCACAGTGCCTTTTCTTCCCCTTTCTGTGGATTCTGCTACCGTCCCCGCTTTCTTGTTTTTAATCTCGCGCTTAAACACGGGGCACGACTTGAAGTTGGCTGGGTGCGAGCCACCACAATTTGCGCATGTGGCCGGCACTTCCAGTGGTCTCGGGCACTCCTTTGCCATGTGGGGTTCGCCACACCTCACGCATGCTTGTACGCGGTGGCATTGGTGTGAGCTGTGTCTAAACTTCTGGCACTTATGACACTGTGACGGGCCTTTCTTACCGCGCCATGCCTCTATAGTTACACCGGGCATCAGGAGCAGCTCCGTGACGTCATATATTGCCGGTGTAACCTCTGGAGTCTTCTTTATTTGTGCATAAAATATGCAGCCCGGAAAGCCTTGGCGGCCTTTTATGCACTTAACATACTCGGCGGCGAAGCCTTTTTCAATAAGGTCTTGCTTTATTTCTTCCGGGTCGGTGTCCGCCGGTAGGCCTCGAATTGCAATTTTAAGGTTTCTTTCGGCTGGCAGAGAATAAGAGAACCATGAGATGTTCTCCTCTTTTTCCAGCTCTGTCAGATAGGCTTGTATGACGCGGTATTCGTTTTCTTCTATAGGTGTGAAACGAATACCACGTCCGTATGGTTTTCCGCTTGGCGGCCTGCCAAGCTTAGTTGCTAAGATTTTGAAGTGGCGGGTCCAATTCTCAATTTTTTCCACTACTAAGGGTGGGTACTTGGGCCCTTTATCTTCTTGGGCCTTTGCTTCAGTTGGCTTGTTGGTTTGAGAGGCATTCTGAGTGACTTGGCGACTTTGGTTTTCCTTTGCCGAGCTCTGCGCTGTGATTGGCTGACTCGGTTTAGGCGCGTGCGGAGTAGCCGCCAACTGCGCGGCTTCGGCGAACGACCTCGTTTTAGTTTGGGTAGCTCCCTGGGGTTTTGACGGGGGTTGTACCCCTTTGGGGTGCCTTTGCGGCTTCGGGGCATCAACTTCCATGTTTTTAGATGCCTTTTCTATGGTTTTGGTGACAGCTGTTTGGTGCTCAACGCTTTCGGTAGGGCGGGCTTTTGGGCTCACCGCCCTGCGTTGAGGCTTCTTAGCCGACGGCGGGGAGGCCGACATTGAGCGTGCGCGTGGGCGCTTCGCTACTGCGCGCTCTGATAATGGTACCAGAGGGCTGGTGATCTTCTGCCGTCTTAGCATAAACGTCTTTTCTGAGACAGGAGGCAGTGCTATCATAGAGCGAGCGGCGAACTCGAGAATGGTTCGGTCCTCCCCGCTCAGCTCTATTCCTTCGAGCTCGGCTTCTTGGAGACGTATGTACAACGCCATCCACGACATCATCCCCCCAGAAAGGGCCCCGATTTCGATAAGTCGGGCGAAAGTGAGAATATCACTTTCGTGTTGCCCCTTCGGGGAGAGTGCTGTCGCGGATGACGCCGCATAGGTCGGGCTACTGGTAGCCGACGTCGGGGTGGTTACATACCAGCCCTGACAAGGGCTTTTTCGTCCCTCTTCATGGGACTGGGCATGGGTTACAGTTTGGCTCTGAGAAGAGCCTTTTTCAGGTTGCTGTGACATATGTCCGGCACTAGTTGGTTGAGATGGTCCCGGTGAGGGGTCCATATCGGCAGCTACGTCGGAGATGACCTGCGTGACCACAGGGGAGAGTAGGTGTCAGTGGTTACTCTGACATCACTACTAACCCCGGCTTCCGCTATTAAAATTATGTCAAACTGTGTACGCAAGTAATATTTATAGTGTGCGAGTGAGATAGAAGATACTCGTCATCAAATAGACTTTCATGCTGTATTGTTAGATTTTGAAAATTGTACTACTTATGTACCATGCTATCTGTCAGATGTAAACGGATATTTTAATAAGCTAATTTTGCCAATAAATTAGGAAAGTCTCACTTTGTGCTAGTACATTCAGTTGATCGCGTACGGAATCCCACAACAAGTTGAAAGCGGAACTCGGGGGCGTTTTATTGAAAACGCCCTCCGAACTCCACCCCTCTATGTAGAGGGCGGAGACCGCCGCAACCCCAAACGATTGCCAGACTAGCTGCAAGGCTAGACTTTGATTCACGCGACGCAAAGCGAAGAAGATGAGCTCCGGGCCGCGTCCAGGGCAAGCCGCGTCAAGTGGCGAGTGCCCCGACGCACCCAGGAAGCCCCGCTCGTCCAAACCCTCCGCCCGTGACAGGTCCCTGTCCAGGCGAAGGGTCCCAATCGATGCTGCCGATGAAGAAGCGGAGAGATACCGCGAATTCAAGCGCTCCATTCAACATACAGTTGAAGCTGCCCGACGCGACCTCCAGCGGTGGCGAGACGACCCGCTAGACGACGAGCCCCAAGTGGTCTCGTTGCTCTCGCCCGAATCACCACCGCCCGCAAGTCCAACCCCATCATTGGAAGACCTACCTCCTGGCCTGCGCCGCAAGCGCGGCGACGAGGCCTCAGATGAAGACCGGAAGGGGGCATGCGCTCGTGCCCTAGGCACTGAGCGACCCACACCCCATCCCCGTGACCCCCGCCGCATCGCGGCCCCACCTACGGCTAACACCACAGACCGGACGCAACCGACCTATGCCGCCGTTACCACGGCCGCGTACGTCTGCGCGACGGCCTCTGCACCGAAGCCCACCACGGCCAGTCACCCCCGCCCACCCGCACAGGCATCTAGCGAGTGGGCGGAAACAACACTGACCGCCGCAACCACCACCATCAACCAACCGGACGTGACCAAGAAGGAGAGATACCCACCGATCATCATAGAGAGCTTCACTAACAGCACCAAACACCTCCGCGTGCTGAAGGAGAAGCTCGGCAGACCACCGTCCGTACGCCCCTATAACAAGGGCGTGCGTTTCACGCCATCTGATGGAGACGAGTTCCGTGTCATCCAGTCATACCTCTCAAACCTGGCTGAGGGGGACCGACTGACATGGTTCTCGTACTCCCTACCCAAGGAAAGAAGTCTCAAGATTGCCATCAGAGGACTTCCGGTTGATACCAAACCGGAAGAATTCAAGGATGAGTTAACGGAGCTTGGCTTTGTTGCCGAGCACGTGAAGAAGATTGCCGCAAGAAGAGGCAGACCAGGATGCATCTTCTTCGCTCAGATGCAGAGGACGGCCAACCTGACCCCGGACATATACAAAGTGAACGAACTGCTGTGTATGCCCGGGGTGAAATTGGAACACTGGCGTGGGAGGAGGGGCCCAGCACAATGCCATAGATGCCAGGCATTCCGGCACTCCTCCCACAACTGCTTTCGGCGGCTGGCGTGCGTGCGGTGCGGGGGCGAGCACTTCGCGCACAACTGCCCCAGACCCCTCGATGAGCCGGCGACGCGCGACGTGTGCGAACTGTGGCGGCGCGCACACCGCCAACAACTCCCGCTGCGCTGTGTTCCGCGAGGAGGCGCGGAACAAGCGCGCGGGCACTACAGCCATAACCACGATGACGACGCCAACCTCAAGTAAGCGCGCACCCGTGCGCTTACCAAAGCCCACCGGACTGAAGACTGCCACTGAGTCCCTCATGGCCGCCGCAAACGACCCGCCAGTCCGACGCGTCGGCCCTGAGGGAACAAAGAAGAAAAAGAAGAAGAAAAAGAAGAAGCACAAGAAGAAGGGTGCTGCACGACAGGGCATTGCTCATTCCCCTGCCCAAGTCGAACCCACTCAAACTAAGCACGCGGAGGGCGCGTCACACGCACCCATCGCGCGACCAAGAAGGCCGACTGCAACTGTCTCGCTCCCACGCGAGAGCGAGACAGCCAACAAGAAGACGACAAAGACGGCGGCGGAACTCGAAATCATCGAGTCCGCCCTCTGCATCCTTCAGGACGTGCTCCAGGCGCTTAAGGAGGGAGCTGACCCCATCCCGCTAGTACTAGCGGGGGTGGGCAAGCTCCTTTCCTTCCGCTAGGAAGCACCATCCTGGACCCCCCGACGCTGCCGCGACGCTCAGGCCCCGAGGGCCGGCCTGGGCGCGCTATCATCTCGTCTCCCGAGCGACTCGCTCACTGGGCTTCCCACCAGAGGGATTCACCCGGTGGGCTGAGGGCGAGTAGGGAGACAGAAGACTCATTGGACTGACCACATACCCCGGACAAGACGAAGGTGCCACCCTCATGGCACACACCCCGCGACCCAGCAGTGATGCACTGCTGGCGATGGATTGCCGCGTAAAGGGGCCACCCGTGCCCGAAGACGCGTCCGTGCGGAACACGTCGTTCCGCGCGAAGAAGAACCGGCAATAAATTATTAGTTACAGTTTGATTGTTCTATAATTTCTTCCTCTCATTAAACACGCTATTACCAAGTGGAAAGTGGAAACAGTGGACACCACAACATATTTTATATTATAATCGTAAGATATTTGAGCAAATACACAAAATTCACGCGGACTTGGAAGAGGCCGGGACGCTATGGCCTCTTACTCGAGTAAAAAATGACATACCGTCTTCTTGTTTCACTATCTCTTTTTTTCTCGCGACGGTTTGTAGCAGCTTAGGACCTTTCACTCACACACTTCGTAGGTCTGTTGAGTGTAGCGAAAAAATCCTAGGTCTGTGGTTCAACCTTATATCCTGATGGTCGGAAGCTTTACAGACTGGACAACATTACACATAGTTGTCAGTTTTCATGAGCGATAAAGGCTTTTTTTTTATTTGATATCTAATCTGTATCATGATTAATAGTAATTTTAAATGATTGATTGATCATGTTTTTAACGCGTGTTATCCACCGGCTGCGTAACACTTGTACCTTATAATTAAACGCAAAATATAACAAATAGTTACGTAATACGACTGTATCCTTAGATTTAGTCTGAAGTTTAATTCAATAAATAAATATAAAAGTCTTTACAAATACCAATAGTGTTTTATTTAACAAGATATAGGTAGTGAACCAAAGAAACATTGTATTGACTAATATTTAATTAGTGTTAAATCTGTTCAAATTTGTTGCTCATTTTCAGTTAGACATGCATGTGGTAATTAATATATTATGTATGTTTTTAATTATTATATTATTTATTCTCGAAGCAAAAATCCGATGCATAAGCCAGGTTGCGATGCTGTAGGCACAAACAATGAATTTCAAAACATATACAATTATTAAAAGTTTAATTAATAAAAGGTAAAAACTGTTTTGATTTACTTTTTAATATGAGAAGTATTTGTTTTGAAATTAATTGAATTTGCCTGCAGCACCGCCACCTGGCTTATGCATCGGATTTGTGATTCGGGAATAAATAATAGTTTGAATCAAGATAATCAAAATGAATGACCAGAAGAAAATAAATTTTACAGTCAAAACAATGTAAATCCTAATTGAAGAATTATATTGTTATTAGTATTCTAGAAAGAAAACTTTCCTATATTTCATATAAGAATATGATCTAATATGAAAATATTCGTATTTATAATTTGACAACCAAAAACGTTTTCATCTGAAACTTAATTAAATTCACTAAAGAATGTCAGTAATAACAAGATCTCAATTCAAATAAACATTTTTCCGCTGGAGCAACGATGTTGGTGGATGTTGCATTGTGGTACTGACATCGGTTACCACAATGTATTCTGCAAGCATGGTGTCTTGTTCAGTGAGTGAATGTGAGGTTACAAGACACAGTAACCCGAATATATACACGTTTCACAGGTAATTTATGTTTATTTGTACTGCTTTTTGGATAATCATTATTTTGTCATTTTGTTTTAAAATAGTTATATGAACTATGGAAATATTAGATAATAGGTTTCTCTTCATACTTATCATCAAATTACATTGCTAAATGAAGAATTGTTTGGTATTTTACGAAAAATACAAAAACATTTGTTTACGATAGGGCTTGACAAAGTCCTGACGTCACAAGTATCGATAAAGTCGATAGTTTATGTCTGACCTGTAGCTTCGACGTGAGTGCTCGGGTACATATTCGAACCTCAAAAATTACCGGTAGTCAGTTTACTCATAAATTTGTTTAAAAATAATATAATTACATAATAATTAGCGAGAAGTTGACAGATCAGTTTATAGCTTATTGTGTATTTACGAATAAGGGAGTAAATATTATCACAATATATATTATTCAAAATTTATTATGATGTTTTCTGTGAAAAGTTCCCCTAACTCTCAATAAATAATTGGAAATATCTCTTTCTTCTATCATAAAATATTAGTATCTTTATACAAATGGCTATTTAACAGAATTTGAAATAACTATATGCACGCGTATAATAATGTTTGTGTTCTTACAGATTACCACCAAATTTTCAGTATGTGATAAAAGGGTTCGGATTATTGACGCAATCTAAATAAAAACTCTACAGTTTGTAGTAAACTTTGAATCAAAATGCTTCATACAAAGAAAACCTCGATGTTTACTAATGAAAGACTCAATACCAACTTTTAATGTCCCTGAATGCATAAAGCTGTGGAAATGGTAGTCAATAGCTTTAGGAAATGATGACACAAGTAACGTAAAGTTTAATTTGTAGTAAAATACATGGTCAAATATATTTTTTTCATGTAAAGACTGTAGGATATGTTGAGTCAATCTAGTAACCCTTCTCTTAGCGTTCCTGGTGCAATAAAATCTACAATACTAGCTTCATTGCAGCGCTGGATATCTATGGCTATCCTGACACAAAATAATTTTTATTTTTCCTTTCAGATCAAATTGAAAATAAGACGGCCCTGACCTTACTTAAATAGAGATATATTACCACCGTTAGCCATTACCTGCCCTTCAAATCAAGTACTGTCTCCAAGGAGAAAAACTTATTAACTATTGATCTAAATTGTGACAAAAATTACAGAAAAAAAATTAGCTCTTAAGAAGTTTAAAAGCTGAAACAAAAATAATGATAAAACGGCTTTTAGACTTAAAAGCAGACTTTAAAGAATTATATGTTTTGTAGGCCAGTTAGTAAAGATCATCAAAATTATGTACACATCGTCATTTCTACAGCCCAATGAGCTATGTTTACACAAGGGACAAATTCGACCTTTGCTTACCACATGTGAATGCTTTACGCAAATGGTATTCAGATAAATGTAATTTAATAATTTACAGTACCTGTATATTTGCAGCTTAATGATTTTGTGAATGGTAATCATAATACTTAGTAATGGTAAGTTTTATTTCATCTTGTTACGATGAAGTTATAGTAGTTTACTTTTAAAAGTGCTGTACCATTTTAGACCTACAATAAATGCATTTGACTTCAACTTTGAATGAGTTTTATTTTTAACAGATCAAAAAGGGAGAAGAGTATCAATAAGGTTGTATTCATGTTATGATATTTGGTTTGATTTTCATTTGAAAACATCATATTTTGTTTGAAAGGATATACTTTAAGATTCATCCCTTTGAAATTTCATCATAATCAGTTAAGTAGTTTGGTTTTTAAATCATAATAACTTGAAAAATAAGTTGTTCAAGTTAATGAAATTGCATATATTGCATTTCTGTGATTTCAGTGTTGTTTACGATCATTACAATAGTCTCAATGAACTATATAGGGCATAATTTCAAACGAATGTGTCCTAAGATTCAACAAGTAAAACTGTCGATAGTATTACGCTCGCGTCATGACAACACTATGTCACTCACACATTTACATTTCATTTTTTGTTACACCATTCATCCATCACTGTTGGTCTTGTACATCCTAAGCCTATGGGTTGAACCACAGACCTAGGATTTTTTCACTACGCTCAATAGACCTACGAAGTGTGTGAGTGAAAGGTCCTAAGCTGCTACAAACCTTCGCGAGAGAAAAAGAGATAGTGAAACAAGAAGACGGTATGTCATTTTTTACGCGAGTAAGAGGCCATAGCGTCCCGGCCGCTTCAAAGTCGGCGCGAATTTTGTGTATTTGCTCAAATATCTTACAATTTTAATATCAAATATGTATTCTGCAAGCATGGTGTCTTGTACAGTGAGTGAATGTGAGGTTACAAGACGCAGTAGCCCGAATATATACACGTTTCACAGGTAATTTACGTTTATTTGTACTGCTTTTTTGATAATCATTATTTCGTCAATTTGTTTTAAAATGAGTTATAAGAACTATGGAAATATTAGATAATAGGTTTCTCTTCATACTTATCATCAAATTACATTGCTAAATGAAGAATTGGTTGGTATTTAACGAAAAATACAATAACATTAGTTTACGATAGGGCTTGACAAAGTCCTGACGTCACAAATATCGATAAAGTCGATAGTTTTTCTGACCTGTAGCTTCGACGTGAATGCTCGGGTACATATTCGAACCTCAAAAATAACCGGTAGTTAGTTTAATCATAAATTAGTTTAAGAAATAGTATAATTACATAATAATTAGCGAGAAGTTGACAGATCAGTTTATAGCTTATTGAGTATTTACGAATAAGGGAGTAAATATTATCACAAGATATATTATTCAAAATTTATTATGATGTTTTCTGTAAAAGGTTCCTCTAACTCTCAATAAATAATTGGAAATATCTCTTACTTCTGTCATAATATATTAGTATCTTTATAGAAATGGCTATTTAACAGAATTTGAAATAACTATATGCACGCGTATAATAATGTTTGTGTTCTTACAGATTACCAACAAATTTTCAGTATGTGATAAAAGGGTTCGGATTATTGTTGGACTCTTAATAAAAACTACAGTTTGTAGTAAACTTTGAATCAATATGCTCCATACAAAGAAAACATCGACGTATACTAAGGAAAGACTCAATACCAACTTTAATATCCCTGAATGCATAAAGCTGTGGAAATGGTAGTCAATAGCTTTAGGAAATGATGACACAAGTAACAGTTTAATTTGTAGTAAAATACATGGTCAAATATTTTTTTTAATTTAAAGACTGTAGATTCAATCTAATAACCCTTCCCTTAGCGTCTAGCTATCCTGACACAAAATAAATTATATTTTTCCTTTCAGACCAAATTGAAAATAAGGCGACCTTGTCCTTACGTAAACAGAGATATATCACCACCGTTAGCTATTATCTGGTCCTCCAAATCAAGTACTGTCTCCAAGGAAAAAAACTTATTAACTAATGTTCTAAGTTGTGACAAAAATTACAGAAAAAAATTAGCTCTAATAAGTTTAAAAGCTAAAACAAAAATAATGATAAAATGGCTTTTAAACTTAAAAGCAGACTTTAAAGAATTATATGTATAGTAGGCCAGTCAGTAAAGATAATTGAAATTATGTACACATCGTCACTTCTACAGCACAAGGAGCTATGTTTACATAAGGGACAAATTAGACCTTTGCTTACCACATGTAAATACTTTACGCAAAAGGTATTCAGATAAATGTAATTTAATAATACTGATTACAGGATCTGTATATTTGCAGCTTAATGATTTTGTTATTGGTAATCATAATACTTAGTAATAGTAAGTTTTTTATTTTTATTTATTTATTTATTAATCTACACTCCACAGACTCCAGGGTCCGTGCCTTTTTCTTAATTGTGACATTTTTTTTTGTTATTACTAGAATTAGAAAACATACAACATTCTAAGAGGGAACAGTGCTAAAAGAAAAGTTTTTTTTTTCCGGTTAAGTCATTGGCACTAGCATTCCGAGCAGACCGGTGTTCTCTAGCAGCACCCACTCACGAGTTGACGCATGTATCAGCCATCGCCTTCCTCAACCATTTCTGAGGGACGGGTCGCCATCCACCCGACACACAACACCGCCACTAGACAACACTTTATGTGAGCATGACCGCTCTGGATACCCGTGCCAACGTTTACAATTATTACACATATTTATAATATTATATAATTATATGAAAATGACATACAGAAATTAACATTTTTTGTCATTCTCCCACGTCACATTTTAACAGGGTCTCCATTACCACGCTGTTTCGATCTTTGATCGCCATTTTGAGGTTGTAATCATGGATAGCTTTTGGTGTCGCAACCATCGCCTTCCTAACGAACCGTCCTATGGCGTCTTCTTTGTAATAGTAAGTTTTATTTCATCTTGTTACGATGAAGTTATAGTAGTTTGACTTTTAAAAGTGCTGTACCATTTTCGACCAACAATAAATGCATTTGACTTCAACTTTGAATGAGTTTTATTTTTAACAGATCAAAAATAGGAGCAGGTTCTCAATAAGGTTGTATTCATGGTATGATATTTGGTTTAAAACATCGTATTTTGGTTGAAGGGATATACTTTAAGATTCACCCCATATAACTTTTATCGTAATCTGTTAAGTAGTTTGGTTATTAAATCATAATAACTGGAAACATAAGTTCAAGTTAATGAAATTGTTTATTTTGCATTTTTGCGATTTCAGTGTTGTTTACGGTCATTACAATAGTCTCAATGAACTATATAGGGCATAATTTCAAACGTATGTGTCCTAACATTCAACCAGTAAAACTGTCGATAGTATTACGCCCGCGTCTTGACAACACTATGTCACTCACACATTTACATTTCATTTGTTGTAACACCGTTCATCCATCACTGTTGGTCTTGTACATTCTAAGCCTATGGGTTGAACAGATAATTTTGTCTGTGCCGCTTTTGTTTTGAGATTATCAATTTTCTGCTCAACTTCACCAGGAGACTGAAAAGTAAAAGTAGGAATCACTAATAATAAACAGATCAAAAATCTAAAAAATGAAATTCAGATACTAATGAAATAGTTTAGACAATATCATTTTAATTACCTTTTCTTTAACAATGATCCCTTCTATTGATTCGACTGTTGACAACTTGACCTTTCTGTTCAGTCTGCTTTTAGGTGGGAGCAGGTAACCAAATATCTCCATTTGAAATATAAAATCATGAACGCTAGTGGTTTTTATGGGCCGCCGCTCTTCGTAAGTATCCTGCCAAAGCCTTTGGACTGGCCTGGTCACACTCACTAGTGGATAAATCTTAAAGATAAAACAAGCACGATATAACATTATATTTACACAGCTTAATATTATATTTCCTCCCTTACACAGAGCACGACAATATGCCATCCTACTTATTATAATTACTTAAGCCTGATCCACCCTCATCTCGAGTGTTGCAGTGGTGGATGCTTGTGTGACAGTGGATTTACCTCACAGAGAAAATATAAAAAATACTGTTTTGATTTAAAAATTAATTTGTACAGCATTGAAAGATTTTAAATTTCACCGCAGCACTCATTTCAGGTTCTATAATACACATGATACTCATGCTAAAAATGCGTCGCCCGCGGTCATGAGTTGGATGGGTGACCGCTAGTGACATTACTTCTGGGCGTGCACGTGCTGCGGAGGGCACGTTAAGCCGTCGGTCCCGGTTGTTGTCTAAGGATGGCAGTCGTTATAGCATGGTCGTAGGGCATTTTGCGAATGTCCTCCTGGCTAGATACCTCCCTCAAATAGAAAATCTGTCGCCGAGCACCTAACGGTGTGTTCCGGCAGCTGTCCTTGAGAGCCAGTACTTCTAGGTTAGCCTGAACAACATCTTCGACCACATCATCACTTACCATCAGGTGAGATAGTGGTCAAAGGCTAACCTATCAGGAATAAAAAAAAGAAAATAAAAAAGGTAGGTATAGTAGAGTCCATGTTCGAAGTTTAGGTACTTACCACGGAAGTTTTGTATTGTGGCATCATCAACGCCATTGCTTTGAAGAAACTCTATTGTTTCTTCCATTATAATGTACGAACACTTCTAAATCGTTTTTATTATATACCTAATAGTTAAGACTATAAGATACCTTTTTCTTATAAGAAAAAGGTGTCTGCCTGGCCGGAACGAAAGCGCGGGCACGCGAATGCGGGGCGCGGTCGGGTGGCCAAGGGAGCCAAACCTTACTTTTCCAATAACAATTTCATTGACAAAAAAATAAATATGATTATTAACAACACGGAGACGAATATTATACTGAACATGATTAATTATCAATTTAAAAAAAGTGATATACAAGCTTTTGTATGTCTAGTTTTCGTAGGTAATTTTGCTGATAAACAGCATTTGTATCTTGCGTTACGTCTTTTTTAAACTTTGTTATAGCTTTATTTATTGTTATAGTCTCTTATAATAGATATATTATTCTCTTTCAGGCGCAAAATTATTAATTCATTTAAATTTTGTAAAGTCAGTTTATATTCCATGTTTATAGCAGCGTTTTTTTTTATCCGTGATTTGTGTATCTCCTAAAATACTCAGATCTTCGGAGTAAAATACTCAGATGATCGCACAGGCTTGTCTTTATTTCCGGTTTTAGGTGAATTCCAATAATAGGTCGGACATTTTTTTTTTATGCTTGATAGGTTAGCCTTTGACCACTATCTCACCTGATGGTAAGTGATGATGTGGTCGAAGATGTTGTTCAGGCTAACCTAGAAGTACTGGCTCTCAAGGACAGCTGCCGGAACACACCGTTAGGTGCTTGGCGACAAATTTTCTACTTGAGGGTGGTAGCTAGCCAGGCGGGTATTCGCATAATACCCTACCACCATGCAACTCTTCCATATCAAAATTTCCATGTTTTCTTGTGCTCAAGTGTCATCGTGCCATAAAATCGCGTAGCTGATACATTTGCGCATTCTAGGATGTACGAGTTTTCACATTGAAAACAAGTTAGATATCGTTTATCTTCGATAGTTTGTTTACATCCTGCGCATTTTACGTCAGTAGAGGAACAATACAATGCAAAACGAAAATAGTAGGCAATCTATTATGATGACCCAAACTTTGGTTATGATTTCGTAGACTTTCAAATATTTTTATGTCGTATCTTATTGTGTATGTGGATATAGGCACTAACTAACCTTCGTTTATGATAGTTTCATATTTCCTTCGGCATATTTAACTTCTTGTAAGATCAATGAAGAAAGATCCGTTATCTGTGAAATATCCAAATATTTTGCTTACTCACACACTCTTTAAATTTTCTCAGTCCTGCAGAGTTTATTGCACGATATGAATATGTTTTCTCACAAGAAAATGTACTTTAACTTATTTAAATTCAATATAATATGTGGAACCTATATGAATAACGCACGCTATAGCTACCCTCTCATGTAAAAACGTAAAAACATATATGGCACTGCGATAAAAAAAAAAAAAATTATCCTCTACTCAACGAACTCCAAACGATGAGAGCATTTAGTTGCAAAAAAATGTCTATATATATATATATATAAATTCAATACTGTAAGTAACTGATAGATATCTATATAGATATATAATATGTAGTTGTATGATAGATATATTATATGGTGTATATGTGATTCCATTATAATAATTCAGTTGAATTTCTATTGCACCAGTCTTGTTTGGGTCAACGATTTACTCTAAATATCAAAATTTCAGGTTCGGAACACATTCCGTTTACGAGCTCGAGACCCGTGACACTCGGGTAGACAGACGAACAACGGAGTATCTTTAACAGGGCTAGGTTTTCTCCATAGGGCAGGGAACCCTAAAAACGAGAGGTAAATCTTAAAAGAATTCGAAGAAAAGAAGTAAAAAAATAAATTATGCAACAAGGGCGCGAAGTTGTTTATTTCAATCTAGACGGGTTTTAGGCCTGAGATCGAAGATCGAAGAGATTGTATAAACAACGCGCTCGAGTTTCATAAGACGTTTTTCAACACGAGGAACGAATACGAAAATTTCGATACGAAAATATTTTCTTGATCTTTTTGATGCAATAATAATCTGATTAAGAAGGTTTATAATCATCATCATTCATTCATTCATTTTCATTTTTATTATTATTATTTATTATTATAATATATAAAGCTCGATTACCATTGACTCACTGACTGACATAAATGTTCTCCTAGAAGGAGCAGAGTAGGGTAAAAATGAAGTATGGCAAAAATGTTCGGGTGGTTTTGGTGAGTATGGGAAAAATCGAAAATCATAAAAATGACGCCTGCCAAGTAAAGATGGATAAAATATCTCGAAAACGGTAAGAGATAGGTAGGGGGTGTTTGAACAAATGTCATAGGGAATCGGGAGAGCAGTCGAATGACATCTGTCAAAAATCCAAAATGGCGGATTTCAAGATGGCCGCCATACAAAGTGCTCATTTTTCGACCGTATTAGGAGTTTTTGTTGGATTTTGGACTGAATTTGGAGTTACTGTCCTATGATAGTGTAGTAGCGAGCCCGAAGGGCGAGCTCCTGGTGAGGCCGAAGGCCGAACTTTCGGTCCGCGAGGCCGAAGGCCGAGCGTATAATGCGTGAGCCCGAAGGGCGAGCGCTTGGCGAGGCCGTAGGCCGAGCCGTGTTAGTAACTTGCGAGGCCGAAGGCCGAGCTCCGACTCGAGAGTATTTTCCACATCTCCGACTGGTCTCCATGGCAACTGCCCGCGGTAACCGAAGCACCTACGAGTGGGGTTCCTTAAGAAAAGTGACTTAGAACCTTGGTACCATTCTGCCCGTACCACCTTTTTATGGCAGTAGGGTGAATTTGCTTTAGTGGCTACTGTATGGTTCTTTATTGTATTGAGAGTTTATATGGAATTTCATACTTCTATTGGAGTTTTGAACACACCTTTTTTTTTAATGTATCAGGTGTTTTTTTGACAGTTCCTACTGACTCAAGATAGATGCGGGCCGCATGCGGCCCGCACACTGCCCGAAATACTAGTTTATAATATATAAAGCTCGATTACCACTGACTGACTCACTGACTGACTGACTGACATAAATGTTCTCCTAGAAGGAGTAGAGTAGGGTTAAAATGATGTAGGACAAAAATGTTCGGGGGGTTTTGGTGAGTATGAGAAAAATCGAAAATCATTAAAAAGACGCCTGCCAAGTAAAGATGGATGACATATCTCAAAAACGGTAAGAGATAGGTAGGGGGTGTTTGAACAAATGTCATAGGGAATCTGGAGAGCAGTCGAATGACACCTGTCAAAAATCCAAAATGGCGGATTTCAAGATGGCCGCCATACAAATTGATCCGAGCCTGCTGAAGCGAGGCCGTTAGGCCGAGGTTCAGTAGGGGCGGAGCAGTTTGTATGATGGCCTTCTTGAAATCCGCCATTTTGGATTTGTCCCAGGTGCTCCTATCATTCTTTATACTGCATTTGGAGTGTATTACCTTATATTTTCGACTGTATTAGGAGTTTTTGTGGGATTTTTGACTGAATTTGGAGTTACTGTCCTACATAAGTGTAGTAGCGAGCCCGAAGGGCGAGCTCCTGGTGAGGCCGAAGGCCGAACTTTCAGTCCGCGAGGCCGAAGGCCGAGCGTATGACGCGCGAGCCCGAAGGGCGAGCTCTTGGCGAGGCCGCAGGCCGAGCCATGTTGGTAACTTGCGAGGCCGAAGGCCGAGCTCCGACTTGAGAGTTTTTTCCACGTCTCCGACTGGTCTCCATGGCAACTGCCCGCGGTAAGCGAAGCACCTACGAGTGGGGTTCCTTAACAAAAGTGACTCAGAACCTTGGTACCTTTCTGCCCGTACCACCTTTTTATGGCAGTAGGGTGAATCTGTTTTAGTGGCTACAGTATTGTTCTTTATTGTATTGAGTATTAATATGGGATTTCATACTTCTAATGGAGTTTTGAACATACTTTTTTTAATGTATAAGGTGTTTTGATATTGTTCAAACTTGCACAACGATAAATGCGGGCCGCATGCGGCCCGCACACTGCCCGAAAAACTAGTTATAATATATAAAGCTCGATTACCATTGACTCACTGACTGACATAAATGTTCTCCTAGAAGGAGACGAGTAGGAGCAACGTGATGTATGGCAAAAATGTTCGGGGGGTTTTGGTGAGTACGAGAAAAATCGAAAATCATTAAAATGACGCCTGCCAAGTAAAGATGGATGACGTATCTCAAAAACGGTAAGAGATAGGTAGGGGGTGTTTGAATAAATGTCATAGGGAATCGGGAGAGCAGTCGAATGACATCTGTCAAAAATCCAAAATGGCGGATTTCAAGATGGCCGCCATACAAAATGCTCCGAGCCTGCTGAAGCGAGGCCTTTAGGCCGAGCTTCAGTAGGGGCGGAGCAGTTTGTATGGCGGCCATCTTGAAATCCGCCATTTTGGATTTGTTCCAGGTGCTCCTCTCATTCTTCATACTGCATTTGGAGTGTTTTACCATATATTTTCGACTGTATTAGGAGTTTTTGTGGGTTTTTTGACTGAATTTGGAGTAACTGTCCTACATTATTGTATAGCGAGCCCAAAGGGCAACCACCTGGTGAGGCCGAAGGCCGAACTTTCGGTCCGCGAGGCCGAAGGCCGAGCGAATGGTGCGCGAGCCCGAAGGGCGAGCGCTTGGCGAGGCCGCAGGCCGAGCCGTATTAGTAACTTGCGAGGCCGAAGGCCGAGCTCCGACTTGAGAGTATTTTCCACGTCACCGACTGGTCTCCATGGCAACTGCCTGCGGTAACCGAAGCACCTACGAGTGGGGTTCCTTAACAAAAGTGATTCAGAACCTTGGTACCATTCTGCCCGTACCACCTTTTTATGGCAGTAGGGTAAATCTGCTTTAGTGGCTACAGTATGGTTCTTTATTGTATTGAGAGTTTATATGGGATTTCATACTTCTATTGGAGTTTTGAACATACTTTTTTCCAACGTAGAAGGAGTTTTGATATACTTTAGTACTGCATAACGATAAATGCGGGCCGCATGCGGCCCGCACACTGCCCGAAATACTAGTTATTAATAATATATAAAGCTCGATTACCACTCACTGACTGACTGACTGACTGATTGACATAAATGTTCTCCTAGAAGGAGACGAGTAGGGCTAAAATGATGTATGGCAAAAATGTTCGGGGGGTTTTGGTGAGTATGAGAAAAATCGAAAATCATAAAAAAGACGCCTGCCAAGTAAAGATGGATAACGTATCTCGAAAACGGTAAGAGATGGGTTAGAGGTGTTTGAACAAATGTCATAGGGAATCGGGAGAGCAGTCGAATGACACCTGTCAAAAATCCAAAATGGCGGATTTCAAGATGGCCGCCATACAAAATGCTCCGAGCCTGCTGAAGCGAGGCCTTTAGGCCGAGCTTCAGTAGGGGCGGAGCAGTTTGTATGGCGGCCGTCTTGAAATCCGACATTTTGGATGTGTCTTACGTGCTCCTATCATTCTTTATACTGCATTTGGAGTTTTTTATCTTTATTTTCGACTGTATTAGGAGTTTTTGTGGGATTTTTGACTGAATTTGGAGTAACTGTCCTACATTAGTGTAGTAGCGAGCCCGAAGGGCGAGCTTCTGGTGAGGCCGAAGGCCGAACTTTCGGCCCGCGAGGCCGAAGGCCGAGCGTATGGGGCGTGAGCCCGAAGGGCGAGCGCCTGGCGAGGCCGTAGGCCGAGCCGTATTAGTAACTTGCGAGGCCGAAGGCCGAGCTCCGACTTGAGAGTATTTTCCACGTCTCCAACTGGTCTCCATGGCAACTGCCCGCGATAACCAAAGCACCTACGAGTAGGGTTCCTTAACAAATGTGACTCAAAACCTTGGTACCATTCTGCCGGAACCACCTTTTTATGGCAGTAGGGTGAATCTGGTTTTGGAGGCTACAGTTTGTTTCTTTATTGTATTGAGAGTTTTAATGGGATTTCATACTTCTATTGGAGTTTTGAAATATTTTTTTTTAATGTTAAAGGTGTATTGTTATAGTTTAGTACTGCATAACGATAAATGCGGGCCGCATGCGGCCCGCACACTGCCCGAAAAACTAGTAATATATAAAGCTCGATTACCACTCACTGACTCATTGACATAAATGTTCTCCTAGAAGGAGTAGAGTAGGGTAAAAATGAAGTATGACAAAAATGTTCGGGGGGTTTGGGTGAGTATGAGAAAAATCGAAAATCATTAAAAAGACGCCTGCCAAGTGAAGATGGATGACATATCTCAAAAACGGTACTAGATAGGTAGAAGGTGTTTGAACAAATGTCATAGGGAATCGGAAGAGCAGTCGAATGACACCTGTCAAAAATCCAAAATGGCGGATTTCAAGATGGCCGCCATACAAAGTGATCCGAGCCTGCTGAAGCGAGGCCTTTAGGCCGAGCTTCAGTAGGGGCGGAGCAGTTTGTATGGTGGCCTTCTTGCAATCCGCCATTTTGGATTTGTCCCAGGTGCTCCTCTCATTCTTCATACTGCATTTGGAGTGTTTTTCCTTATATTTTCGACTGTATTAGGAGTTTTTATGGGATTTTGGACTGAATTTGGAGTTACTGTCCTACATTGGTGTATAGCGAGCCCGAAGGGCGAGCTTATGGTGAGGCCGAAGGCCGAACTTTCGGCCCGCGAGGCCGAAGGCCGAGCGTTTAGTGCGTGAGCCCGAAGGGCGAGCGCTTGGCGAGGCCGCAGGCCGAGCCGTGTTAGTAACTTGCGAGGCCGAAGGCCGAGCTCCGACTTGAGAGTTTTATCCACGTCTCCGACTGGTCTCCATGGCAACTGCCCGCGGTAACCGAAGCACCTACGAGTGGGGTTCCTTTACAAAAGTGACTCAGAACCTTGGTACCATTCTGCCCGTACCACCTTTTTATGGCAGTAGGGTGAATCTGCTTTAGTGGCTACAGTATTGTTCTTGATTGTATTGAGAGTTAATATGGGATTTCATACTTCTAATGGAGTTTTGAACATACTTTTTTTAATGTATAAGGTGTTTTGATATTGTTCAAACTTGCACAACGATAAATGCGGGCCGCATGCGGCCCGCACACTGCCCGAAAAACTAGTTATTATTTATTTATAATATATAAAGCTCGATTACCACTGACTGACTGACTGACTCACTGACATAAATGTTCTCCTAGAAGGAGTAGAGTAGGGTAAAAATGATGTATGGCAAAAATGTTCGCGGGGTTTTGTTGAGTATGAGAAAAATCGAAAATCATTAAAAAGACGCCTGCCAAGTGAAGATGGATGACATATCTCAAAAACGGTACAAGATAGGTAGGGGTTGTTTGAACAAATGTCATAGGGAATCAGGAGAGCAGTCGAATGACACCTGTCAAAAATCCAAAATGGCGGATTTCAAGATGGCCGCCATACAAAATGATCCGAGCCTGCTGAAGCGAGGCCGTTAGGCCGAGCTTCAGTAGGGGCGGAGCAGTTTGTATGGTGGCTGTCTTGAAATCCGACATTTTGGATCTGACCCACGTGCTCCTATCATTCTTTATACTGGATTTGGAGTGTTTTACCTTATATTTTCGACTGTATTAAGAGTTTTTGTGGGATTTTTGACTGAATTTGGAGTTACTGACCTACGATAATGTATAGCGAGCCCGAAGGGCAAGCTTCTGGTGAGGCCGAAGGCCGAACTTTCGGCTCGCGAGGCCGAAGGCCGAGCGTATGGTGCGTGAGCCCGAAGGGCGAGCGCTTGGCGAGGCCGCAGGCCGAGCCGTGTTAGTAGCTTGCGAGGCCGAAGGCCGAGCTCCGACTTGAGAGTATTTTCCACGTCACCGACTGGTCTCCATGGCAACTGCCCGCGGTAACCGAAGCACCTACGAGTGGGGTCCCTTAACAAAAGTGACTCAGAACCTTGGTACCATTCTGCCCGTACCACTTTTTTATGGCAGTAGGGTGAATCTGGTTTGATGGCTACAGTTTGGTTCTCTACTGTATAAGGAGTTTATATGGGATTTCATACTGTTATGGATTTTTTTTTTTTTTTAATGTATAAGGTGTTTTGATATTGTTTCCAATTGCATAACGAAAAATGCGGGCCGCATGCGGCCCGCACACTGCCCGAATAACTAGTTATTAATAATATATAAAGCTCGATTACCACTCACTGACTGACTCACTGACTGACATAAATGTTCTCCTAGAAGGAGCAGAGAAGGGAAAAAATGAAGTATGGCAAAAATGTTCGGGGGGTTTTGGTGAGTATGAGAAAAATCGAAAATCATAAAAATGACGCCTGCCAAGTGAAGATGGATGACGTACCTCGAAAACGGTAAGAGATAGGTAAGGGGTGTTTGAAAAAATGTCATAGGGAATCGAGAGAGCAGTCGAATGACACCTGTCAAAAATCCAAAATGGCGGATTTCAAGATGGCCGCCATACAAAATGATCCGAGCCTGCTGAAGCGAGGCCTTTAGGCCGAGCTTCAGTAGGGGCGGGGCAGTTTGTATGGTGGCCGTCTTGAAATCCGACATTTTGGATGTGACCCACGTGCTCCTATCATTCTTTATACTGCATTTGGAGTGTTTTACCTTATATTTTCGACTGTATTAGGAGTTTTTGTGGGATTTTTGACTAAATTTGGAGTTACTGTCCTACATAAGTGAAGTAGCGAGTCCGAAGGGCGAGCTCCCGGTGAGGCCGAAGGCCGAACTTTCGGTCCGCGAGGCCGAAGGCCGAGCGTATGATGCGCGAGCCCGAAGGGCGAGCGCCTGGTGAGGCCGTAGGCCGAGCCGTGTTAGTAACTTGCGAGGCCGAAGGCCGAGCTCCGACTCGAGAGTATTTTCCACGTCACCGACTGTTCTCCATGGCAACTGCCTGCGGTAACCGAAGCACCTACGTGTGGGGTTCCTTAACAAAAGTGACTCAGAACCTTGGTCCCATTCTGCCCGTACCACCTTTTTATGGCAGTAGGGTGAATTTGCTTTAGTGGCTACAGTATGGTTCTTTATTGTATTGAGAGTTAATATGGGATTTCATTCTTCTAATGGAGTTTTGAACATACTTTTTTTAATGTATAAGGTGTTTTGATATTGTTCAAACTTGCACAACGATAAATGCGGGCCGCATGCGGCCCGCACACTGCCCGAAAAACTAGTTATAATATATAAAGCTCGATTACCACTCACTGACTGACTGACTGATTGACATAAATGTTCTCCTAGAAGGAGCAGAGTAGGGTAAAAATGAAGTATGGCAAAAATGTTCGGGGGGTTTTAGTGAGTATGAGAAAAATCGAAAATCATTAAAAAGACGCCTGCCAAGTAAAGATGAATGACGTATCTCGAAAACGATGCAAGATAGGTTGGGGGTGTTTGAACAAATGTCATAGGGAATCGGGAGAGCAGTCGAGTGACACCTGTCAAAAATCCAAAATGGCGGATTTCAAGATGGCCGCCATACAAAGTGATCCGAGCCTGCTGAAGCGAGGCCGTGAGGCCGAGCTTCAGTAGGGGCGGAGCAGTTTGTATGGTGGCCGTCTTGAAATCCGACATTTTGGATGTGACCCACATGCTCCTATCATTCTTTATACTGCATTTGGATTGTTTTGCCTTATATTTTCGACTGTATTAGGAGTTTTTGTGGGATTTTCGACTGAATTTGGAGTTACTGTCCTACATTGGTGTATAGCGAGCCCGAAGGGCGAGCTCCTGGTGAGGCCGTAGGCCGAACATTCGGCCCGCGAGGCCGAAGGCCGAGCGTATGGTGCGTGAGCCCGAAGGGCGAGCGCTCGGCGAGGCCGTAGGCCGAGCCGTATTAGTAACTTGCGAGGCCAAAGGCCGAGCTCCGACTTAAGAGTATTTTCCACGTCTCCGACTGGTCTCCATGGCAACTGCCCGCGGTAACCGAAGCACCTACGAGTGGGGTTCTTTAGCAAAAGTGACTCAGAACCTTGGTATCATTCTGCCCGTACCACCTTTTTATGGCAGTAGGGTGAATTTGCTTTAGTGGCTACAGTATGGTTCTTTATTGTATTGAGAGTTTATATGGGATTTCATACTTCTATTGGAGTTTTGAACATACTTTTTTCCAACGTATCAGGAGTTTTGATATAGTTTAGTACTGCATAACGATAAATGCGGGCCGCATGCGGCCCGCACACTGCCCGAAAAACTAGTTATAATATATAAAGCTCGATTACCATTGACTCACTGACTGACATAAATGTTCTCCTAGAAGGAGACGAGTAGGAGCAACGTGATGTATAGCAAAAATGTTCGGGGGGTTTTGGTGAGTATGAGAAAAATCGAAAATCATTAAAAAGACGCCTGCCAAGTAAAGATGGATGACATATCTCAAAAACGGTACAAGATAGGTAGGGGGTGTTTGAACAAATGTCATAGGGAATCGGGAGAGCAGTCGAATGACACCTGTCAAAAATCCAAAATGGCGGATTTCAAGATGGCCGCCATACAAATTGATCCGAGCCTGCTGAAGCGAGGCCGTTAGGCCGAGCTTCAGTAGGGGCGGAGCAGTTTGTATGGTGGCTGTCTTGAAATCCGACATTTTGGATCTGACCCACGTGCTCCTATCATTCTTTATACTGGATTTGGAGTGTTTTACCTTATATTTTCGACTGTATTAAGAGTTTTTGTGGGATTTTTGACTGAATTTGGAGTTACTGACCTACGATAATGTATAGCGAGCCCGAAGGGCGAGCTTCTGGTGAGGCCGAAGGCTGAACTTTCGGCTCGCGAGGCCGAAGGCCGAGCGTATGGTGCGTGAGCCCGAAGGGCGAGCGCTTGGCGAGGCCGCAGGCCGAGCCGTGTTAGTAGCTTGCGAGGCCGAAGGCCGAGCTCCGACTTGAGAGTATTTTCCACGTCACCGACTGGTCTCCATGGCAACTGCCCGCGGTAACCGAAGCACCTACGAGTGGGGTCCCTTAACAAAAGTGACTCAGAACCTTGGTACCATTCTGCCCGTACCACTTTTTTATGGCAGTAGGGTGAATTTGGTTTAATAGCTACAGTTTGGTTCTTTATTGTATTAAGAGTTTGAATGGGATTTAATACTTCTATTGGAGTTTTGAACATTCTTTTTCTTAAAGTATTAGGGGTTTATGTGAAATTTCCAAATGACTCAAGATAGATGCGGGCCGCATGCGGCCCGCACACTGCCCGAAAAACTAGTTTATAATATATAAGGCTCGATTACCACTCACTGACTGACTGACTGATTGACATAAATGTTCTCCTAGAAGGAGCAGAGTAGGGTTAAAATGAAGTATGGCAAAAATGTTTGGGGGGTTTAGGTGAGTACAAGAAAAATCGAAAATCATAAAAATGACGCCTGCCAAGTATAGATGAATGACATATCTCAAAAACGGTACAAGATAGGTAGGGGGTGTTTGAACAAATGTCATAGGGAATCGGGAGAGCAGCCGGATGACATCTGTTAAAAATCCAAAATGGCGGATTTCAAGATGGCCGCCATACAAATTGATCCGAGCCTGCTGAAGCGAGGCCGTTAGGCCGAGGTTCAGTAGGGGCGGAGCAGTTTGTATGGGGGCCTTCTTGAAATCCGCCATTTTGGATTTGTCCCAGGTGCTCCTATCATTCTTTATACTGCATTTGGAGTGTATTACCTTATATTATCGACTGTATTAGGAGTTTTTGTGGGATTTTTGACTGAATTTGGAGTAACTGTCCTACATAAGTGTAGTAGCGAGCCCGAAGGGCGAGCTCCTGGTGAGGCCGAAGGCCGAACTTTCGGTCCGCGAGGCCGAAGGCCGAGCGTATGATGCGCGAGCCCGAAGGGCGAGCGCTTGGCGAGGCCGCAGGCCGAGCCGTGTTGGTAACTTGCGAGGCCGAAGGCCGAGCTCCGACTTGAGAGTTTTTTTCCACGTCTCCGACTGGTCTCCATGGCAACTGCCCGCGGTAAGCGAAGCACCTACGAGTGGGGTTCCTTAACAAAAGTGACTCAGAACCTAGGTCCCATTCTGCCCGTACCACCTTTTTATGGCAGTAGGGTGAATCTGTTTTAGTGGCTACAGTATTGTTCTTTATTGTATTGAGAGTTAATATGGGATTTCATACTTCTAATGGAGTTTTGAACATACTTTTTTTAATGTATAAGGTGTTTTGGTATTGTTCAAACTTGCATTACGATAAATGCGGGCCGCATGCGGCCCGCACACTGCCCGAAAAACTAGTTTATTATTATTATTATAATATATAAAGCTCGATTACCACTCACTGACTGACTGACTGATTGACATAAATGTTCTCCTAGAAGGAGCAGAGTAGGGTAAAAATGAAGTATGGCAAAAATGTTCGGGGGGTTTTAGTGAGTATGAGAAAAATCGAAAATCATTAAAAAGACGCCTGCCAAGTAAAGATGAATGACGTATCTCGAAAACGATGCAAGATAGGTTGGGGGTGTTTGAACAAATGTCATAGGGAATCGGGAGAGCAGTCGAGTGACACCTGTCAAAAATCCAAAATGGCGGATTTCAAGATGGCCGCCATACAAAGTGATCCGAGCCTGCTGAAGCGAGGCCGTGAGGCCGAGCTTCAGTAGGGGCGGAGCAGTTTGTATGGTGGCCGTCTTGAAATCCGACATTTTGGATGTGACCCACATGCTCCTATCATTCTTTATACTGCATTTGGATTGTTTTGCCTTATATTTTCGACTGTATTAGGAGTTTTTGTGGGATTTTCGACTGAATTTGGAGTTACTGTCCTACATTGGTGTATAGCGAGCCCGAAGGGCGAGCTCCTGGTGAGGCCGTAGGCCGAACATTCGGCCCGCGAGGCCGAAGGCCGAGCGTATGGTGCGTGAGCCCGAAGGGCGAGCGCTCGGCGAGGCCGTAGGCCGAGCCGTATTAGTAACTTGCGAGGCCAAAGGCCGAGCTCCGACTTAAGAGTATTTTCCACGTCTCCGACTGGTCTCCATGGCAACTGCCCGCGGTAACCGAAGCACCTACGAGTGGGGTTCTTTAGCAAAAGTGACTCAGAACCTTGGTATCATTCTGCCCGTACCACCTTTTTATGGCAGTAGGGTGAATTTGCTTTAGTGGCTACAGTATGGTTCTTTATTGTATTGAGAGTTTATATGGGATTTCATACTTCTATTGGAGTTTTGAACATACTTTTTTCCAACGTATCAGGAGTTTTGATATAGTTTAGTACTGCATAACGATAAATGCGGGCCGCATGCGGCCCGCACACTGCCCGAAAAACTAGTTATTATAATATATAAAGCTCGATTACCACTCACTGACTGACTGACTGACTGATTGACATAAATGTTCTCCTAGAAGGAGACGAGTAGGGCTAAAATGATGTATGGCAAAAATGTTCGGGGGGTTTTGGTGAGTATGAGAAAAATCGAAAATCATAAAAAAGACGCCTGCCAAGTAAAGATGGATAACGTATCTCGAAAACGGTAAGAGATGGGTTAGAGGTGTTTGAACAAATGTCATAGGGAATCGGGAGAGCAGTCGAATGACACCTGTCAAAAATCCAAAATGGCGGATTTCAAGATGGCCGCCATACAAAGTGATCCGAGCCTGCTGAAGCGAGGCCTTTAGGCCGAGCTTCAGTAGGGGCGGAGCAGTTTGAATGGTGGGCTTCTTGAAATCCGCCATTTTGGATTTGTCCCAGGTGCTCCTCTCATTCTTCATACTGCATTTGGAGTGTTTTACCATATATTTTCGACTGTATTAGGAGTTTTTGTGGGTTTTTTGACTGAATTTGGAGTAACTGTCCTACATTAGTGTATAGCGAGCCCAAAGGGCAACTACCTGGTGAGGCCGAAGGCCGAACTTTCGGTCCGCGAGGCCGAAGGCCGAGCGAATGAAGCGCGAGCCCGAAGGGCGAGCGCCTGGCGAGGCCGCAGGCCGAGCCGTGTTAGTAACTTGCGAGGCCGAAGGCCGAGCTCCGACTCGAGAGTATTTTCCACATCTCCGACTGGTCTCCATGGCAACTGCCCGCGGTAACCGAAGCACCTACGAGTGGGGTTCCTTAAGAAAAGTGACTTAGAACCTTGGTACCATTCTGCCCGTACCACCTTTTTATAGCAGTAGGGTGAATTTGCTTTAGTGGCTACAGTATGGTTCTTTATTGTATTGAGAGTTTATATGGGATTTCATGCTTCTATTGGAGTTTTGAACACACAATTTTTTTAATGTATCAGGCGTTTTTTTGACAGTTCCTACTGACTCAAGATAGATGCGGGCCGCATGCGGCCCGCACACTGCCCGAAAAACTAGTTTATAATATATAAAGCTCGATTACCACTGACTGACTGACTGACTCACTGACATAAATGTTCTCCTAGAAGGAGCAGAGTAGGGTAAAAATGAAGTATGGCAAAAATGTTCGGCGGGTTTAGGTGAGTATGAGAAAAATCGAAAATCATTAAAAAGACGCCTGCCAAGTAAAGATGAATGACATATCTCAAAAACGGTACAAGATAGGTAGAGGGTGTTTGAACAAATGTCATAGGGAATTGGGAGAGCAGTCGGATGACATCTGTCAAAAATCCAAAATGGCGGATTTCAAGATGGCCGCCATACAAAATGCTCCGAGCCTGCTGAAGCGAGGCCTTTAGGCCGAGCTTCAGTAGGGGCGGAGCAGTTTGTATGGTGGCCATCTGGAAATCCGACATTTTGGATGTGACCAAAGTGCTCCTATCATTCTTTATACTGCATTTGGAGTGTTTTACCTTTATTTTCGACTGAATTAGGAGTTTTAGTGGGATTTTTGACTGAATTTGGAGTTACTGTCCTACATAAGTGTAGTAGCGAGCCCGAAGGGCGAGCTCCTGGTGAGGCCGAAGGCCGAACTTTCGGTCCGCGAGGCCGAAGGCCGAGCGTATGAAGCGTGAGCCCGAAGGGCGAGCGCTTGGCGAGGCCGCAGGCCGAGCCGTATTAGTAACTTGCGAGGCCGAAGGCCGAGCTCCGACTTGAGAGTATTTTCCACATCACTGACTGGTCTCCATGGCAACTGCCTGCGGTAACCGAAGCACCTACGAGTGGGGTTCCTTAACAAAAGTGACTCAGAACCTTCGTACCATTCTGCCCGTACCACCTTTTTATGGCAGTAGGGTGAATCTGATTTGGTGGCTACAGTTTGGTTCCTTATTGTATATAGAGTTTATATAGTATTTCATACTTCTATTGGAGTTTTGGATATTACTTTTTTTTAATGTATAACGTGCTTTTATGACAGTTCCTACTGACTCAAGATAGATGCGGGCCGCATGCGGCCCGCACACTGCCCGAAAAACTAGTTTATAATATATAAGGCTCGATTACCACTGACTGACTCACTGACTCACTGACATAAATGTTCTCCTAGAAGGAGCAGAGTAGGGCTAAAATGATGTATGGCAAAAATGTTCAAGGGGTTTTGGTGAGTATGAGAAAAATCGAAAATCATAAAAAAGACGCCTGCCAAGTAAAGATGGATAACGTATCTCGAAAACGGTAAGAGATGGGTTAGAGGTGTTTGAACAAATGTCATAGGGAATCGGGAGAGCAGTCGAATGACACCTGTCAAAAATCCAAAATGGCGGATTTCAAGATGGCCGCCATACAAAGTGATCCGATCCTGCTGAAGCGAGGCCGTTAGGCCGAGCTTCAGTAGGGGCGGAGCAGTTTGTATGGTGGCCGTCTTGAAATTTGACATTTTGGATGTGTCTTACGTGCTCCTATCATTCTTTATACTGCATTTGGAGTGTTTTTCCTTAATTTTCGACTGTATTAGGAGTTTTTGTGGGATTTTTGACTGAATTTGGAGTTACTGTCCAACATTAGTGTAGTAGCGAGCCCGAAGGGCGAGCTCCTGGTGAGGCCGAAGGCCGAACTTTCGGCTCGCGAGGCCGAAGGCCGAGCGTATGGTGCGTGAGCCCGAAGGGCGAGCGCATGGCGAGGCCGCAGGCCGAGCCGTGTTAGTAACTTGCGAGGCCGAAGGCCGAGCTCCGACTTAAAAGTATTTTCCACGTCACCGACTGGTCTCCATGGCAACTGCCCGCGGTAACCGAAGCACCTACGAGTGGGGTTCCTTAACAAACGTGATTAAGAACCTTGGTACCATTCTGCCCGTACCACCTTTTTATGGCAGTAGGGTGAATCTGCTTTAGTGGCTACAGTATGGTTCTTTATTGTATGGAGAGTTTATTTGGGATTTCATACTTCTATTGGAGTTTTGAACTTATTTTTTTTTTATGTAAAAGGGGTTAAGGTGTAGTTTAGTACTGCATAACGATAAATGCGGGCCGCATGCGGCCCGCACACTGCCCGAAAAACTAGTTTATTATTATAATATATAAAGCTCGATTACCACTGACTCACTGACTCACTGACATAAATGTTCTCCTAGAAGGAGCAGAGTAGGGTAAAAATGAAGTATGGCAAAAATGTTCGGGTGGTTTCGGTGAGTATGGGAAAAATCGAAAATCATTAAAAAAACGCCTGCCAAGTTAAGATGTACTACGTATCTCGAAAACGGTAAGAGATAGGTAGGGGGTGTTTGAACAAATGTCATAGGGAATCGGGAGAGCAGTCGAATGACACCTGTCAAAAATCCAAAATGGCGGATTTCAAGATGGCCGCCATACAAAATGGTCCGAGCCTGCTGAAGCGAGGCCTTTAGGCCGAGCTTCAGTAGGGGCGGAGCAGTTTGTATGGTGGCCGTCTTGAAATCCGACATTTTGGATGTGTCACACGTGCTCCTATCATTCTTTAAACTGAATGTGGAGTGGTTTACCATACATTTTCGACTGTATTAGGAGTTTTTGTGGGTTTTTTGACTGAATTTGGAGTAACTGTCGTACATTAGTGTATAGCGAGCCCAAAGGGCAACCACCTGGTGAGGCCGAAGGCCGAACTTTCGGTCCGCGAGGCCGAAGGCCGAGCGAATGGTGCGCGAGCCCGAAGGGCGAGCGCTTGGCGAGGCCGCAGGCCGAGCCGTGTTAGTAACTTGCGAGGCCGAAGGCCGAGCTCCGACTCGAGAGTATTTTCCACATCTCCGACTGGTCTCCATGGCAACTGCCCGCGGTAACCGAAGCACCTACGAGTGGGGTTCCTTAAGAAAAGTGACTTAGAACCTTGGTACCATTCTGCCCGTACCACCTTTTTATGGCAGTAGGGTGAATTTGCTTTAGTGGCTACAGTATGGTTCTTTATTGTATTGAGAGTTTATATGGGATTTCATACTTCTATTGGTGTTTTTAACACACCTTTTTTTTTAATGTATCAGGTGTTTTTTTGACAGTTCCTACTGACTCAAGATAGATGCGGGCCGCATGCGGCCCGCACACTGCCCGAAAAACTAGTTATAATATATAAAGCTCGATTACCATTGACTCACTGACTGACATAAATGTTCTCCTAGAAGGAGACGAGTAGGAGCAACGTGATGTATAGCAAAAATGTTCGGGTGGTTTTGGTGAGTATGAGAAAAATCGAAAATCATTAAAAAGACGCCTGCCAAGTGATGATGGATGACGTATCTCGAAAACGGTAAGAGATAGGTAGGAGGTGTTTGAACAAATGTCATAGGGAATCGGGAGAGCAGTCGAATGACATCTGTCAAAAATCCAAAATGGCGGATTTCAAGATGGCAGCCATACAAAATGCTCCGAACCTGCTGAAGCGAGGCCTTTAGGCCGAGCTTCAGTAGGGGCGGAGCAGTTTGTATGGTGGCCGTCTTGAAATCCGTTATTTTGGATGTGCTGCACGTGCTCCTATCATTCTTTATACTGCATTTGAAGTGTTTTACCTTATATTTTCGACTGAATTAGGAGTTTTTGTGGGATTTTTGACTGAATTTGGAGTTACTGTCCTACATTAGTGAAGTTGCGAGCCCGAAGGGCGAGCTTTTGGTGAGGCCGAAGGCCGAACTTTCGGTCCGCGAGGCCGAAGGCCGAGCGTACGATGCGCGAGCCCGAAGGGCGAGCGCTTGGCGAGGCCGCAGGCCGAGCCGTATTAGTAACTTGCGAGGCCGAAGGCCGAGCTCCGACTTGAGAGTATTTTCCACATCTCCGACTGGTCTCCATGGCAACTGCTCGCGGTAACCGAAACACTTACGAGTAGGGTTCCTTAACAAAAGTGACTCAGAACCTTGGTACCATTCTGCCCGTACCACCTTTTTATTGCAGTAGGGTGAATCTGGTTTGGTGGCTACAGTTGTGTTCCTTATTGTATTAAGAGTTTTTATGGGATTTCATACTTCTATTGGAGTTTTGAACACACTTTTTCTTACGTATTAAGTGTTTTGATATAAGTTAAAATTGCATAACGATAAATGCGGGCCGCATGCGGCCCGCACACTGCCCGAAAAACTAGTTTATATTATATAAAGCTCGATTACCACTGACTGATTGACATAAATGTTCTCCTAGAAGGAGACGAGTAGGAACAACGTGATGTATGGCAAAAGTGTTCGGGTGGTTTCGGTGAGTATGAGAAAAATCGAAAATCATAAAAATGACGCCTGCCAAGTAAAGATGGATGACGTATCTCGAAAACGGTGCAAGATGGGTAGGGGGTGTTTGAACAAATGTCATAGGGAATAGGGAGAGCAGTCGAATGACACCTGTCAAAAATCCAAAATGGCGGATTTCAAGATGGCCGCCATACAAAATGATCCGAGCCTGCTGAAGCGAGGCCGTTAGGCCGAGCTTCAGTAGGGGCGGAGCAGTTTGTATGGTGGCTGTCTTGAAATCCGACATTTTGGATGTGACCCACATGCTCCTATCATTCTTTATACTGCATTTGGAGTGTTTTACCTTATATTTTCGACTGTATTAGGAGTTTTTGTGGGATTTTTGACTGAATTTGGAGTAACTGTCCTACATAAGTGTAGTAGCGAGCCCGAAGGGCGAGCTCCTGGTGAGGCCGGAGGCCGAACTTTCGGTCCGCGAGGCCGAAGGCCGAGCGTATGATGCGCGAGCCCGTAGGGCGAGCGCTTGGCGAGGCCGCAGGCCGAGCCGTGTTGGTAACTTGCGAGGCCGAAGGCCGAGCTCCGACTTGAGAGTTTTTTCCAAGTCTCCGACTGGTCTCCATGGCAACTGCCCGCGGTAAGCAAAGCACCTACGAGTGGGGTTCCTTAACAAAAGTGACTCAGAACCTTGGTCCCATTCTGCCCGTACTACCTTTTTATGCCAGTAGGGTGAATTTGCTTTAGTGGCTACAGTATGGTTCTTTATTGTATGGAGACTTTATTTGGGATTTCATACTTCTATTGGAGTTTTGAACTTTTTTTTTTTAAATGTATAAGCGGTTAAGGTAAAGTTTACTACTGCATAACGATAAATGCGGGCCGCATGCGGCCCGCACACTGCCCGAAGTACTAGTTATTTATTTATATTATATAAAGCTCGATTACCACTGACTGATTGACATAAATGTTCTCCTAGAAGGAGACGAGTAGGAACAACGTGATGTATGGCAAAAATGTTCGGGTAGTTTCGGTGAGTATGAGAAAAATCGAAAATCATTAAAAAGACGCCTGCCAAGTGAAGATGTATGGCGTATCTCAAAAACGGTACAAGATAGGTAGGGGGTGTTTGAACAAATGTCATAGGGAATCGAGAGAGCAGCCGGATGACATCTGTCAAAAATCCAAAATGGCGGATTTCAAGATGGCCGCCATACAAATTGATCCGAGCCTGCTGAAGCGAGGCCGTCAGGCCGAGCTTCAGTAGGGGCGGAGCAGTTTGTATGGGGGCCGTCTTGAAATCCGCCATTTTGGATTTGTCCCAGGTGCTCCTATCATTCTTTATACTGCATTTGGAGTGTATTACCTTATATTTTCGACTGTATTAGGAGTTTTTGTGGGATTTTGGACTGAATTTGGAGTAACTGTCCTACATTAGTGTATAGCGAGCCCAAAGGGCAATTACCTGGTGAGGCCGAAGGCCGAACTTTCGGTCCGCGAGGCCGAAGGCCGAGCGTATGGTGCGTGAGCCCGAAGGGCGAACGCTTGGCGAGGCCGTAGGCCGAGCCGTATTAGTAACTTGCGAGGCCGAAGGCCGAGCTCCGACTTGAGAGTATTTTCCACGTCTCCGACTGGTCTCCATGGCAACTGCCCGCGATAACCAAAGCACCTACGAGTGGGGTTCCTTAACAAAAGTGACTCGGAACCCTGGTCCCATTCTGCCCGTACCACCTTTTTATGGCAGTAGGGTGAATCTGGTTTGGTGGCTACAGTATGGTTCTTTAGTGTATTGACAGTTTATATGGGATTTCATACTTCTATTAGATTTTTGAACTTATTTTCTCTTAACGTATTAGGTTTTTTTTGACAGTTCCTACTGACTCAAGATAGATGCGGGCCGCATGCGGCCCGCACACTGCCCGAAAAACTAGTTTATATTATATAAAGCTCGATTACCACTGACTGATTGACATAAATGTTCTCCTAGAAGGAGACGAGTAGGAACAACGTGATGTATGGCAAAAGTGTTCGGGTGGTTTCGGTGAGTATGAGAAAAATCGAAAATCATAAAAATGACGCCTGCCAAGTAAAGATGGATGACGTATCTCGAAAACGGTGCAAGATGGGTAGGGGGTGTTTGAACAAATGTCATAGGGAATAGGGAGAGCAGTCGAATGACACTTGTCAAAAATCCAAAATGGCGGATTTCAAGATGGCCGCCATACAAAGTGATCCGAGCCTGCTGAAGCGAGGCCTTTAGGCCGAGCTTCAGTAGGGGCGGAGCAGTTTGTATGGTGGCCGTCTTGAAATCCGACATTTTGGATGTGCCCCAGGTGCTCCTATCATTCTTTATACTGCATTTGGAGTGTTTTACCTTATATTTTCGACTGTATTAGGAGTTTTTGTGGGATTTTTGACGAAATTTGGAGTTACTGTCCTATATTAGTGTAGTAGCGAGCCCGAAGGGCGAGCTCCTGGTGAGGCCGAAGGCCGAACTTTCGGCTCGCGAGGCCGAAGGCCGAGCGTTTGGTGCGTGAGCCCGAAGGGCGAACGCTTGGCGAGGCCGCAGGCCGAGCCGTGTTAGTAACTTGCGAGGCCGAAGGCCGAGCTCCGAATCGAGAGTATTTTCCACATCTCTGACTGGTCTCCATGGCAACTGCCCGCGGTAACCGTAGCACCTACGAGTTGGGTTCTTTAACAAAAGTGACTCAGAATCTTGGTACCATTCTGCCCGTACCACTTTTTTATGGCAGTAGGGTGAATCTGGTTTGGTGGCTACAGTTTGGTTCTCTACTGTATAAGGAGTTTATATGGGATTTCATACTGTTATAGAATATTGTTTTTTTTTTTTAAATGTATTGATATTTGATATTGTTTCAAATTGCATAACGATAAATGCGGGCCGCATGCGGCCCGCACACTGCCCGAAATACTAGTTTATTTATATTATATAAAGCTCGATTACCACTGACTGATTGACATAAATGTTCTCCTAGAAGGAGACGAGTAGGAACAACGTGATGTATGGCAAAAGTGTTCGGGTGGTTTCGGTGAGTATGAGAAAAATCGAAAATCATAAAAATGACGCCTGCCAAGTAAAGATGGATGACGTATCTCGAAAACGGTGCAAGATGGGTAGGGGGTGTTTGAACAAATGTCATAGGGAATAGGGAGAGCAGTCGAATGACACCTGTCAAAAATCCAAAATGGCGGATTTCAAGATGGCCGCCATACAAAATGATCCGAGCCTGCTGAAGCGAGGCCGTTAGGCCGAGCTTCAGTAGGGGCGGAGCAGTTTGTATGGTGGCTGTCTTGAAATCCGACATTTTGGATGTGACCCACATGCTCCTATCATTCTTTATACTGCATTTGGAGTGTTTTACCTTATATTTTCGACTGTATTAGGAGTTTTTGTGGGATTTTTGACTGAATTTGGAGTAACTGTCCTACATAAGTGTAGTAGCGAGCCCGAAGGGCGAGCTCCTGGTGAGGCCGGAGGCCGAACTTTCGGTCCGCGAGGCCGAAGGCCGAGCGTATGATGCGCGAGCCCGTAGGGCGAGCGCTTGGCGAGGCCGCAGGCCGAGCCGTGTTGGTAACTTGCGAGGCCGAAGGCCGAGCTCCGACTTGAGAGTTTTTTCCAAGTCTCCGACTGGTCTCCATGGCAACTGCCCGCGGTAAGCAAAGCACCTACGAGTGGGGTTCCTTAACAAAAGTGACTCAGAACCTTGGTCCCATTCTGCCCGTACTACCTTTTTATGCCAGTAGGGTGAATTTGCTTTAGTGGCTACAGTATGGTTCTTTATTGTATGGAGACTTTATTTGGGATTTCATACTTCTATTGGAGTTTTGAAATATTTTTATTTTAATTTAATTATTTTATTTTATTATTTATATATATATTTATAATATATAAAGCTGGATTACCGTACACTGACTCACTGACTGACTGATTCACTGACTGACATGATTGTTCTCCCAGAAGGAGTCGAGTAGGAAGGAAGTCATGTATGGGAAAAGTGTAGAGGGGGTTAAGTCGAGTATGGGAAAAATCCGAAAACTCAAAGATGTCGTCTGCCAAGTAAAATTGGATAGCGTATCTCTGAAATGGTAAGAGATAGGTAGGGGGTGCTTGACCAAATGTCATAGGAAATCGGGAAAGCAGTTAAAAGGCATCTGTCAAAAATCCAAAATGGCGGATTTCAAAATGGCCGCCATACAAAATCAATCGATCCCTCAAAAAAGAAGCTGTTTCTACCAGAAAGAGTTGAGAACGGTTATAGTAATGTATTACGAAAATGACTAAGGGGTTTAGCTAAGTAGAGAAAAATTAAAAACCCCAGAAATGACGCCTGCCAAGTAAAGCTGGACTACGTATCTCGAAAACGGTAAGAGATAGGTTGGGGGTGTTTTAACAAATGTCATAGGGAATCGGGAGAGCAGTCTAATGACACCTGTCAAATGTGCTCCTCTCATTCTTTATACTGCATTTGGAGTGTTTTACCTTATGTTTTCGACCGAATTAGGAGTTTTTGTGGGATTTTGGACTGAATTTGGAGTTATAGTCCTATATCAGTGTAGTAGCGAGCCCGAAGGGCGAGCTCCTGGTGAGGCCGAAGGCCGAACTTTCGGTCCGCGAGGCCGAAGGCCGAGCGTATGATGCGCGAGCCCGAAGGGCGAGCGCTTGGCGAGGCCGCAGGCCGAGCTTTGTTGGTAACTTGCGAGGCCGAAGGCCGAGCTCCGACATGAGAGTTTTTTCCACGTCTCCGACTGGTCTCCATGGCAACTGCCCGCGGTAACCGAAGCACCTACGAGTGGGGTTCCATAACAAAAGTGACTCAGAACCTTGGTACCATTCTGCCCGAACCACCTTTTTATGGCAGAAGGGTGAATCTGGTTTGGTGGCTACAGTTTGGTTCTTTATTGTATTGAGAGTTTATATGGGATTTCATACTTCTATTGGAGTTTTGGAAATTACTTTTTTTTAATGTATAACGTGCTTTTATGACAATTCCTACTGACTCAAGATAGATGCGGGCCGCATGCGGCCCGCACACTGCCCGAAAAACTAGTTATTTATAATATATAAGGCTCGATTACCACTCACTGACTGACTGACTGATTGACATAAATGTTCTCCTAGAAGGAGCAGAGTAGGGTTAAAATTATGTATGGCAAAAATGTTCGGGGGGTTTTGGTGAGTATGAGAAAAATCGAAAATCATTAAAAAGACGCCTGCCAAGTTAAGATGTACTACGTATCTCGAAAACGGTACAAGACAGGTAGGAGGTGTTTGAACAAATGTCATAGGGAATCGGGAGAGCAGTCGAATGACACCTGTCAAAAATCCAAAATGGCGGATTTCAAGATGGCCGCCATACAAAATGATCCGAGCCTGCTGAAGCGAGGCCTTTAGGCCGAGCTTCAGTAGGGGCGGAGCAGTTTGTATGTCGGCCGTCTTGAAATCCGACATTTTGGATGTGACCCACGTGCTCCTATCATTCTTTATACTGCATTTGGAGTGTTTTACCTTATATTTTCGACTGTATTAGGAGTTTTTGTGGGATTTTCGACTGAATTTGGAGTTACTGTCCTACGTTAGTGTAGTAGCGAGCCCGAAGGGCGAGCTCCCGGTGAGGCCGAAGGCCGAACTTTCGGCTCGCGAGGCCGAAGGCCGAGCGTTTGGTGCGTGAGCCCGAAGGGCGAACGCTTTGCGAGGCCGCAGGCCGAGCCGTGTTAGTAACTTGCGAGGCCGAAGGCCGAGCTCCGACTTGAGAGTTTTTTCCACGTCTCCGACTGGTCTCCATGGCAACTGCCCGCGGTAACCGAAGCACCTACGAGTGGGGTTGCTTATTAAAAGTGACTCAGAACCTTGGTACCATTCTGCCCGTACCACCTTTTTATGGCAGTAGGGTGAATCTGCTTAAGTGGCTACAGTATGGTTCTTTATTGTATGGAGAGTTTATTTGGGATTTCATACTTCTATTGGAGTTTTGAACTTATTTTTTTTTTATATATTAGGGGTTAAGGTAAAGTTTAGTACTGCATAACGATAAATGCGGGCCGCATGCGGCCCGCACACTGCCCGAAAAACTAGTTATAATATATAAAGCTCGATTACCATTGACTCACTGACTGACATAAATGTTCTCCTAGAAGGAGACAAGTAGGAACAACGTGATGTATGGCAAAAATGTTCGGGTGGTTTCGGTGAGTATGGGAAAAATCGAAAATCATAAAAATGACGCCTGCCAAGTAAAGATGGATGACATATCTCAAAAACGGTACAAGATAGGTAGGGGGTGTTTGAACAAATACCATAGAGAATCGGGAGAGCAGTCGAATGACACCTGTCAAAAATCCAAAATGGCGGATTTCAAGATGGCCGCCATACAAAATGCTCCGAGCCTGCTGAAGCGAGGCCTTTAGGCCGAGCTTCAGTAGGGGCGGAGCAGTTTGTATGGTGGCCTTCTTGAAATCCGCCATTTTGGATTTGTCCCAGGTGCTCCTCTCATTCTTCATACTGCATTTGGAGTGTTTTACCATATATTTTCGACTGTATTAGGAGTTTTTGTGGGTTTTTTGACTGAATTTGGAGTAACTGTCCTACATTAGTGTATAGCGAGCCCAAAGGGCAACCACCTGGTGAGGCCGAAGGCCGAACTTTCGGTCCGCGAGGCCAAAGGCCGAGCGAATGGTGCGCGAGCCCGAAGGGCGAGCGCTTGGCGAGGCCGCAGGCCGAGCCGATTTGGTAACTTGCGAGGCCGAAGGCCGAGCTCCGACTTGAGAGTTTTTTCCACGTCTCCGACTGGTCTCCATGGCAACTGCCCACGGTTAGCGAAGCACCTACGAGTGGGGTTCCTTAACAAAAGTGACTCAGAACCTTGGTCCCATTCTGCCCGTACCACCTTTTTATGGCAGTAGGGTGAATCTGCTTTAGTGGCTACAGTATGGTTCTTTATTGTATGGAGAGTTTATATGGGATTTCATACTTCTATTGGAGTTTTGAACACACTTTTTTTCAGGTATTAGGTGTTTCTGTGAAATTTTCAAATGACTAAAGATAGATGCGGGCCGCATGCGGCCCGCACACTGCCCGAAAAACTAGTTATTTATAATATATAAAGCTCGATTACCACTGACTGACTGACTGACTCACTGACATAAATGTTCTCCTAGAAGGAGTAGAGTAGGGTAAAAATGATGTATGGCAAAAATGTTCGCGGGGTTTTGGTGAGTATGAGAAAAATCGAAAATCATTAAAAAGACGCCTGCCAAGTAAAGATGGATGACATATCTCAAAAACGGTAAGAGATAGGTAGGGGGAGTTTGAACAAATGTCATAGGAAATCGGGAGAGCAGTTGAATGACACCTGTCAAAAATCCAAAATGGCGGATTTCAAGATGGCCGCCATACAAAATGATCCGAGCCTGCTGAAGCGAGGCCGTCAGGCCGAGCTTCAGAAGGGGCGGAGCAGTTTGTATGGTGGCCGTCTTGAAATCCGACATTTTGGATGTGACCCACGTGCTCCTATCATTCTTTATACTGCATTTGGAGTGTTTTACCTTTATTTTCGACTGTATTAGGAGTTTTTGTGGGATTTTTGACTGAATTTGGAGTTACTGTCCTACATTAGTGTAGTAGCGAGCCCGAAGGGCGAGCGCTTGGCGAGGCCGTAGGCCGAGCCGTATTAGTAACTTGCGAGGCCGAAGGCCGAGCTCCGACTCGAGAGTATTTTCCACGTCACCGACTGGTCTCCATGGCAACTGCCTGCGGTAACCGAAGCACCTACGAGTGGGGTTCCTTATTAAAAGTGACTTAGAACCTTGGTACCATTCTGCCCGTACCACCTTTTTATGGCAGTAGGGTGAATCTGCTTTAGTGGCTACAGTATGGTTCTTTATTGTATTGAGAGTTTATATGGGATTTCATACTTCTATTGGAGTTTTGAACATACTTTTTTCCAACGTATCAGGAGTTTTGATATAGTTTAGTACTGCATAACGATAAATGCGGGCCGCATGCGGCCCGCACACTGCCCGAAAAACTAGTTTATAATATATAAAGCTGGATTACCGTACACTGACTGACTGACTGATTCACTGACTGACTGACACAATTGTTCTCCCAGAAGGAGTCGAGTAGGAAGAAAGTGATGTATGGGAAAAGTGTAGAGGGAGTTTAGGTGAGTATGGGAAAAATCGAAAATCATAAAAAAGACGCCTGCCAAGTAAAGATGCATGACATATCTCTGAAACGGTAAGAGATAGGTAGGGGGTGCTTGACCAAATGTCATAGGGAATCGGGAGAGCAGTCGGATGACATTTGTCAAAAATTCAAAATGGCGGATTTCAAAATGGCCGCCATACAAAATCCTTCGATCCCTCAAAAAAGTAGCTGGTTCTACCAAAAAGAGTTGAGTACGGTTATAGTAATGTATTACGAAAATGACTAAGGGGTTTAGCTGAGTAGGAAAAAAATTAAAAACCCTAGAAATGACGCCTGCCAAGTAAAGCTGGACTACGTATCTCGAAAACGGTAAGAGATAGTTTTGGGGTGTTTGAACAAATGTCATAGTGAATCGGGAGAGCAGTCGAATGACACCTGTCAAATGTGCTACTCTCATTCTTCATACATTATTTGGAGTATTTGACCTTACAATGTCGACTGTATTAGGAGTTTTTGTGGGATTTTCAACTGAATTTGGAGTAATTGTCCTACTGGCCGTGTAGCGAGCCCGAAGGGCGAGCTTCTGGTGAGGCCGAAGGCCGAACTTTCGGGCCGTGAGGCCGTAGGCCGAGTGGACGGTGCGCGAGCCCGCAGGGCGAGCGCTAGGCGAGGCCGCAGGCCGAGCCATGTTAGTAACTTGCGAGGCCGAAGGCCGAGCTCAGACATGCACCGATTTGGCTGAAAATCGATATATAGGTTGTTCTCGTCATCCTTATTTCAAATATGAAATTTTTATTTCGATGACGTCTGCCAAGTAAAAAAAGGTACTCCGATTTGGCTGAAACTCGATATTTAAGTGGTTCTAGACGCCCTTATTCCAAATCAAAAAAAAATTTTTCGATGACGCCTGCCAAGTAAAAAAAGTTACTCCGATTTGGCTAAAACTCGATATTTAGGTGGTTCTGGGTGTCCTTATTCCAAATCTAAATTTTTTTTTTCGATGACGTCTGCCAAGTAAAAAAAGTTACTCCGATTTGGCTGAAACTCGATATCTAGGTTGTTCTGGACGTCCTTATTCCAAATATGAATTTTTTTTTCGATGACGTCTGCCAAGTGCAGATAAATCACGTATCTCGAAAACGGTAATAGATAGGTAGGAGGTTTTTGAAAAAATGTCATAGGGAATAAGGAGAGCAGTCGAATGACATTTCGGATGTGTCAAACAAGCTCCTCTCATTCTTTATACTGCATTTGGAGTGTTTTACCTCATATTTTCGACTGTATTAGGAGTTTTTGTAGGTTTTTTGACTGAATTTGGAGTTACTGTTTTACGTCATTGTAGTAGCGAGCCCGAAGGGCGAGCTCCTGGTGAGGCCGAAGGCCGAACTTTCGGTCCGTGAGGCCGAAGGCCGAGCGATTAGTGCGTGAGCCCGAAGGGCGAGCGCTTGGCGAGGCCGCAGGCCGAGCCGTGTTAGTAACTTGCGAGGCCGAAGGCCGAGCTCCGACTTGAGAGTATTTTCCACGTCTCCGACTGGTCTCCATGGCAACTGCCCGCGATAACCAAAGCACCTACGAGTAGGGTTCCTTAACAAATGTGAGTCAAAACCTTGGTACCATTCTGCCGGTACCACCTTTTAATGGCAGTAGGGTGAATCTGGTTTGGAGGCTACAGTTTGTTTCTTTATTGTATTGAGAGTTTATATGGGATTTCCTACTTCTATTGAAGATTTGAAATATTTTATTTATTGTAAAAGGTGTTTTGTTATAGTTTAGTACTGCATAACGATAAATGCGGGCCGCATGCGGCCCGCACACTGCCCGAAATACTAGTTATAATATATAAAGCTGGATTACCGTACACTGACTGACTGACTGATTCACTGACTGACATCATTGTTCTCCCAGAAGGAGTCGAGTAGGAAGAAAGTAATGTATAGCAAAAATGTTCTAGGGGTTTGGGGGAGTATGGGAAAAATCCGAAAACTCAAAGATGACGTCTGCCAAGTAAAATTGGATGGCGTATCTCTGAAACGGTAAGAGATAGGTAGGGGGTGCTTGACCAAATGTCATAGGGAATCGGGAGAGCAGTCGGATGACTTTTGTTAAAAATCCAAAATAGCGGATTTCAAAATGGCCGCCATACAAAATCCTTCGATCCCTCAAAAAAGTAGCTGGTTCTACCAGAAAGAGTTGAGTACGGTTATAGTAATGTATGACGAAAATGACTAAGGGGTTTAGGTGAGTAGGGGAAAAATTAAAAACCCTAGAAATGACGCCTGCCAAGTAAAGGTGGACTACGTATCTCGAAAACGGTAAGAGATAGGTTGGGGGTGTTTGAACAAATGTCATAGGGAATCGGAAGAGCAGTCGAATGACACCTGTCAAATGTGCTACTCTCATTCTTCATACATTATTTGGAGTATTTAACCTTACAATGTCGACTGTATTAGGGGTGTTTGTGGGAATTTCAACTCAATTTAGAGTAATTGTCCTACTGTCAGTGTAGCGAGCCCGAAGGGCGAGATTTTGGTGAGGCCGAAGGCCGAACATTCGGGCCGCGAGGCCGTAGGCCGAGTGGACGGTGCGCGAGCCCGCAGGGCGAGCGCTAGGCGAGGCCGGAGGTCGAGCCGTCTTAGTAACTTGCGAGGCCGAAGGCCGAGCTCAGACTTGCATCGATTTGGCTGAAAATCGATATATAGGTTGTTCTCGTCATCCTTATTCCAAATATGAAAATTTTATCTCGATGACGTCTGCCAAGTAAAAAAAGTTACTCCGATTTGGCTGAAATTCGATATTTAGGTGGTTCTGGGTGTCCTTATTCCAAATCTAAATTTTTTTTTTCGATGACGTCTGCCAAGTAAAAAAAAGTACTCCGATTTGGCTTAAATTTTATATTTAGGTTGTTCTGGACGTCGTTATTCCAAATATGAATTTTTTTTTTCGATGACGTCTGCCAAATGCAGATAAATTACGTATATCGAAAACGGTAATAGATAGGTAGGGGGTTTTTGAAAATATGTCATAGGGAATAAGGAGAGCAGTCGAATGACATTTTGGATGTGTCTTACGTGCTCCTATCATTCTTTATACTGCATTTGGAGTGTTTTTCCTTAATTTTCGACTGTATTAGGAGTTTTTGTGGGATTTTTGACTGAATTTGTAGTTACTGTCCAACTTTAGTGTATAGCGATCCCGAAGGGCGAGCTCCCGGTGAGGCCGAAGGCCGAACTTTCGGCTCGCGAGGCCGAAGGCCGAGCGTAGGGTGCGTGAGCCCGAAGGGCGAGCGCTTGGCGAGGCCGCAGGCTGAGCCGTGTTAGTAACTTGCGAGGCCGAAGGCCGAGCTCCGACTTGAGAGTATTTTTCACGTCACCGACTGGTCTCCATGGCAACTGCCTGCGGTAACCGAAGCACCTACGAGTGGGGTTCCATAACAAAAGTGACTCGGAACCCTGGTTCCATTCTGCCGGTACCACCTTTTTATGGCAGTAGGGTGAATCCGGTTGGGTGGCTACAGTTTGGTTATTTATTGTATTAAGAGTTTATATGAGATTCCATACATTTTTGTAATTTTGTACTTATTTTTTAAATGGTACAAGGTGTGAACGTATTATTAAGTACTGCACAACGATAAATGCGGGCCGCATGCGGCCCGCACACTGCCCGAAATACTAGTTATTTTATAATATATAAAGCTCGATTACCACTCACTGACTGACTCACTGACTGACATAAATGTTCTCCTAGAAGGAGACGAGTAGGGTAAAAATGAAGTATGGCAAAAATGTTCGGGTGGTTTTGGTGAGTATGAGAAAAATCGAAAATCATTAAAAAGACGCCTGCCAAGTGATGATGGATGACGTATCTCGAAAACGGTAAGATATAGGTAGGGGGTGTTTGAACAAATGTCATAGGGAATCGGGAGAGCAGTCGAATGACATCTGTCAAAAATCCAAAATGGCGGATTTCAAGATGGCCGCCATACAAAGTGATCCGAGCCTGCTGAAGCGAGGCCTTTAGGCCGAGCTTCAGTAGGGGCGGAGCAGTTTGTATGGTGGCCGTCTTGAAATCCGTTATTTTGGATGTGCCCCACGTGCTCCTATCATTCTTTATACTGCATTTGGAGTGTTTTACCTTATATTTTCGACTGTATTAGGAGTTTTTGTGGGATTTTTGACTAAATTTGGAGTTACCGTCCTACATAAGTGAAGTAGCGAGCCCGAAGGGCGAGCTCCTGGTGAGGCCGAAGGCCGAACCTTCGGTCCGCGAGGCCGAAGGCCGAGCGTATGATGCGCGAGCCCGAAGGGCGAGCGCCTGGCGAGGCCGTAGGCCGAGCCGTATTAGTAACTTGCGAGGCCGAAGGCCGAGCTCCGACTTGAGAGTATTTTCCACATCTCCGACTGGTCTCCATGGCAACTGCCTGCGGTAACCGCAGCACCTACGAGTGGGGTTCCTTAACAAAATTGACTCAGAACCTTGGTACCATTCTGCCCGTACCACCTTTTTTTGGCAGTAGGGTGAATCTGCTTTAGTGGCTACAGTATGGTTCTTTATTGTATTGAGAGTTTATATGGGATTTCATAATTCTATTGGAGTTTTGAAATATTTTTATTTTAATGTAAAAGGTGTTTCGTAATAGTTATAATTGCACAACGATAAATGCGGGCCGCATGCGGCCCGCACACTGCCCGAAATACTAGTTTATAATATATAAAGCTGGATTACCGTACACTGACTGACTGACTGACTGACTGACTGACTGACTGACTGACATCATTGTTCTCCCAGAAGGAGTCGAGAAGGAAGAATGTGATGTATGGGAAAAGTGTAGAGGGGGTTTGTGTGAGTATGGGAAAAATCCGAAAACTCAAAGATGACGTCTGCCAAGTAAAATTGGATGGCGTATCTCTGAAACGGTAAGAGATAGGTAGGGGGTGCTTGACCAAATGTCATAGGGAATCGAGAGAGCAGTCGGATGACATTTGTCAAAAATCCAAAATGGCGGATTTCAAAATGGCCGCCATACAAAATCATTCGATCCCTCAAAAAAGTAGCTGGTTCTACCAGAAAGAGTTGAGTACGGTTATAGTAATGTATCACGAAAATGACTAAGGGGTTTAGCTGAGTAAGGGAAAAATTAAAAACCCTAGAAATGACGCCTGCCAAGTAAAGCTGGACTACGTATCTCGAAAATGGTAAGATATAGGTAGGAGGTGTTTGAACAAATGTCATAGGGAATCGGGAGAACAGTCGAATGACACCTGTCAAATGTGCTACTCTCATTCTTCATACATTATTTGGAGTATTTTACCTTACAATGTCGACTGTAATAGGAGTTTTTGTGGGATTTTTAACTGAATTTGGAGTAATCATCCTACTGGCCGTGTAGCGAGCCCGAAGGGCGAGCTTCTGGTGAGGCCGAAGGCCGAACTTTCAGACCGCGAGGCCGTAGGCCGAGCGGATGGCGCGCGAGCCCGCAGGGCGAGCGTCAGGCCGCAGGCCGAGCCATATTAGTAACTTGCGAGGCCGAAGGCCGACGCCCGACTTGAGAGTATTTCCACATCTCCGACTGGTCTCCATGGTAACTGCCCGCGATAACAAAAGCACTTAGGCATGTAGTTCCTATACCAAATTGGATTAGAACCTTGGTAACATTCTGACCGTACCACTTTTTTTTTGGCAGTAGGGTGAATCTGATTTGCCGGCAACAGTTTGGTTTTCTACCGTATTAAGAGTTTGTATGGGAAGTGGTACAGTTTTTGGAGTTTTGAACTTTTTGCTATAAATGTATTAAGTAGGTGTTTTTATACAGGTTAATACTAAATAACGATGTCGTCTGCTAAGTGTAGAAAAATTCTCCGATTTGGCTGAAAATCGATATCTTGGTTGTTCTGGACGTCCTTATTCCTAATATTAAATTATTTTTACGATGACGTCTGCCAAGTAAAAAAAAGTACTCCGATTTGGCTGAAACTCGATGTCTAGGTTGTTCTGGACGTCCTTGTTTCCATTATGACATTTTTTTTTCGATGACGTCTGCCAAGGCAAAAAAAGTTATCCGATTTGGCTGAAACTCGATATCTAGGTTGCTCTGGACATCCTTATTCCAAATCAAAATTTTTTTTTTCGATGACGTCTGCCAAGTAAAAAAAGTTACTCCGATTTGGCTGAAACTCGATATTTATGTGGTTCTGGACGTCCAAATACCAAATCAAAAAAAAATTTTTCGATGACGTCTGCCAAGTAAAAAAAGTTACTCCGATTTGGCTGAAACTCGATATTTAGGTGGTTCTGGGTGTCCTTATTCCAAATCTAAATTTTTTTTTTCGATGACGTCTGCCAAGTAAAAAAAGTTACTCCGATTTAGCTGAAACTCGATATCTAGGTTGTTCTGGACGTCCTTATTCCAAATATGAATTTTTTTTTCGATGACGTCTGCGAAGTGCATATAAATCACGTATCTCGAAAACGGTAATAGATAGGTAGGGGGTTTTTGAAAAAATGTCATAGGGAATAAGGAGAGCACTCGAATGACATTTTGGATGTGTCACACGTGCTCCTCTCATTCTTTATACTGCATTTGGAGTGTTTTACCTCATATTTTCGACTGTATTAGGAGGTTTTGTGGGATTTTTGACTGAATTAGGAGTTACTGTCCTACATTAGTGAAGGAGCGAGCCCGAAGGGCGAGCTTTTGGTGAGGCCGTAGGCCGAACTTTCGGTCCGCGAGGCCGAAGGCCGAGCGAATGGCGCGCGAGCCCGTAGGGCGAGCGCTTGGCGAGGCCGCAGGCCGAGCCGTGTTAGTAACTTGCGAGGGCGAAGGCCGAGCTCCGAATTGAGAGTATTTTCCACGTCTCCGACTGGTCTCCATGGTAACTGCCCGCGATAACCAAAGGACTTACGAGTGGGGTTCCTTAACAAAAGTGACTCAGAACCTTGGTTCCATTCTGCCCGTACCACCTTTTTATGGCAGTAGGGTGAATTTGCTTTAGTGGCTACAGTATGGTTCTTTATTGTATGGAGAGTTTATTTGGGATTTCATACTTCTATTGGAGTTTTGAACTTATTTTTTTTAAATGTATAAGGGGTTAAGGTAAAGTTAAGTACTGCACAACGAAAAATGCGGGCCGCATGCGGCCCGCACACTGCCCGAAAAACTAGTTATTATAATATATAAAGCTGGATTACCGTACACTGACTGACTGACTGACTGACATCATTGTTCTCCCAGAAGGAGTCGAGAAGGAAGAAAGTAATGTATAGCAAAAATGTTCTGGGGGTTTGTGTGAGTATGGGAAAAATCCGAAAACTCAAAGATGACGTCTGCCAAGTAAAATTGGATGGCGTATCTCGAAAACGGTAAGAGATAGGTAGGGGGAGCTTGACCAAATGTCATAGGGAATCGAGAGAGCAGTCGGATGACATTTGTCAAAAATTCAAAATGGCGGATTTCAAAATGGCCGCCATACAAAATCCTTCGATCCCTCAAAAAAGTAGCTGGTTCTACCAAAAAGAGTTGAGTACGGTTATAGTAATGTATTACGAAAATGACTAAGGGGTTTAGCTGAGTAGGAAAAAAATTAAAAACCCTAGAAATGACGCCTGCCAAGTAAAGCTGGACTACGTATCTCGAAAACGGTAAGAGATAGTTTTGGGGTGTTTGAACAAATGTCATAGGGAATCGGGAGAGCAGTCGAATGACACCTGTCAAATGTGCTACTCTCATTCTTCATACATTATTTGGAGTATTTGACCTTACAATGTCGACTGTATTAGGAGTTTTTGTGGGATTTTCAACTGAATTTGGAGTAATTGTCCTACTGGCCGTGTAGCGAGCCCGAAGGGCGAGCTTCTGGTGAGGCCGAAGGCCGAACTTTCGGGCCGCGAGGCCGTAGGCCGAGTGGACGGTGCGCGAGCCCGCAGGGCGAGCGCTAGGCGAGGCCGCAGGCCGAGCCATGTTAGTAACTTGCGAGGCCGAAGGCCGAGCTCAGACATGCACTGATTTGGCTGAAAATCGATATATAGGTTGTTCTCGTCATCCTTATTTCAAATATGAAATTTTTATTTCGATGACGTCTGCCAAGTAAAAAAAGGTACTCCGAATTGGCTGAAACTCGCTATTAAAGTGGTTCTAGACACCCTTATTCCAAATCAAAAAAAAATTTTTCGATGACGCCTGCCAAGTAAAAAAAGTTACTCCGATTTGGCTAAAACTCGATATTTAGGTGGTTCTGGGTGTCCTTATTCCCAATCTAAAATTTTTTTTTCGATGACGTCTGCCAAGTAAAAAAAGTTACTCCGATTTGGCTGAAACTCGATATCTAGGTTGTTCTGGACGTCCTTATTCCAAATATGAATTTTTTTTTTCGATGACGTCTGCCAAGTGCAGATAAATCACGTATCTCGAAAACGGTAATAGATAGGTAGGGGGTTTTTGAAAAATGTCATAGGGAATAAGGAGAGCAGTCGAATGACATTTCGGATGTGTCAAACAAGCTCCTCTCATTCTTTATACTGCATTTGGAGTGTTTTACCTCATATTTTCGACTGTATTAGGAGTTTTTGTAGGTTTTTTGACTGAATTTGGAGTTACTGTTTTACGTTATTGTAGTAGCGAGCCCGAAGGGCGAGCTCCTGGTGAGGCCGAAGGCCGAACTTTCGGTCCGTGAGGCCGAAGGCCGAGCGATTAGTGTGTGAGCCCGAAGGGCGAGCGCTTGGCGAGGCCGCAGGCCGAGCCGTGTTAGTAACTTGCGAGGCCGAAGGCCGAGCTCCGACTTGAGAGTATTTTCCACGTCTCCGACTGGTCTCCATGGCAACTGCCCGCGATAACCAAAGCACCTACGAGTAGTTGTAGTACCTTAACAAATGTGAGTCAAAACCTTGGTACCATTCTGCCGGTACCACCTTTAAATGGCAGTAGGGTGAATCTGGTTTGGAGGCTACAGTTTGTTTCTTTATTGTATTGAGAGTTTATATGGGATTTCCTACTTCTATTGAAGATTTGAAATATTTTTATTTATTGTTAAAGGTGTTTTGTTATAGTTTAGTACTGCATAACGATAAATGCGGGCCGCATGCGGCCCGCACACTGCCCAAAATACTAGTTAATTAATAATATATAAAGCTCGATTACCACTCACTGACTGACTGACTGACTGATTGACATAAATGTTCTCCTAGAAGGAGACGAGTAGGGCTAAAATGATGTATGGCAAAAATGTTCGGGGGGTTTTGGTGAGTATGAGAAAAATCGAAAATCATTAAAAAGACGCCTGCCAAGTGTAGATGGATGACGTATCTCGAAAACGGTAAGAGATAAGTAGGGGGTGTTTGAACAAATGTCATAGGGAATCGGGAGAGCAGTCGAATGACATCTGTCAAAAATCCAAAATGGCGGATTTCAAGATGGCCGCCATACAAAATGCTCCGAGCCTGCTGAAGCGAGGCCTTTAGGCCGAGCTTCAGTAGGGGCGGAGCAGTTTGTATGGTGGCCATCTGGAAATCCGACATTTTGGATGTGACCAAAGTGCTCCTATCATTCTTTATACTGCATTTGGAGTGTTTTACCTTTATTTTCGACTGAATTAGGAGTTTTAGTGGGATTTTTGACTGAATTTGGAGTTACTGTCCTACATAAGTGTAGTAGCGAGCCCGAAGGGCGAGCTCCTGGTGAGGCCGAAGGCCGAACTTTCGGTCCGCGAGGCCGAAGGCCGAGCGTATGAAGCGTGAGCCCGAAGGGCGAGCGCTTGGCGAGGCCGCAGGCCGAGCCGTATTAGTAACTTGCGAGGCCGAAGGCCGAGCTCCGACTTGAGAGTTTTTTTCACGTCTCCGACTGGTCTCCATGGCAACTGCCCGCGGTAACCGAAGCACCTACGAGTGGGGTTTCTTAACAAAAGTGACTCAGAACCTTGGTACCATTCTGCCCGTACCACCTTTTTATGGCAGTAGGGTGAATTTGCTTTAGTGGCTACAGTATGGATCTTTATTGTATGGAGAGTTTATTTGGGATTTCATACTTCTATTGGAATTTTGAACTTATTTTTTTTAAATGTATAATGGGTTAAGGTATAGTTTAGTACTGCATAACGATAAATGCGGGCCGCATGCGGCCCGCACACTGCCCGAAAAACTAGTTATTATTTATAATATATAAAGCTCGATTACCACTGACTGACTCACTGACTGACTGACTGACATAAATGTTCTCCTAGAAGGAGACGAGTAGGAACAAGGTGATGTATGGCAAAAATGTTCGGGTGGTTTTGGTGAGTATGAGAAAAATCGAAAATCATAAAAAAGACGCCTGCCAAGTGAAGATGGATGAGGTATCTCAAAAACGGTAAGAGATAGGTAGGGGGTGTTTGAACAAATGTCATAGGGAATCGGAAGTTTAGTCGAATGACACCTGTCAAAAATCCAAAATGGCGGATTTCAAGATGGCCGCCATACAAAGTGATCCGAGCCTGCTGAAGCGAGGCCGTTAGGCCGTGCTTCAGTAGGGGCGGAGCAGTTTGTATGGTGGCCGTCTTGAAATCCGACATTTTGGATGTGTCTTACGTGCTCCTATCATTCTTTATACTGCATTTGGAGTGTTTTTCCTTAATTTTCGAATATATTAGGAGTTTTTGTGGGATTTTTGACTAAATTTGGAGTTACTGTCCAACATTAGTGTAGTAGCGAGCCCGAAGGGCGAGCTCCTGGTGAGGCCGAAGGCCGAACTTTCGGTCCGCGAGGCCGAAGGCCGAGCGTATGATGCGCGAGCCCGAAGGGCGAGCGCTTGGCGAGGCCGCAGGCCGAGCCGTGTTAGTAACTTGCGAGGCCGAAGGCCGAGCTCCGACTTGAGAGTATTTTCCACGTCACCGACTGGTCTCCATGGCAACTGCCTGCGGTAACCGAAGCACCTACGAGTGGGGTTCCTTAACAAAAGTGACTCAGAACCTTGGTCCCATTCTGCCCGTATCACCTTTTTATCGTAGTAGGGTGAATTTGTTTTTTGTGGCTACAGTATGGTTCTTTATTGTATTGAGAGTTTATATGGGATTTCATACTTCTATTGGAGTTTTGAACATACTTTTTTCCAACGTATCAGGAGTTTTGATATAGTTTAGTACTGTATAACGATAAATGCGGGCCGCATGCGGCCCGCACACTGCCCGAAAAACTAGTTATTTATAATATATAAAGCTCGATTACCACTGACTGACTGACTGACTCACTGACATAAATGTTCTCCTAGAAGGAGCAGAGTAGGGTAAAAATGAAGTATGGCAAAAATGTTTAGGTGGTTTTGGTGAGTATGAGAAAAATCGAAAATCATTAAAAAGACGCCTGCCAAGTGATGATGGATGACGTATCTCAAAAACGGTAAGAGATAGGTAGGGGGTGTTTGAACAAATGTCATAGGGAATCGGGAGAGCAGTCGAATGACATCTGTCAAAAATCCAAAATGGCGGATTTCAAGATGGCCGCCATACAAAATGCTCCGAGCCTGCTGAAGCGAGGCCTTTAGGCCGAGCTTCAGTAGGGGCGGAGCAGTTTGTATGGGGGCCTTCTTGAAATCCGCCAATATGGATTTGTCCCAGGTGCTCCTATCATTCTTTATACTGCATTTGGTGTGTATTACCTTATATATTCGACTGTATTAGGAGTTTTTGTGGGATTTTTGACTGAATTTGGAGTTACTGTCCTACATAAGTGTAGTAGCGAGCCCGAAGGGCGAGCTCCTGGTGAGGCCGAAGGCCGAACTTTCGGTCCGCGAGGCCGAAGGCCGAGCGTATGATGCGCGAGCCCGAAGGGCGAGCGCTTGGCGAGGCCGTAGGCCGAGCCGTGTTGGTAACTTGCGAGGCCGAAGGCCGAGCTCCGACTTGAGAGTTTTTTCCACGTCTTTGACTGGTCTCCATGGCAACTGCCCGCGGTAAGCGAAGCACCTACGAGTGGGGTTCCTTAACAAAAGTGACTCAGAACCTTGGTCCCATTCTGCCCGTACTACCTTTTTATGGCGGTAGGGTGAATCTGTTTTAGAGGCTACAGTATTGTTCATTATTGTATTGAGAGTTAATATGGGATTTCATACTTCTATTGGAGTTTTGAACACACTTTTTTTCACGTATTAGGTGTTTCTGTGAAATTCCCAAATGAGTAAAGATAGATGCGGGCCGCATGCGGCCCGCACACTGCCCGAAATACTAGTTATTATAATATATAAAGCTCGATTACCACTCACTGACTGACTGACTGACTGATTGACATAAATGTTCTCCTAGAAGGAGCAGAGTAGGGTTAAAATGATGTATGGCAAAAATGTTCGGGGGGTTTTGGTGAGTATGAGAAAAATCGAAAATCATAAAAATGACGCCTGCCAAGTGAAGATGGATGAAGTATCTCGAAAACTGTAAGAGATAGGTAGGGGTTGTTTGAACAAATGTCATAGGGAATCGGGAGAGCGGTCGAATGACACCTGTCAAAAATCCAAAATGGCGGATTTCAAGATGGCCGCCATACAAATTGATCCGAGCCTGCTGAAGCGAGGCCGTCAGGCCGAGGTTCAGTAGGGGCGGAGCAGTTTGTATGGGGGCCTTCTTGAAATCCGCCATTTTGGATTTGTCCCTGGTTCTCCTATCATTCTTTATACTGCATTTGGTGTATATTACCTTATATTTTCGACTGTATTAGGAGTTTTGTGGGATTTTTGACTGAATTTGGAGTTACTGTCCTACATAAGTGTAGTAGCGAGCCCGAAGGGCGAGCTCCTGGTGAGGCCGAAGGCCGAACTTTCGGTCCGCGAGGCCGAAGGCCGAGCGTATGATGCGCGAGCCCGAAGGGCGAGCGCTTGGCGAGGCCGCAGGCCGAGCCGTGTTGGTAACTTGCGAGGCCGAAGGCCGAGCTCCGACTTGAGAGTTTTTCCCACGTCTCCGACTGGTCTCCAAGGCAACTGCCTGGTTCGATTCTGCCCGTATCACCTTTTTATGGCAGTAGGGTGAATTTGCTTTAGTGGCTACAGTATGGTTCTTTATTGTATGGAGAGTTTATTTGGGATTTCAAACTTCTATTGGAGTTTTGAACTTATTTTTTTTAAATGTACAAGGTGTTAACGTATTGTTTAATACTGCATAACGATAAATGCGGGCCGCATGCGGCCCGCACACTGCCCGAAATACTAGTTTATAATATATAAAGCTCGATTACCACTGACTGACTCACTGACTGACTGACTGACATAAATGTTCGCCTAGAAGGAGTAGAGTAGGGTTAAAATGATGTATGGCAAAAATGTTCGGGGGGTTTTGGTGAGTATGAGAAAAATCGAAAATCATAAAAAGACGCCTGCCAAGTAAAGATGGATGACATATCTCAAAAACGGTACAAGATAGGTAGGGGGTGTTTGAACAAATGTCATAGGGAATCGGGAGAGCAGTCGGATGACACCTGTCAAAAATCCAAAATGGCGGATTTCAAGATGGCCGCCATACAAAATGATCCGAGCCTGCTGAAGCGAGGCCTTTAGGCCGAGCTTCAGTAGGGGCGGAGCAGTTTGTATGGTGGCCGTCTTGAAATCCGACATTTTGGATGTGACCCACGTGCTCCTATCATTCTTTATACTGCATTTGGAGTGTTTTGCCTTCATTTTCGACTGAATTGGGAGTTTTTGTGGGATTTTTTACTGAATTTGGAGTAACTGTTCTACGTTAATGTAGTAGCGAGCCCGAAGGGCGAGCTCCTGGTGAGGCCGAAGGCCGAACTTTCGGCCCGCGAGGCCGAAGGCCGAGCGTATGGGGCGTGAGCCCGAAGGGCGAGCGCTTGGCGAGGCCGCAGGCCGAGCCGTATTAGTAACATGCGAGCCCGAAGGCCGAGCTCCGACTTGAGAGTATTTTCCACGTCTCCGAATGGTCTCCATGGCAACTGCCCGTGGTAAGCGAAGCACCTACGAGTGGGGTTCTTTAATAAAAGTGACTCAGAATCTTGGTACCATTCTGCCCGTACCACTTTTTTATGGCAGTAGGGTGAATCTGGTTTGGTGGCTACAGTTTGGTTCTCTACTGTATAAGGAGTTTATATGGGATTTCATACTGTTATAGAATATTGTTTTTTTTTTAAATGTATAAGGTGTTTTGATATTGTTCAAACTTGCACAACGATAAATGCGGGCCGCATGCGGCCCGCACACTGCCCGAAAAACTAGTTTATAATATATAAAGCTCGATTACCACTGACTGACTCACTGACTGACTGACTGACATAAATGTTCTCCTAGAAGGAGACGAGTAGGAACAAGGTGATGTATGGCAAAAATGTTCGGGTGGTTTTGGTGAGTATGAGAAAAATCGAAAATCATAAAAAAGACGCCTGCCAAGTGAAGATGGATGAGGTATCTCAAAAACGGTAAGAGATAGGTAGGGGGTGTTTGAACAAATGTCATAGGGAATCGGAAGTTTAGTCGAATGACACCTGTCAAAAATCCAAAATGGCGGATTTCAAGATGGCCGCCATACAAAGTGATCCGAGCCTGCTGAAGCGAGGCCGTTTGGCCGTGCTTCAGTAGGGGCGGAGCAGTTTGTATGGTGGCCGTCTTGAAATCCGACATTTTGGATGTGTCTTACGTGCTCCTATCATTCTTTATACTGCATTTGGAGTGTTTTTCCTTAATTTTCGAATATATTAGGAGTTTTTGTGGGATTTTTGACTAAATTTGGAGTTACTGTCCAACATTAGTGTAGTAGCGAGCCCGAAGGGCGAGCTCCTGGTGAGGCCGAAGGCCGAACTTTCGGTCCGCGAGGCCGAAGGCCGAGCGTATGATGCGCGAGCCCGAAGGGCGAGCGCTTGGCGAGGCCGCAGGCCGAGCCGTGTTAGTAACTTGCGAGGCCGAAGGCCGAGCTCCGACTTGAGAGTATTTTCCACGTCACCGACTGGTCTCCATGGCAACTGCCTGCGGTAACCGAAGCACCTACGAGTGGGGTTCCTTAACAAAAGTGACTCAGAACCTTGGTCCCATTCTGCCCGTATCACCTTTTTATCGTAGTAGGGTGAATTTGTTTTTTGTGGCTACAGTATGGTTCTTTATTGTATTGAGAGTTTATATGGGATTTCATACTTCTATTGGAGTTTTGAACATACTTTTTTCCAACGTATCAGGAGTTTTGATATAGTTTAGTACTGTATAACGATAAATGCGGGCCGCATGCGGCCCGCACACTGCCCGAAAAACTAGTTATTATTAATAATATATAAAGCTCGATTACCACTCACTGACTGACTGACTGACTGATTGACATAAATGTTCTCCTAGAAGGAGACGAGTAGGGCTAAAATGATGTATGGCAAAAATGTTCGGGGGGTTTTGGTGAGTATGAGAAAAATCGAAAATCATAAAAAAGACGCCTGCCAAGTAAAGATGGATGACATATCTCAAAAACGGTACAAGATAGGTAGGGGGTGTTTGTACAAATGTCATAGGGAATCGGGAGAGCAGTCGAATGACACCTGTCAAAAATCCAAAATGGCGGATTTCAAGATGGCCGCCATACAAAATGCTCCGAGCCTGCTGAAGCGAGGCCGTTAGGCCGAGGTTCAGTAGGGGCGGAGCAGTTTGTATGGGGGCCTTCTTGAAATCCGCCATTTTGGAGTTGTCCCAGGTGCTCCTATCATTCTTTATACTGCATTTGGAGTGTATTACCTTATATTTTCGACTGTATGAGGAGTTTTTGTGGGATTTTTGACTGAATTTGGAGTTACTGTCCTACATAAGTGTAGTAGCGAGCCCGAAGGGCGAGCTCCTGGTGAGGCCGAAGGCCGAACTTTCGGTCCGCGAGGCCGAAGGCCGAGCGTATAATGCGCGAGCCCGAAGGGCGAGCGCTTGGCGAGGCCGCAGGCCGAGCCGTTTTAGTAACTTGCGAGGCCGAAGGCCGAGCTCCGACTTGAGAGTATTTTCCACGTCACCGACTGGTCTCCATGGCAACTGCCTGCGGTAACCGAAGCACCTACGAGTGGGGTTCCTTAACAAAAGTGACTCAGAACCTTGGTCCCATTCTGCCCGCACCACCTTTTTATGGCAGTAGGGTGAATTTGCTTTAGTGGCTACAGTATGGTTCTTTATTGTATTGAGAGTTTATATGGGATTTCATACTTCTATTGGAGTTTTGAACACATTTTTTTTTGTATCAGGTGTTTTTTTGACAGTTCCTACTGACTCAAGATAGATGCGGGCCGCATGCGGCCCGCACACTGCCCGAAATACTAGTTATAATATATAAAGCTCGATTACCATTGACTCACTGACTGACATAAATGTTCTCCTAGAAGGAGACGAGTAGGAACAACGTGATGTATGACAAAAATGTTCGGGGGGTTTTGGTGAGTATGAGAAAAATCGAAAATCATTAAAAAGACGCCTGCCAAGTGATGATGGATGACGTATCTCGAAAACGGTAAGAGATAGGTAGGGGGTGTTTGAACAAATGTCATAGGGAATCGGGAGAGCAGTCGAATGACATCTGTCAAAAATCCAAAATGGCGGATTTCAAGATGGCCGCCATACAAAATGCTCCGAGCCTGCTGAAGCGAGGCCTTTAGGCCGAGCTTCAGTAGGGGCGGAGCAGTTTGTATGGGGGCCATCTTGAAATCCGCCATTTTGGATTTGTCTCAGGTGCTCCTATCATTCTTTATACTGCATTTGGAGTGTTTTTCCTTAATTTTAGACTGTATTAGGAGTTTTTGTGGGATTTTTGACTGAATTTGGAGTTACTGTCCAAGATTATTGTATAGCGAGCCCGAAGGGCGAGCTCCCGGTGAGGCTGAAGGCCGAACTTTCGGCTCGCGAGGCCGAAGGCCGAGCGTAGGGTGCGTGAGCCCGAAGGGCGAGCGCTTGGCGAGGCCGTAGGCCGAGCCGTATTAGTAACTTGCGAGGCCGAAGGCCGAGCTCCGACTTGAGAGTTTTTTCCACGTCTCCGACTGGTCTCCATGGCAACTGTCCGCGATAACCGAAGCACCTACGAGTGGGGTTCCTTAACAAAAGTGACTCAGAACCTTGGTACCATTTTGCCCGTACCACCTTTTTATGGCAGTAGGGTGAATCTGCTTTAGTAGTTACAGTATGTTTCTCTACTGTATTACAAGTTTATTTGGGATTTCATTTTTCTATAGGAGTTTTGACCATTTTTTTTTATGTATTAGGTGTTTTGATACTGTGTTAAAAATTGCATAACGATAAATGCGGGCCGCATGCGGCCCGCACACTGCCCGAAATACTAGTTATAATATATAAAGCTCGATTACCATTGACTCACTGACTGACATAAATGTTCTCCTAGAAGGAGACGAGTAGGAACAACGTGATGTATGACAAAAATGTTCGGGGGGTTTTGGTGAGTATGAGAAAAATCGAAAATCATTAAAAAGACGCCTGCCAAGTGATGATGGATGACGTATCTCGAAAACGGTAAGAGATAGGTAGGGGGTGTTTGAACAAATGTCATAGGGAATCGGGAGAGCAGTCGAATGACATCTGTCAAAAATCCAAAATGGCGGATTTCAAGATGGCCGCCATACAAAATGCTCCGAGCCTGCTGAAGCGAGGCCTTTAGGCCGAGCTTCAGTAGGGGCGGAGCAGTTTGTATGGTGGCCGTCTTGAAATCCGACATTTTGGATGTGTCCCACGTGCTCCTATCATTCTTTATACTGCATTTGGAGTGTTTTACCTTATATTTTCGACTGTATTAGGAGTTTTTGTGGGATTTTTGACTGAATTTGGAGTTAATGTCCTACATTAGTGAAGTAGCGAGCCCGAAGGGCGAGCTCCTGGTGAGGCCGAAGGCCGAACTTTCGGTCCGCGAGGCCGAAGGCCGAGCGTATGGTGCGTGAGCCCGAAGGGCGAGCGCTTGGCGAGGCCGCAGGCCGAGCCGTATTAGTAACTTGCGAGGCCGAAGGCCGAGCTCCGACTTGAGAGTATTTTCCACGTCACCGACTGGTCTCCATGGCAACTGCCTGCGGTAACCGAAGCACCTACGAGTGGGGTTCCTTAACAAAAGTGATTCAGAACCTTGGTACCATTCTGCCCGTACCACCTTTTTATGGCAGTAGGGTGAATTTGGTTTGGTGATAACAGTACGGTTCTCTATTGTATTAAGGGTTTGTATGGGAAATCGTACATCTTTAGGTGTTTTGAAATAATTTTTTTTAATGTATAAGGTGTTTTGATATTGTTCAAACTTGCACAACGATAAATGCGGGCCGCATGCGGCCCGCACACTGCCCGAAAAACTAGTTATTATAATATATAAAGCTCGATTACCATTGACTCACTGACTGACATAAATGTTCTCCTAGAAGGAGACGAGTAGGAGCAACGTGATGTATGGCAAAAATGTTCGGGTGGTTTTGGTGAGTATGAGAAAAATCGAAAATCATAAAAATGACGCCTGCCAAGTAAAGATGGATGACGTATCTCAAAAACGGTACAAGATAGGTAGGGGGTGTTTGAACAAATGTCATAGGGAATCAGGAGAGCATTCGAATGACACCTGTCAAAAATCCAAAATGGCGGATTTCAAGATGGCCGCCATACAAAATGATCCGAGCCTGCTGAAGCGAGGCCTTTAGGCCGAGCTTCAGTAGGGGCGGAGCAGTTTGTATGGTGGCCGTCTTGAAATCCGACATTTTGGATGTGACCCACGTGCTCCTATCATTCTTTATACTGCATTTGGAGTGTTTTGCCTTCATTTTCGACTGAATTGGGAGTTTTTGTGGGATTTTTTACTGAATTTGGAGTAACTGTTCTACGTTAATGTAGTAGCGAGCCCGAAGGGCGAGCTCCTGGTGAGGCCGAAGGCCGAACTTTCGGCTCGCGAGGCCGAAGGCCGAGCGTATGGTGCGTGAGCCCGAAGGGCGAGCGCTTGGCGAGGCCGCAGGCCGAGCCGTGTTAGTAACTTGCGAGGCCGAAGGCCGAGCTCCGACTTGAGAGTATTTTCCACATCTCCGACTGGTCTCCATGGCAACTGCCCGCGGTATCCGAAGCACCTACGAGTGGGGTTCCTTAACAAAAGTGACTCAGAACCTTGGTACCATTCTGCCCGTACCACCTTTTTATGGCAGTAGGGTGAATCTGCTTTAGTGGCTACAGTATGGTTCTTTAGTGTATGAAGAGTTTGTATAAGATTTCATTTTTCTATTGGAGTTTTGAACACACTTTTTTTAACGTATTAGGTGTTTCTGTGAAATTTTCAAATGAGTAAAGATAGATGCGGGCCGCATGCGGCCCGCACACTGCCCGAAATACTAGTTAATTAATTAATAATATATAAAGCTCGATTACCACTGACTGACTGACTGACTCACTCATTGACATAAATGTTCTCCTAGAAGGAGACGAGTAGGAGCACAGTGATGTATGGCAAAAATGTTCGGGGGGTTTTGGTGAGTATGAGAAAAATCGAAAATCATTAAAAAGACGCCTGCCAAGTAAAGATGAATGACGTATCTCGAAAACGGTACAAGATAGGTAGGGGGTGTTTGAACAAATGTCATAGGGAATTGGAAGAGCAGTCGAATGACACCTGTCAAAAATCCAAAATGGCGGATTTCAAGATGGCCGCCATACAAAGTGATCCGAGCCTGCTGAAGCGAGGCCGTTAGGCCGAGCTTCAGTAGGGGCGGAGCAGTTTGTATGGTGGCCGTCTTGAAATCCGACATTTTGGATGTGTTTTACGTGCTCCTATCATTCTTTATACTGCATTTGGAGTGTTTTACCTTATATTTTCGACTGTATTAGGAGTTTTTGTGGGATTTTCGACTGAATTTGGAGTTACTGTCCTACATTGGTGTATAGCGAGCCCGAAGGGCGAGCTTCTGGTGAGGCCGAAGGCCGAACTTTCGGCTCGCGAGGCCGAAGGCCGAGCGCATGGTGCGTGAGCCCGAAGGGCGAGCGCTTGGCGAGGCCGGAGGCCGAGCCGTGTTAGTAACTTGCGAGGCCGAAGGCCGAGCTCCGACTTGAGAGTATTTTCCACATCTCCGACTGGTCTCCATGGCAACTGCCCGCGGTAACCGAAGCACCTACGAGTGGGGTTCCTTAACAAAAGTGACTCAGAACCTTGGTACCATTCTGCCCGTACCACCTTTTTATGGCAGTAGGGTGAATCTGCTTTAGTGGCTACAGTATGGTTCTTTATTGTATGGAGAGTTTATTTGGGATTTCATACTTCTATTGGTGTTTTGAACATACTTTTTTTAATGTCTCTGGTGTTTATTTGACAATTCCTACTGACTCAAGATAGATGCGGGCCGCATGCGGCCCGCACACTGCCCGAAATACTAGTTTATTATTATAATATATAAAGCTCGATTACCACTGACTGACATAAATGTTCTCCTAGAAGGAGACGAGTAGGAACAACGTGATGTATAGCAAAAATGTTCGGGTGGTTTTGGTGAGTATGAGAATAATCGAAAATCATAAAAATGACGCCTGCCAAGTAAAGATGGATGACGTATCTCAAAAACGGTAAGAGATAGGTAGGGGGTGTTTGAACAAATGTCATAGGGAATCGGAAGTTTAGTCGAATGACACCTGTCAAAAATCCAAAATGGTGGATTTCAAGATGGCCGCCATACAAAGTGATCCGAGCCTGCTGAAGCGAGGCCGTTAGGCCGAGCTTCAGTAGGGGCGGAGCAGTTTGTATGGTGGCCGTCTTGAAATCCGACATTTTGGATGTGTCTTACGTGCTCCTATCATTCTTTATACTGCATTTGGAGTGTTTTACCTTATATTTTCGACTGTATTAGGAGTTTTTGTGGGATTTTTGACTAAATTTGGAGTAACTGTCCTACATAAGTGAAGTAGCGAGCCCGAAGGGCGAGCTCCTGGTGAGGCCGAAGGCCGAACTTTCGGTCCGCGAGGCCGAAGGCCGAGCTTATGATGCGCGAGCCCGAAGGGCGAGTGCCTGGCGAGGCCGTAGGCCGAGCAGTGTTGGTAACATGCGAGGCCGAAGGCCGAGCTCCGACTAGAGAGTATTTTCCACATCTCCGATTGGTCTCCATGGCAACTGCCCGCGGTAACCGACGCAGCTACGAGTGGGGTTCCTTATTAAAAGTGACTCAGAACCTTGGTACCATTCTGCCCGTACCACCTTTTTATGGCAGTAGGGTGAATTTGGTTTGGTGATTACAGTACGGTTCTCTAATGTATAAAGTGTTTGTAGGGGAAATCGTACATCTTTAGGTGTTTTGAAATATTTTTTTTAATGTATAAGGTGTTTTGATATTGTTCAAACTTGCACAACGATAAATGCGGGCCGCATGCGGCCCGCACACTGCCCGAAATACTAGTTTATAATATATAAAGCTCGATTACCACTGACTGACTCACTGACTGACTGACTGACATAAATGTTCTCCTAGAAGGAGTAGAGTAGGGTTAAAATGATGTATGGCAAAAATGTTCGGGGGGTTTTGGTGAGTATGAGAAAAATCGAAAATCATTAAAAAGACGCCTGCCAAGTGATGATGGATGACGTATCTCGAAAACGGTAAGAGATAGGTAGGGGGTGTTTGAACAAATGTCATAGAGAATCGGGAGAGCAGTCGAATGACACCTGTCAAAAATCCAAAATGGCGGATTTCAAGATGGCCGCCATACAAAATGCTCCGAGCCTGCTGAAGCGAGGCCTTTAGGCCGAGCTTCAGTAGGGGCGGAGCAGTTTGTATGGTGGCCTTCTTGAAATCCGCCATTTTGGATTTGTCCCAGGTGCTCCTCTCATTCTTCATACTGCATTTGGAGTGTTTTACCTTATATTTTCGACTGTATTAGGAGTTTTTGTGGGTTTTTTGACTGAATTTGGAGTAACTGTTCTACATTAGTGTATAGCGAGCCCAAAGGGCAACCACCTGGTGAGGCCGAAGGCCGAACTTTCGGTCCGCGAGGCCGAAGGCCGAGCGAATGGTGCGCGAGCCCGAAGGGCGAGCGCTTGGCGAGGCCGCAGGCCGAGCCGTATTAGTAACTTGCGAGGCCGAAGGCCGAGCTCCGACTTGAGAGTATTTTCCACGTCACCGACTGGTCTCCATGGCAACTGCCTGCGGTAACCGAAGCACCTACGAGTGGGGTTCCTTAACAAAAGTGATTCAGAACCTTGGTACCATTCTGCCCGTACCACCTTTTTATGGCAGTAGGGTGAATTTGGTTTGGTGATAACAGTACGGTTCTCTATTGTATTAAGGGTTTGTATGGGAAATCGTACATCTTTAGGTGTTTTGAAATAATTTTTTTTAATGTATAAGGTGTTTTGATATTGTTCAAACTTGCACAACGATAAATGCGGGCCGCATGCGGCCCGCACACTGCCCGAAATACTAGTTTATAATATATAAAGCTCGATTACCACTGACTGACTCACTGACTGACTGACTGACATAAATGTTCTCCTAGAAGGAGTAGAGTAGGGTTAAAATGATGTATGGCAAAAATGTTCGGGGGGTTTTGGTGAGTATGAGAAAAATCGAAAATCATAAAAAGACGCCTGCCAAGTAAAGATGGATGACATATCTCAAAAACGGTACAAGATAGGTAGGGGGTGTTTGAACAAATGTCATAGGGAATCGGGAGAGCAGTCGGATGACATCTGTCAAAAATCCAAAATGGCGGATTTCAAGATGGCCGCCATACAAAATGATCCGAGCCTGCTGAAGCGAGGCCTTTAGGCCGAGCTTCAGTAGGGGCGGAGCAGTTTGTATGGTGGCCGTCTTGAAATCCGACATTTTGGATGTGACCCACGTGCTCCTATCATTCTTTATACTGCATTTGGAGTGTTTTGCCTTCATTTTCGACTGAATTGGGAGTTTTTGTGGGATTTTTTACTGAATTTGGAGTAACTGTTCTACGTTAATGTAGTAGCGAGCCCGAAGGGCGAGCTCCTGGTGAGGCCGAAGGCCGAACTTTCGGCTCGCGAGGCCGAAGGCCGAGCGTATGGTGCGTGAGCCCGAAGGGCGAGCGCTTGGCGAGGCCGCAGGCCGAGCCGTATTAGTAACTTGCGAGGCCGAAGGCCGAGCTCCGACTTGAGAGTTTTTTCCACGTCTCCGACTGGTCTCCATGGCAACTGCCCGCGGTAACCGAAGCACCTACGAGTGGGGTTCCTTAACAAAAGTGATTAAGAACCTGGGTACCATTGTGCCCGTACCTCCTTTTTAAGGCAGTAGGGTGAATCTGCTATAGTAGCTACAGTATGGTTCTCTACTGTATTACAAGTTTATATGGGATTTCATACTTCTATTGAAGTTTTGAACATATTTTTATTATGTATGAGGTGTTTTTGTGACAGTTCCTACTGACTCAAGATAGATGCGGGCCGCATGCGGCCCGCACACTGCCCGAAAAACTAGTTATTTATTTATTTATAATATATAAGGCTCGATTACCACTGACTGACTCACTGACTCACTGACATAAATGTTCTCCTAGAAGGAGCAGAGTAGGGTAAAAATGAAGTATGGCAAAAATGTTCGGCGGGTTTAGGTGAGTATGAGAAAAATCGAAAATCATTAAAAAGACGCCTGCCAAGTAAAGATGAATGACATATCTCAAAAACGGTACAAGATAGGTAGAGGGTGTTTGAACAAATGTCATAGGGAATTGGGAGAGCAGTCGGATGACATCTGTCAAAAATCCAAAATGGTGGATTTCAAGATGGCCGCCATACAAAGTGATCCGAGCCTGCTGAAGCGAGGCCGTTAGGCCGAGCTTCAGTAGAGGCGGAGCAGTTTGTATGGTGGCTGTCTTGAAATCCGACATTTTGGATGTGACCCACGTGCTCCTATCATTCTTTATACTGCATTTGGAGTGTTTTACCTAATATTTTCGACTGTATTAGGAGTTTTTGTGGGATTTTTGACTAAATTTGGAGTTACTGTCCTACATAAGTGAAGTAGCGAGCCCGAAGGGCGAGCTTCTGGTGAGGCCGAAGGCCGAACTTTCGGTCCGCGAGGCCGAAGGCCGAGCGTATGATGCGTGAGCCCGAAGGGCGAGCGCCTGGCGAGGCCGTAGGCCGAGCCGTATTAGTAACTTGCGAGGCCGAAGGCCGAGCTCCGACTTGAGAGTATTTTCCACATCTCCGACTGGTCTCCATGGCAACTGCCTGCGGTAACCGCAGCAACTACGAGTGGGGTTCCTTAACAAAAGTGACTCAGAACCTTGGTACCATTCTGCCCGTACCACCTTTTTATGGCAGTAGGGTGAATCTGCTTTAGTGGCTACAGTATGGTTCTTTATTGTATTGAGAGTTTATATGGGATTTCATTCTTCTATTGGAGTTTTGAACATACTTTTTTACAACGTATCATGAGTTTTGATATAGTTTAGTACTGCATAACGATAAATGCGGGCCGCATGCGGCCCGCACACTGCCCGAAGTACTAGTTATTTATTTATATTATATAAAGCTCGATTACCACTGACTGATTGACATAAATGTTCTCCTAGAAGGAGACGAGTAGGAACAACGTGATGTATGGCAAAAGTGTTCGGGTGGTTTCGGTGAGTATGAGAAAAATCGAAAATCATAAAAATGACGCCTGCCAAGTAAAGATGGATGACGTATCTCGAAAACGGTGCAAGATGGGTAGGGGGTGTTTGAACAAATGTCATAGGGAATAGGGAGAGCAGTCGAATGACACCTGTCAAAAATCCAAAATGGCGGATTTCAAGATGGCCGCCATACAAAATGATCCGAGCCTGCTGAAGCGAGGCCGTTAGGCCGAGCTTCAGTAGGGGCGGAGCAGTTTGTATGGTGGCTGTCTTGAAATCCGACATTTTGGATGTGACCCACATGCTCCTATCATTCTTTATACTGCATTTGGAGTGTTTTACCTTATATTTTCGACTGTATTAGGAGTTTTTGTGGGATTTTTGACTGAATTTGGAGTAACTGTCCTACATAAGTGTAGTAGCGAGCCCGAAGGGCGAGCTCCTGGTGAGGCCGAAGGCCGAACTTTCGGTCCGCGAGGCCGAAGGCCGAGCGTATGATGCGCGAGCCCGAAGGGCGAGCGCTTGGCGAGGCCGCAGGCCGAGCCGTGTTGGTAACTTGCGAGGCCGAAGGCCGAGCTCCGACTTGAGAGTTTTTCCCACGTCTCCGACTGGTCTCCAAGGCAACTGCCTGGTTCGATTCTGCCCGTATCACCTTTTTATGGCAGTAGGGTGAATTTGCTTTAGTGGCTACAGTATGGTTCTTTATTGTATGGAGAGTTTATTTGGGATTTCAAACTTCTATTGGAGTTTTGAACTTATTTTTTTTAAATGTACAAGGTGTTAACGTATTGTTTAATACTGCATAACGATAAATGCGGGCCGCATGCGGCCCGCACACTGCCCGAAATACTAGTTATTAATAATATATAAAGCTCGATTACCACTGACTGACTGACTGACTCACTCATTGACATAAATGTTCTCCTAGAAGGAGACGAGTAGGAGCACAGTGATGTATGGCAAAAATGTTCGGGGGGCTTAGGTGAGTATGAGAAAAATCGAAAATCATTAAAAAGACGCCTGCCAAGTGAAGATTGATGACGTATCTCGAAAACGGTAAGATATAGGTAGAGGGTGTTTGAACAAATGTCATAGGGAATCGGGAGAGCAGTCGAATGACACCTGTCAAAAATCCAAAATGGCGGATTTCAAGATGGCCGCCATACAAAGTGATCCGAGCCTGCTGAAGCGAGGCCGTTAGGCCGAGCTTCAGTAGGGGCGGAGCAGTTTGTATGGTGGCCGTCTTGAAATCCGACATTTTGGATGTGTCTTTCGTGCTCCTATCATTCTTTATACTGCATTGGGAGTGTTTTGCCTTCATTTTCGACTGAATTAGGAGTTTTTGTGCGATTTTTGACTGAATTTGGAGTTACTGTCCTACATAAGTGAAGTAGCGAGCCCGAAGGGCGAGCTCCTGGTGAGGCCGAAGGCCGAACTTTCGGTCCGCGAGGCCGAAGGCCGAGCGTATGATGCGCGAGCCTGAAGGGCGAGCGCCTGGCGAGGCCGTAGGCCGAGCCGTATTAGTAACTTGCGAGGCCGAAGGCCGAGCTCCGACTTGAGAGTGTTTTCCACATCTCCGACTGGTCTCCATGGCAACTGCCTGCGGTAACCGCAGCACCTACGAGTGGGGTTCCTTAACAAAAGTGACTCAGAACCTTGGTACCATTCTGCCCGTACCACCTTTTTATGGCAGTAGGGTGAATCTGCTTTAGTGGCTACAGTATGGTTCTTTATTGTATGGAGAGTTTATATGGGATTTCATACTTCTATTGGAGTTTTGAACACACTTTTTTTTTAATGTATCAGGTGTTTTTTTGACAGTTCCTACTGACTCAAGATAGATGCGGGCCGCATGCGGCCCGCACACTGCCCGAAATACTAGTTATTTATTATAATATATAAAGCTCGATTACCACTGACTGACTCACTGACTGACTGACTGACATAAATGTTCTCCTAGAAGGAGTAGAGTAGGGTTAAAATGATGTATGGAAAAAATGTTCAGGAGGTTTTGGTGAGTATGAGAAAAATCGAAAATCAAAAAAATGACGCCTGCCAAGTAAAGATGGATAACACATCTCGAAAACGGTAAGAGATAGGTAGGGGGTGTTTGAACAAATGTCATAGGGAATCGGGAGAGCAGTAGAATGACACCTGTCAAAAATCCAAAATGGCGGATTTCAAGATGGCCGCCATACAAAGTGATCCGAGTCTGCTGAAGCGAGGCTGCTAGGCCGAGGTTCAGTAGCGGCGGAGCACTTTGTATGGCGGCCATTTTGAAATCCGCCATTTTGGATGTGTCTGACGTGCTCCTATCATTCTTTATACTGCATTTGGAGTGTTTTACCTTATATTTTCGACTGTATTAGGAGTTTTTGTGGGATTTTCGACTGAATTTGGAGTTACTGTCCTACGTTAGTGTAGTAGCGAGCCCGAAGGGCGAGCTCCTGGTGAGGCCGAAGGCCGAACTTTCGGCTCGCGAGGCCGAAGGCCGAGCGTATGGTGCGTGAGCCCGAAGGGCGAGCGCTTGGCGAGGCCGCAGGCCGAGCCGTGTTAGTAACTTGCGAGGCCGAAGGCCGAGCTCCGACTTGAGAGTATTTTCCACATCTCCGACTGGTCTCCATGGCAACTGCCCGCGGTAACCGAAGCACCTACGAGTGGGGTTCCTTAACAAAAGTGACTCAGAACCTTGGTCCCATTCTGCCCGTACCACCTTTTTATGGCAGTAGGGTGAATTTGCTTTAGTGGCTACAGTATGGTTCTTTATTGTATTGAGAGTTTATATGGGATTTCATACTTCTATTGGAATTTTGAAATATTTTTTTTTTATGTAAAAGGAGTTTTGATATTGTTAAGTACTGCATAACGATAAATGCGGGCCGCATGCGGCCCGCACACTGCCCGAAAAACTAGTTTATAATATATAAAGCTCGATTACCACTCACTGACTGACTGACTGATTGACATAAATGTTCTCCTAGAAGGAGCAGAGTAGGGCTAAAATGATGTATGGCAAAAATGTTTGGGGGGTTTTGGTGAGTATGAGAAAAATCGAAAATCATTAAAAAGACGCCTGCCAAGTGATGATGGATGACGTATCTCGAAAACGGTAAGAGATAGGTAGGGGGTGTTTGAACAAATGTCATAGAGAATCGGGAGAGCAGTCGAATGACACCTGTCAAAAATCCAAAATGGCGGATTTCAAGATGGCCGCCATACAAAATGCTCCGAGCCTGCTGAAGCGAGGCCTTTAGGCCGAGCTTCAGTAGGGGCGGAGCAGTTTGTATGGTGGCCTTCTTGAAATCCGCCATTTTGGATTTGTCCCAGGTGCTCCTCTCATTCTTCATACTGCATTTGGAGTGTTTTACCTTATATTTTCGACTGTATTAGGAGTTTTTGTGGGTTTTTTGACTGAATTTGGAGTAACTGTTCTACATTAGTGTATAGCGAGCCCAAAGGGCAACCACCTGGTGAGGCCGAAGGCCGAACTTTCGGTCCGCGAGGCCGAAGGCCGAGCGAATGGTGCGCGAGCCCGAAGGGCGAGCGCTTGGCGAGGCCGCAGGCCGAGCCGTATTAGTAACTTGCGAGGCCGAAGGCCGAGCTCCGACTTGAGAGTATTTTCCACGTCACCGACTGGTCTCCATGGCAACTGCCTGCGGTAACCGAAGCACCTACGAGTGGGGTTCCTTAACAAAAGTGATTCAGAACCTTGGTACCATTCTGCCCGTACCACCTTTTTATGGCAGTAGGGTGAATTTGGTTTGGTGATAACAGTACGGTTCTCTATTGTATTAAGGGTTTGTATGGGAAATCGTACATCTTTAGGTGTTTTGAAATAATTTTTTTTAATGTATAAGGTGTTTTGATATTGTTCAAACTTGCACAACGATAAATGCGGGCCGCATGCGGCCCGCACACTGCCCGAAATACTAGTTTATAATATATAAGGCTCGATTACCACTGACTGACTCACTGACTCACTGACATAAATGTTCTCCTAGAAGGAGCAGAGTAGGGTAAAAATGAAGTATGGCAAAAATGTTCGGCGGGTTTAGGTGAGTATGAGAAAAATCGAAAATCATTAAAAAGACGCCTGCCAAGTAAAGATGAATGACATATCTCAAAAACGGTACAAGATAGGTAGAGGGTGTTTGAACAAATGTCATAGGGAATTGGGAGAGCAGTCGGATGACATCTGTCAAAAATCCAAAATGGTGGATTTCAAGATGGCCGCCATACAAAGTGATCCGAGCCTGCTGAAGCGAGGCCGTTAGGCCGAGCTTCAGTAGAGGCGGAGCAGTTTGTATGGTGGCTGTCTTGAAATCCGACATTTTGGATGTGACCCACGTGCTCCTATCATTCTTTATACTGCATTTGGAGTGTTTAACCTTATATTTTCGACTGTATTAGGAGTTTTTGTGGGATTTTGGACTGAATTTGGAGTTACTGTCCTACGTTAGTGTAGTAGCGAGCCCGAAGGGCGAGCTCCTGGTGAGGCCGAAGGCCGAACTTTCGGCTCGCGAGGCCGAAGGCCGAGCGTATTGTGCGTGAGCCCGAAGGGCGAGCGCTTGGCGAGGCCGCAGGCCAAGCCGTGTTAGTAACTTGCGAGGCCGAAGGCCGAGCTCCGACTTGAGAGTATTTTCCACGTCACCGACTGGTCTCCATGGCAACTGCCCGCGGTAACCGAAGCACCTACGAATGGGGTTCCTTAACAAAAGTGACTCAGAACCTTGGTTCCATTCTGCCCGTACCACCTTTTTATGGCAGTAGGGTGAATCTGCTTTAGTGGCTACAGTATGGTTCATTATTGTATTGAGAGTTTATATGGGATTTCATACTTCTATTGGAGTTTTGGACACTTTTTTTTTATGTATAACGTTTTTTTATGACAGTTCCTACTGACTTAAGATAGATGCGGGCCGCATGCGGCCCGCACACTGCCCGAAAAACTAGTATTATAATATATAAAGCTCGATTACCATTGACTCACTGACTGACATAAATGTTCTCCTAGAAGGAGACGAGTAGGAGCAACGTGATGTATAGCAAAAATGTTCGGGGGGTTTTGGTGAGTATGAGAAAAATCGAAAATCATTAAAAAGACGCCTGCCAACTGAAGATGGATGACGTATCTCAAAAACGGTAAGAGATAGGTAGGGGGTGTTTGAACAAATGTCATAGGGAATTGGGAAAGCAGTCGAATGACACCTGTCAAAAATCCAAAATGGCGGATTTCAAGATGGCCGCCATACAAATTGATCCGAGCCTGCTGAAGCGAGGCCTTTAGGCCGAGCTTCAGTAGGGGCGGAGCAGTTTGTATGGTGGCCATCTTGAAATCCGACATTTTGGATGTGTCCCACGTGCTCCTATCATTCTTTATACTGCATTTGGAGCGTTTTACTTTTATATTAGACTGTATTAGGAGTTTTTGTGGGATTTTTGACTGAATTTGGAGTAACTGTCCTACATTAGTGCAGTTGCGAGCCCGAAGGGCGAGCTCCTGGTGAGGCCGAAGGCCGAACTTTCGGTCCGCGAGGCCGAAGGCCGAGCGTATGATGCGCGAGCCCGAAGGGCGAGCGCTTGGCGAGGCCGCAGGCCGAGCCGTGTTAGTAACTTGCGAGGCTGAAGGCCGAGCTCCGACTTTAGAATATTTTCTACATCTTCGACTGGTCTCCATGGCAACTGACCGCGGTAACCGAAGCACCTACGAGTGGGGTTCCTTAACAAAAGTGACTCAGAACCTTGGTACCATTCTGCCCGTACCACCTTTTTATGGCAGTAGGGTGAATTTGGTTTGGTGGCTACAGTTTGTTTCTTTATTGTATTGAGAGTTTATATGGGATTTCATACTTCTATTGGAGTTTTGAACACACTTTTTTTTACGTATTAGGTGTCTTGATATAAGTTAAAATTGCACAACGATAAATGCGGGCCGCATGCGGCCCGCACACTGCCCGAAATACTAGTATATTATATAAAGCTCGATTACCACTGACTGATTGACATAAATGTTCTCCTAGAAGGAGACGAGTAGGAACAACGTGATGTATGGCAAAAGTGTTCGGGTGGTTTCGGTGAGTATGAGAAAAATCGAAAATCATAAAAATGACGCCTGCCAAGTAAAGATGGATGACGTATCTCGAAAACGGTGCAAGATGGGTAGGGGGTGTTTGAACAAATGTCATAGGGAATAGGGAGAGCAGTCGAATGACACCTGTCAAAAATCCAAAATGGCGGATTTCAAGATGGCCGCCATACAAAATGATCCGAGCCTGCTGAAGCGAGGCCGTTAGGCCGAGCTTCAGTAGGGGCGGAGCAGTTTGTATGGTGGCTGTCTTGAAATCCGACATTTTGGATGTGACCCACATGCTCCTATCATTCTTTATACTGCATTTGGAGTGTTTTACCTTATATTTTCGACTGTATTAGGAGTTTTTGTGGGATTTTTGACTGAATTTGGAGTAACTGTCCTACATAAGTGTAGTAGCGAGCCCGAAGGGCGAGCTCCTGGTGAGGCCGGAGGCCGAACTTTCGGTCCGCGAGGCCGAAGGCCGAGCGTATGATGCGCGAGCCCGTAGGGCGAGCGCTTGGCGAGGCCGCAGGCCGAGCCGTGTTGGTAACTTGCGAGGCCGAAGGCCGAGCTCCGACTTGAGAGTTTTTTCCAAGTCTCCGACTGGTCTCCATGGCAACTGCCCGCGGTAAGCAAAGCACCTACGAGTGGGGTTCCTTAACAAAAGTGACTCAGAACCTTGGTCCCATTCTGCCCGTACTACCTTTTTATGCCAGTAGGGTGAATTTGCTTTAGTGGCTACAGTATGGTTCTTTATTGTATGGAGACTTTATTTGGGATTTCATACTTCTATTGGAGTTTTGAACTTTTTTTTTTTAAATGTATAAGCGGTTAAGGTAAAGTTTACTACTGCATAACGATAAATGCGGGCCGCATGCGGCCCGCACACTGCCCGAAAAACTAGTTTATAATATATAAAGCTCGATTACCACTGACTGACTGACATAAATGTTCTCCTAGAAGGAGACGAGTAGGAGCAACGTGATGTATGGCAAAAATGTTTGGAAGGTTTTGGTGAGTATGAGAAAAATCGAAAATCATTAAAAAGACGTCTGCCAAGTAAAAATGGATGGCGTATCTCGAAAACGGTAAGACATAGGTAAGGGGTGTTTGAACAAATGTCATAGGGAATCGGGAGAGCAGTCGAATGACACCTGTCAAAAATCCAAAATGGCGGATTTCAAGATGGCTGCCATACAAAGTGATCCGAGCCTGCTGAAGCGAGGCCGTTAGGCCGAGCTTCAGTAGGGGCGGAGCAGTTTGTATGGTGGCCATCTTGAAATCTGACATTTTGGATGTGTCTTACGTGCTCCTATCATTCTTTATACTGCATTTGGAGTGTTTTACCATTATTTTCGACTGTATTAGGAGTTTTTGTGGGATTTTTGACTGAATTTGGAGTTACTGTCCTACATAAGTGTAGTAGCGAGCCCGAAGGGCGAGCTCCTCGTGAGGCCGAAGGCCGAACTTTCGGTTCGCGAGGCCGAAGGCCGAGCGTATGACGCGCGAGCCCGAAGGGCGAGCGCTTGGCGAGGCCGCAGGCCGAGCCGTGTTGGTAACTTGCGAGGCCGAAGGCCGAGTTCCAACTTGAGAGTATTTTCCACGTCTCCGACTGGTCTCCATGGCAACTGCCCGCGGTAAGCGAAGCACCTACGAGTGGGGTTCCTTAACAAAAGTGACTCAGAACCTTGGTCTCATTCTGCCCGTACCACCTTTTTATGGCAGTAGGGTGAATCTGTTTTAGTGGCTACAGTATTGTTCTTTATTGTATTGAGAGTTAATATGCGATTTCATTCTTCTAATGGAGTTTTGAACTTACTTTTTTTAATGTATAAGGTGTTTTGATATTGTTCAAACTTGCACAACGATAAATGCGGGCCGCATGCGGCCCGCACACTGCCCGAAAAACTAGTTATTATTATTTATAATATATAAAGCTCGATTACCACTCACTGACTGACTGACTGACTGATTGACATAAATGTTCTCCTAGAAGGAGTAGAGTAGGGTTAAAATGATGTATGGAAAAAATGTTCAGGAGGTTTTGGTGAGTATGAGAAAAATCGAAAATCAAAAAAATGACGCCTGCCAAGTAAAGATGGATAACACATCTCGAAAACGGTAAGAGATAGGTAGGGGGTGTTTGAACAAATGTCATAGGGAATCGGGAGAGCAGTAGAATGACACCTGTCAAAAATCCAAAATGGCGGATTTCAAGATGGCCGCCATACAAAGTGATCCGAGTCTGCTGAAGCGAGGCTGCTAGGCCGAGGTTCAGTAGCGGCGGAGCACTTTGTATGGCGGCCATTTTGAAATCCGCCATTTTGGATGTGTCTGACGTGCTCCTATCATTCTTTATACTGCATTTGGAGTGTTTTACCTTATATTTTCGACTGTATTAGGAGTTTTTGTGGGATTTTCGACTGAATTTGGAGTTACTGTCCTACGTTAGTGTAGTAGCGAGCCCGAAGGGCGAGCTCCTGGTGAGGCCGAAGGCCGAACTTTCGGCTCGCGAGGCCGAAGGCCGAGCGTATGGTGCGTGAGCCCGAAGGGCGAGCGCTTGGCGAGGCCGCAGGCCGAGCCGTGTTAGTAACTTGCGAGGCCGAAGGCCGAGCTCCGACTTGAGAGTATTTTCCACATCTCCGACTGGTCTCCATGGCAACTGCCCGCGGTAACCGAAGCACCTACGAGTGGGGTTCCTTAACAAAAGTGACTCAGAACCTTGGTCCCATTCTGCCCGTACCACCTTTTTATGGCAGTAGGGTGAATTTGCTTTAGTGGCTACAGTATGGTTCTTTATTGTATTGAGAGTTTATATGGGATTTCATACTTCTATTGGAATTTTGAAATATTTTTTTTTTATGTAAAAGGAGTTTTGATATTGTTAAGTACTGCATAACGATAAATGCGGGCCGCATGCGGCCCGCACACTGCCCGAAAAACTAGTTTATAATATATAAAGCTCGATTACCACTCACTGACTGACTGACTGATTGACATAAATGTTCTCCTAGAAGGAGCAGAGTAGGGCTAAAATGATGTATGGCAAAAATGTTTGGGGGGTTTTGGTGAGTATGAGAAAAATCGAAAATCATTAAAAAGACGCCTGCCAAGTGATGATGGATGACGTATCTCGAAAACGGTAAGAGATAGGTAGGGGGTGTTTGAACAAATGTCATAGAGAATCGGGAGAGCAGTCGAATGACACCTGTCAAAAATCCAAAATGGCGGATTTCAAGATGGCCGCCATACAAAATGCTCCGAGCCTGCTGAAGCGAGGCCTTTAGGCCGAGCTTCAGTAGGGGCGGAGCAGTTTGTATGGTGGCCTTCTTGAAATCCGCCATTTTGGATTTGTCCCAGGTGCTCCTCTCATTCTTCATACTGCATTTGGAGTGTTTTACCTTATATTTTCGACTGTATTAGGAGTTTTTGTGGGTTTTTTGACTGAATTTGGAGTAACTGTTCTACATTAGTGTATAGCGAGCCCAAAGGGCAACCACCTGGTGAGGCCGAAGGCCGAACTTTCGGTCCGCGAGGCCGAAGGCCGAGCGAATGGTGCGCGAGCCCGAAGGGCGAGCGCTTGGCGAGGCCGCAGGCCGAGCCGTATTAGTAACTTGCGAGGCCGAAGGCCGAGCTCCGACTTGAGAGTATTTTCCACGTCACCGACTGGTCTCCATGGCAACTGCCTGCGGTAACCGAAGCACCTACGAGTGGGGTTCCTTAACAAAAGTGATTCAGAACCTTGGTACCATTCTGCCCGTACCACCTTTTTATGGCAGTAGGGTGAATTTGGTTTGGTGATAACAGTACGGTTCTCTATTGTATTAAGGGTTTGTATGGGAAATCGTACATCTTTAGGTGTTTTGAAATAATTTTTTTTAATGTATAAGGTGTTTTGATATTGTTCAAACTTGCACAACGATAAATGCGGGCCGCATGCGGCCCGCACACTGCCCGAAATACTAGTTTATAATATATAAGGCTCGATTACCACTGACTGACTCACTGACTCACTGACATAAATGTTCTCCTAGAAGGAGCAGAGTAGGGTAAAAATGAAGTATGGCAAAAATGTTCGGCGGGTTTAGGTGAGTATGAGAAAAATCGAAAATCATTAAAAAGACGCCTGCCAAGTAAAGATGAATGACATATCTCAAAAACGGTACAAGATAGGTAGAGGGTGTTTGAACAAATGTCATAGGGAATTGGGAGAGCAGTCGGATGACATCTGTCAAAAATCCAAAATGGTGGATTTCAAGATGGCCGCCATACAAAGTGATCCGAGCCTGCTGAAGCGAGGCCGTTAGGCCGAGCTTCAGTAGAGGCGGAGCAGTTTGTATGGTGGCTGTCTTGAAATCCGACATTTTGGATGTGACCCACGTGCTCCTATCATTCTTTATACTGCATTTGGAGTGTTTAACCTTATATTTTCGACTGTATTAGGAGTTTTTGTGGGATTTTGGACTGAATTTGGAGTTACTGTCCTACGTTAGTGTAGTAGCGAGCCCGAAGGGCGAGCTCCTGGTGAGGCCGAAGGCCGAACTTTCGGCTCGCGAGGCCGAAGGCCGAGCGTATTGTGCGTGAGCCCGAAGGGCGAGCGCTTGGCGAGGCCGCAGGCCAAGCCGTGTTAGTAACTTGCGAGGCCGAAGGCCGAGCTCCGACTTGAGAGTATTTTCCACGTCACCGACTGGTCTCCATGGCAACTGCCCGCGGTAAGCAAAGCACCTACGAGTGGGGTTCCTTAACAAAAGTGACTCAGAACCTTGGTCCCATTCTGCCCGTACTACCTTTTTATGCCAGTAGGGTGAATTTGCTTTAGTGGCTACAGTATGGTTCTTTATTGTATGGAGACTTTATTTGGGATTTCATACTTCTATTGGAGTTTTGAACTTTTTTTTTTTAAATGTATAAGCGGTTAAGGTAAAGTTTACTACTGCATAACGATAAATGCGGGCCGCATGCGGCCCGCACACTGCCCGAAAAACTAGTTTATAATATATAAAGCTCGATTACCACTGACTGACTGACATAAATGTTCTCCTAGAAGGAGACGAGTAGGAGCAACGTGATGTATGGCAAAAATGTTTGGAAGGTTTTGGTGAGTATGAGAAAAATCGAAAATCATTAAAAAGACGTCTGCCAAGTAAAAATGGATGGCGTATCTCGAAAACGGTAAGACATAGGTAAGGGGTGTTTGAACAAATGTCATAGGGAATCGGGAGAGCAGTCGAATGACACCTGTCAAAAATCCAAAATGGCGGATTTCAAGATGGCTGCCATACAAAGTGATCCGAGCCTGCTGAAGCGAAGCCGTTAGGCCGAGCTTCAGTAGGGGCGGAGCAGTTTGTATGGTGGCCATCTTGAAATCTGACATTTTGGATGTGTCTTACGTGCTCCTATCATTCTTTATACTGCATTTGGAGTGTTTTACCATTATTTTCGACTGTATTAGGAGTTTTTGTGGGATTTTTGACTGAATTTGGAGTTACTGTCCTACATAAGTGTAGTAGCGAGCCCGAAGGGCGAGCTCCTCGTGAGGCCGAAGGCCGAACTTTCGGTTCGCGAGGCCGAAGGCCGAGCGTATGACGCGCGAGCCCGAAGGGCGAGCGCTTGGCGAGGCCGCAGGCCGAGCCGTGTTGGTAACTTGCGAGGCCGAAGGCCGAGTTCCAACTTGAGAGTATTTTCCACGTCTCCGACTGGTCTCCATGGCAACTGCCCGCGGTAAGCGAAGCACCTACGAGTGGGGTTCCTTAACAAAAGTGACTCAGAACCTTGGTCTCATTCTGCCCGTACCACCTTTTTATGGCAGTAGGGTGAATCTGTTTTAGTGGCTACAGTATTGTTCTTTATTGTATTGAGAGTTAATATGCGATTTCATTCTTCTAATGGAGTTTTGAACTTACTTTTTTTAATGTATAAGGTGTTTTGATATTGTTCAAACTTGCACAACGATAAATGCGGGCCGCATGCGGCCCGCACACTGCCCGAAAAACTAGTTATTATTATTTATAATATATAAAGCTCGATTACCACTCACTGACTGACTGATTGACATAAATGTTCTCCTAGAAGGAGTAGAGTAGGGTTAAAATGATGTATGGAAAAAATGTTCAGGAGGTTTTGGTGAGTATGAGAAAAATCGAAAATCAAAAAAATGACGCCTGCCAAGTAAAGATGGATAACACATCTCGAAAACGGTAAGAGATAGGTAGGGGGTGTTTGAACAAATGTCATAGGGAATCGGGAGAGCAGTAGAATGACACCTGTCAAAAATCCAAAATGGCGGATTTCAAGATGGCCGCCATACAAAGTGATCCGAGTCTGCTGAAGCGAGGCTGCTAGGCCGAGGTTCAGTAGCGGCGGAGCACTTTGTATGGCGGCCATTTTGAAATCCGCCATTTTGGATGTGTCTGACGTGCTCCTATCATTCTTTATACTGCATTTGGAGTGTTTTACCTTATATTTTCGACTGTATTAGGAGTTTTTGTGGGATTTTCGACTGAATTTGGAGTTACTGTCCTACGTTAGTGTAGTAGCGAGCCCGAAGGGCGAGCTCCTGGTGAGGCCGAAGGCCGAACTTTCGGCTCGCGAGGCCGAAGGCCGAGCGTATGGTGCGTGAGCCCGAAGGGCGAGCGCTTGGCGAGGCCGCAGGCCGAGCCGTGTTAGTAACTTGCGAGGCCGAAGGCCGAGCTCCGACTTGAGAGTATTTTCCACATCTCCGACTGGTCTCCATGGCAACTGCCCGCGGTAACCGAAGCACCTACGAGTGGGGTTCCTTAACAAAAGTGACTCAGAACCTTGGTCCCATTCTGCCCGTACCACCTTTTTATGGCAGTAGGGTGAATTTGCTTTAGTGGCTACAGTATGGTTCTTTATTGTATTGAGAGTTTATATGGGATTTCATACTTCTATTGGAATTTTGAAATATTTTTTTTTTATGTAAAAGGAGTTTTGATATTGTTAAGTACTGCATAACGATAAATGCGGGCCGCATGCGGCCCGCACACTGCCCGAAAAACTAGTTATTATTAATTAATTAATAATATATAAAGCTCGATTACCACTCACTGACTGACTGACTGACTGATTGACATAAATGTTCTCCTAGAAGGAGACGAGTAGGGCTAAAATGATGTATGGCAAAAATGTTCGGGGGGTTTTGGTGAGTATGAGAAAAATCGAAAATCATAAAAAAGACGCCTGCCAAGTAAAGATGGATGACATATCTCAAAAACGGTACAAGATAGGTAGGGGGTGTTTGAACAAATGTCATAGGGAATCGGGAGAGCAGTCGAATGACACCTGTCAAAAATCCAAAATGGCGGATTTCAAGATGGCCGCCATACAAAATGCTCCGAGCCTGCTGAAGCGAGGCCGTTAGGCCGAGGTTCAGTAGGGGCGGAGCAGTTTGTATGGGGGCCTTCTTGAAATCCGCCATTTTGGAGTTGTCCCAGGTGCTCCTATCATTCTTTATACTGCATTTGGAGTGTATTACCTTATATTTTCGACTGTATGAGGAGTTTTTGTGGGATTTTTGACTGAATTTGGAGTTACTGTCCTACATAAGTGTAGTAGCGAGCCCGAAGGGCGAGCTCCTGGTGAGGCCGAAGGCCGAACTTTCGGTCCGCGAGGCCGAAGGCCGAGCGTATAATGCGCGAGCCCGAAGGGCGAGCGCTTGGCGAGGCCGCAGGCCGAGCCGTTTTAGTAACTTGCGAGGCCGAAGGCCGAGCTCCGACTTGAGAGTATTTTCCACGTCACCGACTGGTCTCCATGGCAACTGCCTGCGGTAACCGAAGCACCTACGAGTGGGGTTCCTTAACAAAAGTGACTCAGAACCTTGGTCCCATTCTGCCCGCACCACCTTTTTATGGCAGTAGGGTGAATTTGCTTTAGTGGCTACAGTATGGTTCTTTATTGTATTGAGAGTTTATATGGGATTTCATACTTCTATTGGAGTTTTGAACACATTTTTTTTTGTATCAGGTGTTTTTTTGACAGTTCCTACTGACTCAAGATAGATGCGGGCCGCATGCGGCCCGCACACTGCCCGAAATACTAGTTTATAATATATAAAGCTCGATTACCACTCACTGACTGACTGACTGATTGACATAAATGTTCTCCTAGAAGGAGCAGAGTAGGGTTAAAATCATGTATGGCAAAAATGTTCGGGGGGTTTTGGTGAGTATGAGAAAAATCGAAAATCATAAAAAAGACGCCTGCCAAGTAAAGATGGATGACATATCTCAAAAACGGTACAAGATAGGTAGGGGGTGTTTGAACAAATGTCATAGGGAATCGGGAGAGCAGTCGAATGACGTCTGTCAAAAATCCAAAATGGCGGATTTCAAGATGGCCGCCATACAAAATGCTCCGAGCCTGCTGAAGCGAGGCCGTTAGGCCGAGGTTCAGTAGGGGCGGAGCAGTTTGTATGGGGGCCTTCTTGAAATCCGCCATTTTGGAGTTGTCCCAGGTGCTCCTATCATTCTTTATACTGCATTTGGAGTGTATTACCTTATATTTTCGACTGTATGAGGAGTTTTTGTGGGATTTTTGACTGAATTTGGAGTTACTGTCCTACATAAGTGTAGTAGCGAGCCCGAAGGGCGAGCTCCTGGTGAGGCCGAAGGCCGAACTTTCGGTCCGCGAGGCCGAAGGCCGAGCGTATGGTGCGTGAGCCCGAAGGGCGAACGCTTGGCGAGGCCGTAGGCCGAGCCGTATTAGTAACTTGCGAGGCCGAAGGCCGAGCTCCGACTTGAGAGTTTTTTTTACGTCTCCGACTGGTCTCCATGGCAACTGCCCGCGGTAACCGAAGCACCTACGTGTGGGGTTTCTTAACAAAAGTGACTCAGAAACTTGGTACCATTCTGCCCGTACCAACTTTTTATGTCAGTAGGGTGAATCTGGTTTGGTGGCTATAGTTTGTTTCTTTATTGTATTAAGAGTTTGTATCGGATTTCACACTTCTATTGGAGTTTTGAACATACTAATTTTGTATGTATCAGGTGTTTTTTTGACAGTTCCTACTGACTTAAGATAGATGCGGGCCGCATGCGGCCCGCACACTGCCCGAAATACTAGTTATTATTTATAATATATAAAGCTCGATTACCACTGACTCACTGACTCACTGACATAAATGTTCTCCTAGAAGGAGCAGAGTAGGGTAAAAATGAAGTATGGCAAAAATGTTTGGGTGGTTTTGGTGAGTATGAGAAAAATCGAAAATCATTAAAAAGACGCCTGCCAAATTAAGATGGATGACGTTTCTCGAAAACTGTAAGAGATAGGTAGGGGGTGTTTGAACAAATGTCATAGGGAATCGGGAGAGCAGTCGAATGACACCTGTCAAAAATCCAAAATGGCGGATTTCAAGATGGCCGCCATACAAAGTGATCCGAGCCTGCTGAAGCGAGGCCGTTAGGCCGAGCTTCAGTAGGGGCGGAGCAGTTTGTATGGTGGCCATCTTGAAATCCGACATTTTAGATGTGTCAAACGTGCTCCTCTCATTCTTCATACTGCATTTGGAGTATTTTACCTTTATTTTCGACTGTATTAGGAGTTTTTGTGGGATTTTGGACTGAATTTGGAGTAACTGTCCTACGTTAGTGTATAGCGAGCCCGAAGGGCGAGCTTCTGGTGAGGCCGAAGGCCGAACTTTCGGTCCGCGAGGCCGAAGGCCGAGCGTATGGTGCGTGAGCCCGAAGGGCGAGCGCTTGGCGAGGCCGCAGGCCGAGCCGTATTAGTAACTTGCGAGGCCGAAGGCCGAGCTCCGATTTGAGAGTTTTTTTCCACGTTTTCGACTGGTCTCCATGGCAACTGCCCGCGGTAACCGACGCACCTACGAGTGGGGTTCCTTTACAAAAGTGACTCAGAACCTTGGTCCCATTCTGCCCGTACCACCTTTTTATGGCAGTAGGGTGAATTTGCTTTAGTGGCTACAGTATGGTTCTTTATTGTATTGAGAGTTTATATGGGATTTCATACTTCTATTGGAGTTTTGAACACATTTTCTTTTGTATCAGGTGTTTTTTTGACAGTTCCTACTGACTCAAGATAGATGCGGGCCGCATGCGGCCCGCACACTGCCCGAAAAACTAGTTATAATATATAAAGCTCGATTACCATTGACTCACTGACTGACATAAATGTTCTCCTAGAAGGAGCAGAGTAGGGTTAAAATGATGTATGGCAAAAATGTTCGGGGGGTTTTGGTGAGTACGAGAAAAATCGAAAATCATAAAAATGACGCCTGCCAAGTAAAGATGGATGACATATCTCAAAAACGGTACCAGATAGGTCGGGGGTGTTTGAACAAATGTCATAGGGGATCGGGTGAGCAGTCGAATGACACCTGCCAAAAATCCAAAATGGCGGATTTCAAGATGGCCGCCATACAAAATGATCCGAGCCTGCTGAAGCGAGGCCGTTAGGCCGAGCTTCAGTAGGGGCGGAGCAGTTTGTATGGTGGCCGTCTTGAAATCCGACATTTTGGATGTGACCCACGTGCTCCTATCATTCTTTATACTGCATTTGGAGTGATTTACCCTATATTTTCGACTGTATTAGGAGTTTTTGTGGGATTTTCGACTGAATTTGGAGTTACTGTCCTACATTAGTGAAGTTGCGAGCCCGAAGGGCGAGCTCCTGGTGAGGCCGAAGGCCGAACTTTCGGTCCGCTAGGCCGAAGGCCGAGCGTATGATGCGCGAGCCCGTAGGGCGAGCCCTTTGCGAGGCCGCAGGCCGAGCCGTGTTAGTAACTTGCGAGGCCGAAGGCCGAGCTCCGACTTGAGAGTATTTTCCACATCTCCGACTGGTCTCCATGGCAACTGCCCGCGGTAACCGAAGCACCTACGAGTGTGGTTCCTTAACAAAAGTGACTCAGAAACTTGGTCCGATTTTGCCCGTACTACCTTTTTGTGGCAGTAGGGTGAATCTGCTTTAGTGGCTACAGTATGGTTCTTTATTGTATTGAGAGTTTATATGGGATTTCATACTTCTATTGGAGTTTCGGACATTACTTTTTTTTAATGTATAACGTGCTTTTATGACAGTCACAACTGACTCAAGATAGATGCGGGCCGCATGCGGCCCGCACACTGCCCGAAAAACTAGTTATTTATAATATATAAAGCTCGATTACCACTCACTGACTGACTGACTGATTGACATAAATGTTCTCCTAGAAGGAGCAGAGTAGGGTAAAAATGAAGTATGGCAAAAATGTTCGGGGGGTTTTAGTGAGTATGAGAAAAATCGAAAATCATTAAAAAGACGCCTGCCAAGTAAAGATGAATGACGTATCTCGAAAACGATGCAAGATAGGTTGGGGGTGTTTGAACAAATGTCATAGGGAATCGGGAGAGCAGTCGAGTGACACCTGTCAAAAATCCAAAATGGCGGATTTCAAGATGGCCGCCATACAAAGTGATCCGAGCCTGCTGAAGCGAGGCCGTGAGGCCGAGCTTCAGTAGGGGTAATCCGACTTGAGAGTATTTTCCACGTCACCGACTGGTCTCCATGGCAACTGCCTGCGGTAACCGAAGCACCTACGAGTGGGGTTCCTTAACAAAAGTGACTCAGAACCTTGGTCCCATTCTGCCCGCACCACCTTTTTATGGCAGTAGGGTGAATTTGCTTTAGTGGCTACAGTATGGTTCTTTATTGTATTGAGAGTTTATATGGGATTTCATTTCATACTTCTAATGGAGTTTTGAACACATTTTTTTTTGTATCAGGTGTTTTTTTGACAGTTCCTACTGACTCAAGATAGATGCGGGCCGCATGCGGCCCGCACACTGCCCGAAATACTAGTTATTTATAATATATAAAGCTCGATTACCACTGACTGACTCACTGACTGACTGACTGACATAAATGTTCTCCTAGAAGGAGTAGAGTAGGGTTAAAATGATGTAGGACAAAAATGTTCGGGGGGTTTTGGTGAGTATGAGAAAAATCGAAAATCATTAAAAAGACGCCTGCCAAGTAAAGATGGATGACATATCTCAAAAACGGTAAGAGATAGGTAGGGGGTGTTTGAACAAATGTCATAGGGAATCTGGAGAGCAGTCGAATGACACCTGTCAAAAATCCAAAATGGCGGATTTCAAGATGGCCGCCATACAAATTGATCCGAGCCTGCTGAAGCGAGGCCGTTAGGCCGAGGTTCAGTAGGGGCGGAGCAGTTTGTATGATGGCCTTCTTGAAATCCGCCATTTTGGATTTGTCCCAGGTGCTCCTATCATTCTTTATACTGCATTTGGAGTGTATTACCTTATATTTTCGACTGTATTAGGAGTTTTTGTGGGATTTTTGACTGAATTTGGAGTTACTGTCCTACATAAGTGTAGTAGCGAGCCCGAAGGGCGAGCTCCTGGTGAGGCCGAAGGCCGAACTTTCAGTCCGCGAGGCCGAAGGCCGAGCGTATGACGCGCGAGCCCGAAGGGCGAGCTCTTGGCGAGGCCGCAGGCCGAGCCATGTTGGTAACTTGCGAGGCCGAAGGCCGAGCTCCGACTTGAGAGTTTTTTCCACGTCTCCGACTGGTCTCCATGGCAACTGCCCGCGGTAAGCGAAGCACCTACGAGTGGGGTTCCTTAACAAAAGTGACTCAGAACCTTGGTACCTTTCTGCCCGTACCACCTTTTTATGGCAGTAGGGTGAATCTGTTTTAGTGGCTACAGTATTGTTCTTTATTGTATTGAGTATTAATATGGGATTTCATACTTCTAATGGAGTTTTGAACATACTTTTTTTAATGTATAAGGTGTTTTGATATTGTTCAAACTTGCACAACGATAAATGCGGGCCGCATGCGGCCCGCACACTGCCCGAAAAACTAGTTATTATTATTATTATTATAATATATAAAGCTGGATTACCGTACACTGACTGACTGACTGATTCACTGACTGACATCATTGTTCTCCCAGAAGGAGTCGAGTAGGAAGAAAGTAATGTATAGCAAAAATGTTCTAGGGGTTTGGGGGAGTATGGGAAAAATCCGAAAACTCAAAGATGACGTCTGCCAAGTAAAATTGGATGGCGTATCTCTGAAACGGTAAGAGATAGGTAGGGGGTGCTTGACCAAATGTCATAGGGAATCGGGAGAGCAGTCGGATGACTTTTGTTAAAAATCCAAAATAGCGGATTTCAAAATGGCCGCCATACAAAATCCTTCGATCCCTCAAAAAAGTAGCTGGTTCTACCAGAAAGAGTTGAGTACGGTTATAGTAATGTATGACGAAAATGACTAAGGGGTTTAGGTGAGTAGGGGAAAAATTAAAAACCCTAGAAATGACGCCTGCCAAGTAAAGGTGGACTACGTATCTCGAAAACGGTAAGAGATAGGTTGGGGGTGTTTGAACAAATGTCATAGGGAATCGGAAGAGCAGTCGAATGACACCTGTCAAATGTGCTACTCTCATTCTTCATACATTATTTGGAGTATTTAACCTTACAATGTCGACTGTATTAGGGGTGTTTGTGGGAATTTCAACTCAATTTAGAGTAATTGTCCTACTGTCAGTGTAGCGAGCCCGAAGGGCGAGATTTTGGTGAGGCCGAAGGCCGAACATTCGGGCCGCGAGGCCGTAGGCCGAGTGGACGGTGCGCGAGCCCGCAGGGCGAGCGCTAGGCGAGGCCGGAGGTCGAGCCGTCTTAGTAACTTGCGAGGCCGAAGGCCGAGCTCAGACTTGCATCGATTTGGCTGAAAATCGATATATAGGTTGTTCTCGTCATCCTTATTCCAAATATGAAAATTTTATCTCGATGACGTCTGCCAAGTAAAAAAAGTTACTCCGATTTGGCTGAAATTCGATATTTAGGTGGTTCTGGGTGTCCTTATTCCAAATCTAAATTTTTTTTTTCGATGACGTCTGCCAAGTAAAAAAAAGTACTCCGATTTGGCTTAAATTTTATATTTAGGTTGTTCTGGACGTCGTTATTCCAAATATGAATTTTTTTTTTCGATGACGTCTGCCAAATGCAGATAAATTACGTATATCGAAAACGGTAATAGATAGGTAGGGGGTTTTTGAAAATATGTCATAGGGAATAAGGAGAGCAGTCGAATGACATTTTGGATGTGTCTTACGTGCTCCTATCATTCTTTATACTGCATTTGGAGTGTTTTTCCTTAATTTTCGACTGTATTAGGAGTTTTTGTGGGATTTTTGACTGAATTTGTAGTTACTGTCCAACTTTAGTGTATAGCGATCCCGAAGGGCGAGCTCCCGGTGAGGCCGAAGGCCGAACTTTCGGCTCGCGAGGCCGAAGGCCGAGCGTAGGGTGCGTGAGCCCGAAGGGCGAGCGCTTGGCGAGGCCGCAGGCTGAGCCGTGTTAGTAACTTGCGAGGCCGAAGGCCGAGCTCCGACTTGAGAGTATTTTTCACGTCACCGACTGGTCTCCATGGCAACTGCCTGCGGTAACCGAAGCACCTACGAGTGGGGTTCCATAACAAAAGTGACTCGGAACCCTGGTTCCATTCTGCCGGTACCACCTTTTTATGGCAGTAGGGTGAATCCGGTTGGGTGGCTACAGTTTGGTTATTTATTGTATTAAGAGTTTATATGAGATTCCATACATTTTTGTAATTTTGTACTTATTTTTTAAATGGTACAAGGTGTGAACGTATTATTAAGTACTGCACAACGATAAATGCGGGCCGCATGCGGCCCGCACACTGCCCGAAATACTAGTTATTATTATTTATAATATATAAAGCTCGATTACCACTCACTGACTGACTGACTGACTGATTGACATAAATGTTCTCCTAGAAGGAGCAGAGTAGGGTTAAAATCATGTATGGCAAAAATGTTCGGGGGGTTTTGGTGAGTATGAGAAAAATCGAAAATCATAAAAAAGACGCCTGCCAAGTAAAGATGGATGACATATCTCAAAAACGGTACAAGATAGGTAGGGGGTGTTTGAACAAATGTCATAGGGAATCGGGAGAGCAGTCGAATGACACCTGTCAAAAATCCAAAATGGCGGATTTCAAGATGGCCGCCATACAAAATGCTCCGAGCCTGCTGAAGCGAGGCCGTTAGGCCGAGGTTCAGTAGGGGCGGAGCAGTTTGTATGGGGGCTTTCTTGAAATCCGCCATTTTGGAGTTGTCCCAGGTGCTCCTATCATTCTTTATACTGCATTTGGAGTGTATTACCTTATATTTTCGACTGTATGAGGAGTTTTTGTGGGATTTTTGACTGAATTTGGAGTTACTGTCCTACATAAGTGTAGTAGCGAGCCCGAAGGGCGAGCTCCTGGTGAGGCCGAAGGCCGAACTTTCGGTCCGCGAGGCCGAAGGCCGAGCGTATAATGCGCGAGCCCGAAGGGCGAGCGCTTGGCGAGGCCGCAGGCCGAGCCGTTTTAGTAACTTGCGAGGCCGAAGGCCGAGCTCCGACTTGAGAGTATTTTCCACGTCACCGACTGGTCTCCATGGCAACTGCCTGCGGTAACCGAAGCACCTACGAGTGGGGTTCCTTAACAAAAGTGACTCAGAACCTTGGTCCCATTCTGCCCGCACCACCTTTTTATGGCAGTAGGGTGAATTTGCTTTAGTGGCTACAGTATGGTTCTTTATTGTATTGAGAGTTTATATGGGATTTCATACTTCTATTGGAGTTTTGAACACATTTTTTTTTGTATCAGGTGTTTTTTTGACAGTTCCTACTGACTCAAGATAGATGCGGGCCGCATGCGGCCCGCACACTGCCCGAAAAACTAGTTATTTATAATATATAAGGCTCGATTACCACTGACTCACTGACTGACTGATTGACATAAATGTTCTCCTAGAAGGAGCATAGTAGGGCTAAAATGATGTATGGCAGAAATGTTCGAGGGGTTTTGATGAGTATGAGAAAAATCGAAAATCATTAAAAAGACGCCTGCCAAGTGAAGATGGATGACGTATCTCAAAAACGGTAAGAGATAGGTAGGGGGTGTTTGAACAAATGTCATAGGGAATAAGGAGAGCAGTCGAATGACATCTGTCAAAAATCCAAAATGGCGGATTTCAAGATGGCCGCCATACAAAATGCTCCGAGCCTGCTGAAGCGAGGCCTTTAGGCCGAGCTTCAGTAGGGGCGGAGCAGTTTGTATGGTGGCCTTCTTGAAATCCGCCATTTTGGATTTGTCCCAGGTGCTCCTCTCATTCTTCATACTGCATTTGGAGTGTTTTACCTTATATTTTCGACTGTATTAGGAGTTTTTGTGGGTTTTTTGACTGAATTTGGAGTAACTGTTCTACATTAGTGTATAGCGAGCCCAAAGGGCAACCACCTGGTGAGGCCGAAGGCCGAACTTTCGGTCCGCGAGGCCGAAGGCCGAGCGAATGGTGCGCGAGCCCGAAGGGCGAGCGCTTGGCGAGGCCGCAGGCCGAGCCGTATTAGTAACTTGCGAGGCCGAAGGCCGAGCTCCGACTTGAGAGTATTTTCCACGTCACCGACTGGTCTCCATGGCAACTGCCTGCGGTAACCGAAGCACCTACGAGTGGGTATCCTTAACAAAAGTGACTCAGAACCTTGGTACTATTCTGCCCGTACCACCTTTTTATGGCAGTAGGGTGAATCTGGTTTGGTGGCTACAGTTTGGTTCCTTATTGCATTAAGAGTTTGTATGGGAAATCGTACATCTTTTGGTGTTTTGAAATATTTTTTTTTAATGTACAAGGTGTTTTGATATTGTTCAAACTTGCACAACGATAAATGCGGGCCGCATGCGGCCCGCACACTGCCCGAAAAACTAGTTATAATATATAAAGCTGGATTACCGTACACTGACTCACTGACATAATTGTTCTCCCAGAAGGAGTCGAGTAGGAAGAAAGTAATGTAAAGCAAAAATGTTCTGGGGGTTTGTGTGAGTATGGGAAAAATCCGAAAACTCAAAGATGACGTCTGCCAAGTAAAATTGGATGGCGTATCTCTGAAACGGTAAGAGATAGGTAGGGGGTGCTTGACCAAATGTCATAGGGAATCGGGAGAGCAGTCGGATGACATTTGTCAAAAATCCAAAATGGCGGATTTCAAATTGGCCGCCATACAAAATCCTTCGATCCCTCAAAAAAGTAGCTGGTTCTACCAGAAAGAGTTGAGTACGGTTATAGTAATGTATTACGAACATGACTAAGGGGTTTAGCTGAGTAGGGAAAAAATTAAAAACCCTAGAAATGACGCCTGACAAGTAAAGCTGGACTACGTATCTCGAAAACGGTAAGAGATAGGTTGGGGGTGTTTGAACAAATGTCATAGGGAATCGGGAGAGCAGTCGAATGACACCTGTCAAATGTGCTACTCTCATTCTTCATACGTTATTTGGAGTATTTGACCTTACAATGTCGACTGTATTAGGAGTGTTTGTGGGATTTTCAATTGAATTTGGAGTAATTGTCCTACTGGCCGTGTAGCGAGCCCGAAGGGCGAGCTTCTGGTGAGGCCGAAGGCCGAACTTTCGGGCCGCGAGGCCGTAGGCCGAGTGGACGCTAGGCGAGGCCGCAGGTCGAGCCGTGTTAGTAACTTGCGAGGCCGAAGGCCGAGCTCAGACTTACACTGATTTGGCTGAAAATCGATATATAGGTTGTCCTCGTCATCCTTATTCCAAATATGAAATTTTTTTTTCGATGACGTCTGCCAAGTAAAAAAAGTTACTCCGATTTGGCTCAAACTCGATATTTAAGTGGTTCTGGACGTCCTTATTCCAATTCTAAAATTTTTTTTTCGATGACGTCTGCCAAGTAAAACAAGTTACTCCGATTTGGCTGAAACTCGATATTTAGGTGGTTCTGGGTGTCCTTATTCTAAATCAAAATTTTTTTTTTCGATGACGTCTGCCAAGTAAAACAAAGTACTCCGATTTGGCTTAAATTTTATATCTAGGTTGTTCTGGACGTCCTTATTCCAAATATGAATTTTTTTTTTCGATGACGTCTGCCAAGTGCAGATAAATCACAAATCTCGAAAACGGTAATAGATAGGTCGGGGGTTTTTGAAAATATGTCATAGGGAATAAGGAGAGCAGTCTAATGACATTTTGGATGTGTCTTACGTGCTCCTATCATTCTTTATACTGCATTTGGAGTGTTTTTCCTTAATTTTCGACTGTATTAGGAGTTTTTGTGGGATTTTTGACTGAATTTGGAGTTACTGTCCAACTATAGTGTATAGCGAGCCCGAAGGGCGAGCTCCCGGTGAGGCCGAAGGCCGAACTTTCGGCTCGCGAGGCCGAAGGCCGAGCGTAGGGTGCGTGAGCCCGAAGGGCGAGCGCTTGGCGAGGCCGTAGGCCGAGCCGTAGTAGTAACTTGCGAGGCTGAAGGCCGAACTCCGACTTGAGAGTTTTTTCCACGTCTCCGACTGGTCTCCATGGCAATTGCCCGCGGTAACCGAAGCACCTACGAGTGGGGTTCCTTAACAAAAGTGACTCAGAACCTTGGTACCATTCTGCCCGTACCACCTTTTTATGGCAGTAGGGTGAATTTGCTTGAGTGGCTACAGTATGGTTCTTTATTGTATTGAGAGTTTATATGGGATTTCATACTTCTATTGGAATTTTGAAATATTTTTTTTTATGTTAAAGGAGTTTTGATATTGTTAAGTACTGCATAACGATAAATGCGGGCCGCATGCGGCCCGCACACTGCCCGAAATACTAGTTAATTAATAATATATAAAGCTCGATTACCACTCACTGACTGACTGACTGACTGATTGACATAAATGTTCTCCTAGAAGGAGACGAGTAGGGCTAAAATGATGTATGGCAAAAATGTTCGGGGGGTTTTGGTGAGTATGAGAAAAATCGAAAATCATTAAAAAGACGCCTGCCAAGTGTAGATGGATGACGTATCTCGAAAACGGTAAGAGATAAGTAGGGGGTGTTTGAACAAATGTCATAGGGAATCGGGAGAGCAGTCGAATGACATCTGTCAAAAATCCAAAATGGCGGATTTCAAGATGGCCGCCATACAAAATGCTCCGAGCCTGCTGAAGCGAGGCCTTTAGGCCGAGCTTCAGTAGGGGCGGAGCAGTTTGTATGGTGGCCATCTGGAAATCCGACATTTTGGATGTGACCAAAGTGCTCCTATCATTCTTTATACTGCATTTGGAGTGTTTTACCTTTATTTTCGACTGAATTAGGAGTTTTAGTGGGATTTTTGACTGAATTTGGAGTTACTGTCCTACATAAGTGTAGTAGCGAGCCCGAAGGGCGAGCTCCTGGTGAGGCCGAAGGCCGAACTTTCGGTCCGCGAGGCCGAAGGCCGAGCGTATGAAGCGTGAGCCCGAAGGGCGAGCGCTTGGCGAGGCCGCAGGCCGAGCCGTATTAGTAACTTGCGAGGCCGAAGGCCGAGCTCCGACTTGAGAGTATTTTCCACATCACCGACTGGTCTCCATGGCAACTGCCTGCGGTAACCGAAGCACCTACGAGTGGGGTTCCTTAACAAAAGTGACTCAGAACCTTCGTACCATTCTGCCCGTACCACCTTTTTATGGCAGTAGGGTGAATCTGATTTGGTGGCTACAGTTTGGTTCCTTATTGTATATAGAGTTTATATAGTATTTCATACTTCTATTGGAGTTTTGGATATTACTTTTTTTTAATGTATAACGTGCTTTTATGACAGTTCCTACTGACTCAAGATAGATGCGGGCCGTATGCGGCCCGCACACTGCCCGAAAAACTAGTTAATTAATAATATATAAAGCTCGATTACCACTCACTGACTGACTGACTGACTGATTGACATAAATGTTCTCCTAGAAGGAGCAGAGTAGGGTTAAAATGATGTATAGCAAAAATGTTCGGGGGGTTTTGGTGAGTATGAGAAAAATCGAAAATCATTAAAAAGACGCCTGCCAAGTAAAGATGAATGACATATCTCAAAAACGGTACAAGATAGGTAGGGGGTGTTTGAACAAATGTCATAGGGAATCGGGAGAGCAGCCGGATGACACCTGTCAAAAATCCAAAATGGCGGATTTCAAGATGGCCGCCATACAAAATGCTCCGAGCCTGCTGAAGCGAGGCCTTTAGGCCGAGCTTCAGTAGGGGCGGAGCAGTTTGAATGGTGGGCTTCTTGAAATCCGCCATTTTGGATTTGTCCCAGGTGCTCCTCTCATTCTTCATACTGCATTTGGAGTGTTTTACCATATATTTTCGACTGTATTAGGAGTTTTTGTGGGTTTTTTGACTGAATTTGGAGTAACTGTCCTACATTAGTGTATAGCGAGCCCAAAGGGCAACCACCTGGTGAGGCCGAAGGCCGAACTTTCGGTCCGCGAGGCCGAAGGCCGAGCGAATGAAGCGCGAGCCCGAAGGGCGAGCGCTTGGCGAGGCCGCAGGCCGAGCCGTGTTAGTAACTTGCGAGGCCGAAGGCCGAGCTCCGACTCGAGAGTATTTTCCACATCTCCGACTGGTCTCCATGGCAACTGCCCGCTGTAACCGAAGCACCTACGAGTGGGGTTCCTTAAGAAAAGTGACTTAGAACCTTGGTACCATTCTGCCCGTACCACCTTTTTATAGCAGTAGGGTAAATTTGCTTTAGTGGCTACAGTATGGTTCTTTATTGTATTGAGAGTTTATATGGGATTTCATGCTTCTATTGGAGTTTTGAACACACTTTTTTTTTAATGTATCAGGTGTTTTTGTGACAGTTCCTCTTGACTTAAGATAGATGCGGGCCGCATGCGGCCCGCACACTGCCCGAAAAACTAGTAATATATAAAGCTCGATTACCACTGACTGACTGACATAAATGTTCTCCTAGAAGGAGGCGAGTAGGAGCAACGTGATGTATAGCAAAAATGTTCGGGTGGTTTTGGTGAGTATGGGAAAAATCGAAAATCATTAAAAAGACGCCTGCCAAGTGTAGATGGATGACGTATCTCGAAAACGGTAAGAGATAAGTAAGGGGTGTTTGAACAAATGTCATAGGGAATCGGGAGAGCAGTCGAATGACACCTGTCAAAAATCCAAAATGGCGGATTTCAAGATGGCCGCCATACAAAGTGATCCGAGCCTGCTGAAGCGAGGCCTTTAGGCCGAGCTTCAGTAGGGGCGGAGCAGTTTGTATGGGGGCCATCTTGAAATCCGACATTTTGGATGTGTCACACGTGCTCCTATCATTCTTTATACTGCATTTGGAGTGTTTTACCTACATTTTCGACTGTATTAGGAGTTTTTGTGGGAATTTGGACTGAATTTGGAGTAACTGTCCTACATTAGTGTATAGCGAGCCCAAAGGGCAATTACCTGTTGAGGCCAAAGGCCGAACTTTCGGTCCGCGAGGCCGAAGGCCGAGCGTATGGTGCGTGAGCCCGAAGGGCGAACGCTTGGCGAGGCCGTAGGCCGAGCCGTATTAGTAACTTGCGAGGCCGAAGGCCGAGCTCCGACTTGAGAGTTTTTTCCACGTCTCCGACTGGTCTCCATGGCAACTGCCCGCGGTAATCGAAACACCTACGAGTGGGGTTCCTTAACAAAAGTGACTCAGAACCTTGGTCCCATTCTGCCCGTACCACCTTTTTATGGCAGTAGGGTGAATTTGCTTTAGTGGGTACAGTATGGTTCTTTATTGTATAAAGAGTTTGTATGGGATTTCATACTTCTATTGTAGTTTTGAACATTACTTTTTTTTAATGTATAACGTGCTTTTATGACAGTTCCTACTGACTCAAGATAGATGCGGGCCGCATGCGGCCCGCACACTGCCCGAAAAACTAGTTTTATTTTATTATTAATAATATATAAAGCTCGATTACCACTCACTGACTGACTGACTGACTGATTGACATAAATGTTCTCCTAGAAGGAGACGAGTAGGGCTAAAATGATGTATGGCAAAAATGTTCGAGGGGTTTTGGTGAGTATGAGAAAAATCGAAAATCATTAAAAAGACGCCTGCCAAGTGTAGATGGATGACGTATCTCGAAAACGGTAAGAGATAAGTAGGGGGTGTTTGAACAAATGTCATAGGGAATCGGGAGAGCAGTCGAATGACATCTGTCAAAAATCCAAAATGGCGGATTTCAAGATGGCCGCCATACAAAATGCTCCGAGCCTGCTGAAGCGAGGCCTTTAGGCCGAGCTTCAGTAGGGGCGGAGCAGTTTGTATGGTGGCCATCTGGAAATCCGACATTTTGGATGTGACCAAAGTGCTCCTATCATTCTTTATACTGCATTTGGAGTGTTTTACCTTTATTTTCGACTGAATTAGGAGTTTTAGTGGGATTTTTGACTGAATTTGGAGTTACTGTCCTACATAAGTGTAGTAGCGAGCCCGAAGGGCGAGCTCCTGGTGAGGCCGAAGGCCGAACTTTCGGTCCGCGAGGCCGAAGGCCGAGCGTATGAAGCGTGAGCCCGAAGGGCGAGCGCTTGGCGAGGCCGCAGGCCGAGCCGTATTAGTAACTTGCGAGGCCGAAGGCCGAGCTCCGACTTGAGAGTATTTTCCACATCACCGACTGGTCTCCATGGCAACTGCCTGCGGTAACCGAAGCACCTACGAGTGGGGTTCCTTAACAAAAGTGACTCAGAACCTTCGTACCATTCTGCCCGTACCACCTTTTTATGGCAGTAGGGTGAATCTGATTTGGTGGCTACAGTTTGGTTCCTTATTGTATATAGAGTTTATATAGTATTTCATACTTCTATTGGAGTTTTGGATATTACTTTTTTTTAATGTATAACGTGCTTTTATGACAGTTCCTACTGACTCAAGATAGATGCGGGCCGCATGCGGCCCGCACACTGCCCGAAAAACTAGTTATTATAATATATAAAGCTGGATTACCGTACACTGACTGACTCACTGACTCACTGACTGACATAATTGTTCTCCCAGAAGGAGTCGAGTAGGAAGAAAGTAATGTATGGCAAAAATGTTCTGGGGGTTTATGTGAGTATGGGAAAAATCCGAAAACTCAAAGATGACGTCTGCCAAGTAAAGTTGGATGGCGTATCTCTGAAACGGTAAGAGATAGGTAGGGGGTGCTTGACCAAATGTCATAGGGAATCAGGAGAGCAGTCGGATGACATTTGTCAAAAATCCAAAATGGCGGATTTCAAAATGGCCGCCATACAAAACCCTTCGATCCCTCAAAAAAATAGCTGGTTCTACCAGAAAAAGTTGAGTACGGTTATAGTAATGTATAACGAAAATGACTAAGGGGTTTAGCTTAGTAGGGAAAAAATAAAAACCCTAGAAATGACGCCTGCCAAGTAAAGCTGGACAACGTATCTCGAAAACGGTAAGAGATAGGTTTGGGGTGTTTGAACAAATGTCATAGGGAATCGGGAGAGCAGTCGAATGACACCTGTCAAATGTGCTACTCTCATTCTTCATACATTATTTGGAGTATTTGACCTTACAATGTCGTCTGTGTCGCCGAAGGCCGAGCTTAGACTTGCACCGATTTGGCTGAAAATCGATATATAGGTTGTTCTCGTCATCCTTATTTCAAATATGAAATTTTTATTTCGATGACGTCTGCCAAGTAAAAAAAGTTACTCCGATTTGGCTGAAACTCGATATTTAGGTGGTTCTGGGTGTCCTTATTCCAAATCTAAAAATTTTTTTTCGATGACGTCTGCCAAGTAAAACAAGTTACTCCGATTTGGCTGAAACTCGATATTTAGGTGGTTCTGGGTGTCCTTATTCCAAATCTAAAATTTTTTTTTCGATGACGTCTGCCAGGTAAAAAAAGTTACTCCGATTTGGCTGAAACTCGATATTTAGGTGGTTCTGGGTGTCCTTATTCCAAATCTAAAATTTTTTTTTCGATGACGTCTGCCAAGTAAAAAAATGTACTCCGATTTGGCTTAAATTTTATATCTAGGTTGTTCTGGACGTCCTTATTCCAAATATGAAATTTAATTTCGATGACGTCTGCCAAGTGCAGATAAATCACGTATCTCGAAAACGGTAATAGATAGGTAGGGGGTTTTTAAAAATATGTCATAGGAAATAAGGAGAGCAGTCGAATGACATTTTGGATGTGTCTTACGTGCTCCTATCATTCTTTATACTGCATTTGGAGTGTTTTCCTTAATTTTCGACTGTATTAGGAGTTTTTGTGTGATTTTTGAGTGAATTTGCACTTACTGTCCAACTTTAGTGTATAGCGAGCCCGAAGGGCGAGCTTCCGGTGAGGCCGAAGGCCGAACTTTCGGCTCGCGAGGCCGAAGGCCGAGCGTAGGGTGCGTGAGCCCGAAGGGCGAGCGCTTGGCGAGGCCGCAGGCCGAGCCGTGTTAGTAACTTGCGAGGCTGAAGGGCGGGCTCCGACTTGAGAGTATTTTCCACGTCACCGACTGGTCTCCATGGCAATTGCCTGCGGTAACCGAAGCACCTACGAGTGGGGTTCCTTAACAAAAGTGACTCAGAACCTTGGTACCATTCTGCGCGTACCACCTTTTTATGGCAGTAGGGTGAATCTGCTTTAGTAGCTACAGTATGTTTCTCTACTGTATTACAAGTTTATTTGGGATTTCATATTTCTATTGGAGTTTTGAACATATTTTTTTTATGTATTAGGTGTTTTGATATAGTTTAAAATTGCATAACGATAAATGCGGGCCGCATGCGGCCCGCACACTGCCCGAAATACTAGTTATAATATATAAAGCTCGATTACCACTCACTGACTGACTGACTGATTGACATAAATGTTCTCCTAGAAGGAGCAGAGTAGGGCTAAAATGATGTATGGCAAAAATGTTTGGGGGGTTTTGGTGAGTATGAGAAAAATCGAAAATCATTAAAAAGACGCCTGCCAAGTGATGATGGATGACGTATCTCGAAAACGGTAAGAGATAGGTAGGGGGTGTTTGAACAAATGTCATAGAGAATCGGGAGAGCAGTCGAATGACACCTGTCAAAAATCCAAAATGGCGGATTTCAAGATGGCCGCCATACAAAATGCTCCGAGCCTGCTGAAGCGAGGCCTTTAGGCCGAGCTTCAGTAGGGGCGGAGCAGTTTGTATGGTGGCCTTCTTGAAATCCGCCATTTTGGATTTGTCCCAGGTGCTCCTCTCATTCTTCATACTGCATTTGGAGTGTTTTACCTTATATTTTCGACTGTATTAGGAGTTTTTGTGGGTTTTTTGACTGAATTTGGAGTAACTGTTCTACATTAGTGTATAGCGAGCCCAAAGGGCAACCACCTGGTGAGGCCGAAGGCCGAACTTTCGGTCCGCGAGGCCGAAGGCCGAGCGAATGGTGCGCGAGCCCGAAGGGCGAGCGCTTGGCGAGGCCGCAGGCCGAGCCGTATTAGTAACTTGCGAGGCCGAAGGCCGAGCTCCGACTTGAGAGTATTTTCCACGTCACCGACTGGTCTCCATGGCAACTGCCTGCGGTAACCGAAGCACCTACGAGTGGGGTTCCTTAACAAAAGTGATTCAGAACCTTGGTACCATTCTGCCCGTACCACCTTTTTATGGCAGTAGGGTGAATTTGGTTTGGTGATAACAGTACGGTTCTCTATTGTATTAAGGGTTTGTATGGGAAATCGTACATCTTTAGGTGTTTTGAAATAATTTTTTTTAATGTATAAGGTGTTTTGATATTGTTCAAACTTGCACAACGATAAATGCGGGCCGCATGCGGCCCGCACACTGCCCGAAAAACTAGTTCATAATATATAAAGCTCGATTACCACTGACTCACTGACTGACTGACATAAATGTTCTCCTATAAGGAGCAGAGTAGGGTAAAAATGTAGTATGGCAAAAATGTTCGGGGGGTTTTGGTGAGTATGAGAAAAATCGAAAATCATAAAAATGACGCCTGCCAAGTAAAGATGAATGACATATCTCAAAAGCGGTACAAGATAGGTAGGGGGTGTTTGAACAAATGTCATAGGGAATCGGGAGAGCAGCCGGATGACATCTGTCAAAAATCCAAAATGGCGGATTTCAAGATGGCCGCTATACAAATTGATCCGAGCCTGCTGAAGCGAGGCCGCTAGGCCGAGGTTCAGTAGGGACGGAGCAGTTTGTATGGGGGCCTTCTTGAAATCCGCCATTTTGGATTTGTCCCAGGTGCTCCTATCATTCTTTATACTGCATTTGGTGTGTATTACCTTATATTTTCGACTGTATTAGGAGTTTTTGTGGGATTTTTGACTGAATTTGGAGTTACTGTCCTACATTAGTGTAGTAGCGAGCCCGAAGGGCGAGCTCCTGGTGAGGCCGAAGGCCGAACTTTCGGTCCGCGAGGCCGAAGGCCGAGCGTATGATGCGCGAGCCCGCAGGGCGAGCGAGGCCGTAGGCCGAGCCGTATTAGTAACTTGCGAGGCCGAAGGCCGAGCTCCGACTTGAGAGTTTTTTCCATGTCTCCGACTGGTCTCCATGGCAACTGCCCGCGATAACCAAAGCACCTACGAGTAGGGTTCCTTAACAAAAGTGACTCAGAACCTTGGTACCATTCTGCCCGTACCACCTTTTTATGCCAGTAGGGTGAATCTGCTTTAGTAGCTACAGTATGGTTCTCTACTGTATTACAAGTTTATTTGGGATTTCATACTTCTATTGGAGTTTTAGAACATTTTTTTTTATGTATTAGGTGTTTTGATATAGTTTAAAATTGCATAACGATAAATGCGGGCCGCATGCGGCCCGCACACTGCCCGAAATACTAGTTAAGTCTTATAAAGTTCTACTTCAGTAGGTAAAAAACTCTTTGATTTGTTTTTATATGAAAAACGAACGCAACAAACTTCAATCTCCTTGGCGAGAAGTGTGGAAATGTTGTTTTTTTTTCTATTTAAAACACTAGTGCGGTAATAGTAGATTATGATACAAGTGAGCTAAGTTGCTCATTATACACGAGGCAGTATGTTGCAACCCGAGCCGTAGGCGAGGGCGTAAATCAGCCGAGTGTATAATGAGCAAGTTGCTGAGTTTCATTTCATACGCACTTTTTCAACACCCTTGCGAGGAAAAAAATATATATTGCACAAATGCGATACAAACAACATACGAAAATTATGGAAATTAGCGCGCAAGTTTTTTTTTTGCGCGCGGCGAATTTGTGATGGTTGATTACATATAAACCTCTTTGATGTTACAAATTTATATAACCCGGTTAAATTGAAAATGCTCTGTTTACTCGCATATAATTTGCAGTTAGGTACTAACTTAACTTTGTAGGGATAAATTACCCGATTAAATTGAAAATGCTCTGTTTACTCGCATATAATTTGCAGTTAGGTACTAACTTAACTTTGTAGGGATAATTCTTTTACACACTAGTGTATAATATTATGCACGAAAGTGTTATAGTTCGGTTTATGGCCCTAAAAACGATATAATAAAGCTCACTTTTCGAGCAAGGGTGTTGAAAAGTAAAAAAAAGCACGAGTGCGTAATAGACTATATTATGACACTAAAATCGGTGCATTTAAAGGCCCGTTACGAGCGAGTGTGTTGTAAAAATTGTTTATCGACGATTGATTTTTTTTTTTTCATTCGTACTACGCAGATCGGATCGTATGAATCCTTTCTGCTTACAACTTCTTAAAATATCTTTTTTAATCTCTTATAATCCTTTCTTGCTACACGTAACGTATATCATCATGTGTTGCCATTTATACATTTTGGTTAGCTTTTGTGGCTAACGAATCCAACCATGTTATTTTGTTTTCATTCTTTAGCATTTTTCATTTCCGCTTTTTATAAGTTCCGCACACATTGATGGCAAAGTCTACCATCCCTTGCTTCAATTTTATCCACATTTCTTTAATTTCACTTATCTCTTCTAAACCATCAAGTTCAACTTATTAACATAATCATTTTTAACATCCTTCTCTTGCAATTTTTTAACATTCACTCGTTCCAAACAGTTCACACTTGTAGTGTAGATACACGCGCTCGGTGTCGCCATCGGTTGAAAAGACCACATAAACGTCTCACCACCAGGTAGTCGTCTGTATCGATGCCAACTCCGCGGTATGCCCTAGTATCCAATACTTTCGTCCTCAGCTTTTCATCCACAGTAATAAAGTCAATCATACTTCTTGAATCACCTTCTCTTGTAAACAAATGGATCTTTTTGTGGTCAAACATTGTGTTTTGTGACGCAAAGACTATTCCAGACACAAATCAAGCAAACTTAGTCCATTCTCATTCGCTCTTTCATCCCCAAAAGCACCAGGAACCCTTTCATATCCATCTCGCTTTCTTTCCCATCCTATCCTATTTCCTACCCATCCATCAATACAATCCTTTCATTATCTTTACACATTTTTAAAGTATTGTGCATACTGTCCCAAAACTCCTTTCTTTCTTTTTGTGCTTTTGAGGACCTTCACGAACCCATGTCCGTCGGCGCATAGACACCCGCCCCAATACATCAAGTAAGCCTAACTTTAAGTCTCACCCAGAGAAGTCTTGGGCTCACGCATTTATACTTGATCATATTTTGTAAATTTTTTTTGTTTGTATTCACGTCATTACTTAAAAATTTTAAAAGTTCTACGCATCATTACACGCGGGCCGCTATTTCCGATCGTTTCGCGTTTTTTTTAGCACGAGCCGAGCTATAGTTTTTAAAATACAACAAATCTTTGCATCTATCGTCTGGCATACTTCATAGTGTCCATTCCACCTCTTACATTCAACGTAGCAAAGCGGCTCCCCCTGGGACGCTTTCCGCCCCGCGAGCTACGGAATATGTGAATAATGGATTACTAATTTAAACCATCAACAAAGAGTATCTCATTATTATCATAATCATACTTTACACTTATAAATATCAGTCTAGCTAATCTAAGAAAACAGTATTTAGCTACAATTCATAAATCATATTTATTGCAGACTATAAAAATCCGACATCATTTAAAGTATAAAAAAATAACAAGCACTCTGATACAAGAAATTCAGTACTGTTTTTAAGATATAAGTGCGGTGCTCTTGATTGTTTTCCAAAGGAAGGAAAAAATATATGTACTCAGTACTTGACACTGTATGCATGTGTAGTTGACATCCCTGTCAAGTATTGGTTCTAGTAATAGGAACTATACTCATTATATACAGAAACGATTGTCACCTTACACTGATCACTGACATAATGCAAACTTAACTTATACCTAAAAAATCAGTAGTTGACAGGGATGTCAATTACTGGTCAACATTGAAAAAGGCGTAAGTAGTAATTGACACACCCGAAATAATTAGCGCCATTACACACACGAGGTTAGGAGTGGAGTTCGGGTAATAAGCAGTAAACTAATAACAACATTATACATCACCTATGTGGATATCAGGAAAAGCAATGAAAAAATTTGAATAAATGTAAATTTACTCACCTCTTTAAATTCTGTTAGATAATTTTAAAAAAATATAATTCACGGACACGCGCGCAGTTAAACACACGCTATTACAAAATGGCTGAACCAATTTTGTCAAAATAAAAATAATACTGCGTCTGGATATATTTCCTATCATTAGGATGCATTCACATGGTCTGTTCTACGAAAAAACTGTCTTTATATGTCTTCAAAGTTGAAAGTGTCAACTATTACCTCAATGTCAACTATACCCACTGTTACGTTATGTGATTCCATTATAATAATTCAGTTGAATTTCTATTGCACCAGTCTTGTTTGGGTCAACGATTTACTCTAAATATCAAAATTTCAGGTTCGGAACACATTCCGTTTACGAGCTCGAGACCCGTGACACTCGGGTAGACAGACGAACAACGGAGTATCTTTAATAGGGCTAGGTTTTCTCCATAGGGCAGGGAACCCTAAAGACGAGAGGTAAATCTTAAAAGAATTCGAAGAAAAGAAGTAAAAAAGTACATTATGCAACAAGGGCGCGAAGTTGTTTATTGCATCCAGACGGGTTTTAGGCCTAAATCGAAGATCGAAGAGATTGTATAAACAACGCGCACGAGTTTCATACGACGTTTTTCAACACGAGGAACGAATACGAAAATTTCGATACGAAAATATTTTCTTGATCTTTTTGATGCAATAATAATCTGATTAAGAAGGTTTTTAATTAAATCTTAAAAAGTTCTACTTCATTAGGTAAAAAACTCTATGATTTGTTTTTATATGAAAAACGAACGCAACAAACTACAATCTCCTTGGTGAGAAGTGTGGAAATGTTGTTTTTTTTCTATTTAAAACACTAGTGCGGTAATAGTAGATTATGATACAAGTGAGCTAAGTTGCTCATTATACACGAGGCAGTATGTTGCAACCCGAGCCGTAGGCGAGGGCGTAAATCAGCCGAGTGTATAATGAGCAAGTTGCTGAGTTTCATTTCATACGCACTTTTTCAACACCCTTGCGAGGAAAAAAATATATATTGCACAAATGCGATACAAACAAAATACGAAAATTATGGAAATTAGCGCGCAAGTTTTTTTTTGCGCTCGGCGAATGTATGATTGTTGATTACATATAAACCTCTTTGATGTTACAAATTTGTATTACCCGGTTAAATTGAAAATGCTCTGTTTACTCGCATATAATTTGCAGTTAGGTACTAACTTAACTTTGTAGGGATAAATTACCCGATTAAATTGAAAATGCTCTGTTTACTCACATATAATTTGCAGTTAGGTACTAACTTAACTTTGTAGGGATAATTCTATGACGCACTAGTGTATAATATTATTATGCACGAGAGTGTTATAGTTCGGTTTATGACCCTAAGAACGATATAATAAAGCTCACTTTTCGAGCAAGGGTGTTGAAAAGTAAAAAAAAGCACGAGTGCGTAATATACTATATTATGACACTAAAATCGGTGCATTTAAAGGCCCGTTACGAGCGAGTGTGTTGCAAAAATTGTTTATCGACGATTGAATTATTTTTTTTCATTCGTACTACGCATATAGGTATTAAAAGTTTTATCATTGACGTGCCAATACAGGTATTATATTTTAACAGATTGATTGTAGGGTGGTTTATCGTGTTTTATCTTGTTAATTACTTTATCGGATTTGCAAAGAATCAATAAATATGATCGGTATTTAGTAACCGTTGGTCATTTCGTGATGTGGGCTAAAACACTCCTAGTGGTGTGCCTCGGTGTGCCTCTGATATCTGTCAGAGGATCTCCCAATGCTGAGGATATCAAAATACTATTGAACGCCAAGGGTGCACGATACTCTGACAATTTAGTCGAAGATGCTAATCTGGATGTGGTGAGTAAACTGCATGCTTGATAAGTAGAAAATCGGTCAAGCATCTCACCTACGAACGATGATATCATTATTCGTAGCATCTCTTGTATTCTGGCAGAGTTCCCTGAGAATCGATTTCCATTCTTGGCACAGATCATTGGCCTGTGATATAGTCCTTGCCCGTTTTATCTGAGAGCTCAGAATAAATGTCTATTCTGAGTTTGAGAGATCACAATTAATAATCATAGTGGAAAGAGTGCACTTTACAAGTAGTGCCTCCAAGTGAAAAAACAAAACGGTACTTATACTTAGTCACCTACTATTGGGAATAATAGCGATACTTATACCTGCTTGGCTTAATACTACCACCCGTACAAAATCTGTCGTCAAGCATATAATAATTGAATCAGCATGATCCACTTTCCAACTGCCCGTAAAAAAATAAAGGTTCTAATTTTAAAAACCTTTAGATTGGATTTCGAATGACAGACAAAACATTTCCTAACTTATCAGGTGAAAATATTTTCACCTGGAAAAGTGCTTTTTATTCGCTAGCGTGGTAAAGGTTTCTAAAATTTGGACCTATATGACAGTTCTAAGAAAATTAATTTTCTGGCAATATTTTTCTAAAATTGTAGTAAGTAATTGTACTTTTAATGTTAACTGTTGTACTTTTAGTTTTTAACTCTGATTTAATATAATTATTTAGGCTGTACCTAGAATTTTCAGTGCTGGAGTGAGGTGAAAAATCGTATTTCACACAGTTGGGAGAAAAGTTATTTCGCGTCTTGTACCTTTGAAACTTTCGCTACGCTCAGGAATCTATTTTTTAATCACTCGCTTCGCTCATGGTTCAATTTTAGAATCCTTCGAATCGGCCTCTATTAGCCCTTTTGTTACGGAATCTAAAATAATTATTAATCATCATTTATATAGATTCTATACTTTTTTTTATGTAGGGACCATTGGAATTGTAAAACGTGTCGTGCTAAAAGTATCTGTAAGCCAAGAGTTTACATCGATGTTTTTGCGGTTTTTCAGCCCGAGCTCGTAAGGAAGTACCGATACCCCCTGGAAGTTCACCACGTGACCACTGAGGATGGCTACGTACTAGGATTGCACCGCATTCCTCACGGACGTGACAACAACAACGTGCCCAATGCTAATAAACCCGTAGTTTTCTTGATGCATGGGCTCCTGTCGTCTTCTGCCGACTGGGTGGTTATGGGACCAGGCTCCGGTTTCGGTACGTGCCTTCATTGTCATGTCATCATAGTCTAGATATTTAGATAAGTTTTGCATGTTTTCTAAACAATACCTACTGATAGCTAAAGATTTACAAAGGTAGCTTGATAATACAAATGTCACTTTCACCACTAAGTATATACTTAGAATTAGTACCGCTTTTTCTATCTCTACAGCTATCTTTTTCAGGCATACTTAACTATGTAAAAATCTAAGCAGGTTTTAGGTGGTCCAAGGTGAATAAATCAGGTTACTCTGTCGGGAAAATACTCATATTAACGTTAAAAAGATTTATTTTCCGTACACGCAAGATAGACAATAGCTAATGATTGTAAAATATGTACACAATGCAATTCTGGAGAATATGTACACAATAGAAAATCAGATATCCCATTCTACTTATTAGTAGGTTCATGTACCTATTCATAACTTTTTTTAATTAACAAGTAAATTTCAACCATTTTCCTCCTTTCTTCAAAATTTTCGTTTCTTTTACAGCTTACATCCTAGCTGAAGAAGGTTATGACGTATGGATGGGAAACGCTCGGGGAAATTATTACTCTCGTCAGCATTTGTCCCTGAACCCTGACGGTATTTTCAACACCAAGTTTTGGGAGTTCTCTTGGGATGAAATTGGCAATATCGATCTGCCTACAATGATAGACCACGCTCTATCACAATCTGGACAACCTAGACTACACTACATAGGACACTCCCAAGGAACCACCGCCTTTTTCGTCATGGGATCTCTTCGACCCGCCTATAATGAGAAGATTATTTCTATGCATGCGCTCGCGCCCGTGGCTTATATGGCTCATAATCGCAACCCACTTCTTTGGTTTATATCGCCATATGCAAACAATATTGAGGTACTTATTATGTATTTCTATTTATTTAAGTAGACAAAATAATATTTATGTATATACTGTACTGTAACAGCCGACTCGTCTTCTGCTGAATACAGCCTCCCCTATTAAGGGGGTTTTGCCATAATCCCCACGCTTGGCAGGCGGCTTGGGGATCGCAGTGAAAGATGACAGTTCTTTAGAAGGTGTTGCCCACCTTCCAGTGTTTTTCCCTTAGTCGCCTCTTACGACACTCACGGGATGATATGGGGAGGTGCAATTCTAACCCGGCACCCTACGGGGGATGTATATAAGCTGTATTATTATTCTGTAATTTATAAGCTATATTTTCAGTTAACTTTACGTTCAATATATTTGCAGAGAATTGCGTCTTTGTTGGGAATTGGTGAATTTTTGCCAAACTCCGCGATTATGACTTGGGCTGGACAGGCTGCGTGTAGAGATGAAGTGGTCTTCCAACCGATATGCAGCAATATTCTGTTCTTAGTGGGCGGCTGGAATGAAGCTCAACACAATACTGTAAGCAGCCTTTAATATTTCGACACTTCATTTAATTTTTATACAATAAAAATATCTGAAATGGTGTTCTTAATTTTTGTAGACAATGCTGCCTGTCATATTCGGCCACACTCCTGCTGGTGCGGCAGTGCGTCAGTTCGCTCATTACGGGCAGAGTATTGCAGACAAGGGGTTCCGTCGCTACGACTATGGTAGTTGGATAGCGAACAGGAGAGTTTACGGTTCCCGTAGACCACCAAACTATGACCTATCCAAGGTGACGACCCCGGTTTTCCTGCACTTCTCCGACAGAGATCCGCTGGCCCACATCAACGATGTTGACACTCTGTGGAGAGAGCTCGGAAGACCGGTTGGAAAATTCCGTATCCAAATGTCTACTTTCAGCCACTTAGATTTCGTGTGGGGCATCGATGCAAGGGAGTTAGTGTATAACCGAGTAATGAATCATATGAGAGCAATGGATATTCACGGCTTGGATGACAATTTTGAATAAATGGTAATCTTCCACACTGATTAATTCATTGATTTCTTGATAAGTTATATTGGTACGAAGACATGTATTGTTAGAGGCGTATTGTGTCAATAATTATTATTTGAAAAGATAAAACGATGTAAATTGGTAAAGTTGTTTCTCTATCTGAAAATGCACATTTATTTCCGAGATTCGAACATCAACAAAAGAAAAATTGGGTCAGAAAATAACTGGACAAAGTTATAGTAAACAAGGGAGGTTGTGTGGCATCAAAAAGTTTTTATTAGTGTCGATTCATGCCAACTTTATCTCGACTGTGAGGTAGAATAGTCGTCGCAGTTATTCAAGTAATATATGAACTTGTATAGTTTGTACTATAATCACATCAAGTGTAACTTCTAATCTGTGATAACGCTTGGTTAACGTAGGTGTTAGGTACCTTGTCGGATAAAGAAAAATCAAAAGCGTTAAAGCAATACGTTTTAGTCTTGTGTATTCATTATTATTATTATTTTTGTATTCGTAAAATTTGTTTCGGCCAAAATTGTATGCATGTTCTTATAAATCGGACGGATGGACAGCAAATAGGCTTTGTTGTTGGGTCCCGTATACGGCCCGGAAGCTTAAAAACTGTGTTACTACAATAATATGCCCAAGTGCATTGCTACCCTTTTTGGTTAGTTATTTTTAGCTCTGATAAAGTTGAGATGACCGATAATATAATATGTTTGTATTATATGATATTATGTATGTTTTGTATATTCCTATAAACTAGAATTGGCCCACGCTAGCCTTGAAGATATAATTATTAATAGGGCGAGGGAAGCGAGTCCTATCACTATGTTACAACTTGAACATTTTGTGGTCCCTTTACTGAAAAACTATCATGCCTATAGGATTTGAGCCTTAAAATAATAATTTAACTTCATATCTAGATGTGTTATCTGTCAAAAAATATATAATATTATAACCATTAAAACAAATGTACATTAACAATTTTGTATTCATTGGATTTAATGTTATTGTACTACTAACACCAATTGTTAGAAAACCAAAGAGTTAACATTGCTGCAACAGAACTAAACTCAATACTAGATGATACCACTAGAATCAGGTTGTAAAATAAACGCGAGCCCTCAAAAAGCTCAACTTTTTGCTAGTAGATTATATATAAACATTTTTATTCATACACAATTAATAGATATTAGATTCATATTAACATTTAGGATTAAATTTATATTACCTCAACTTTGATCCTAAAGATCTCTTTGTCTAACTTGGCCTCGACTTTAAGTTAGCTTTATCATTACCTAAAGCCTTACTGTAACCGTTTATTACTGCCTAACTACTACAATGGTTATTCTACTCTTATTCCATACATTTAACCTATATTACCCTCGTATCCCGTAACTTTCATACAATAATGCCGTAAATCACCTAACCGCGTGTTACGACAGCAGTCTTTGAGGGCTGGTTCTCGTTCTAGGATAATATGTGCCGCCACCTTCTGCCACAACATCATTTACCATCAGTTAAGATTGTGGCAAAGGCTAGCTAATTAAAAATCAAAAATAAAACACTTTTCGTCACCTTCATTCGAAATCTTAGTTCAGTAGCTACTTTTTCATTTACATCAAAAACTTATTACTGATTTTCATGATCCTAACTTTAAAGGAATATATATATATATACAAAATGTAAGCTCGGAAGCCCAAATCTAACCCCTTTAATCCTGCCTTTTCATAAAATCTAATTTTAACTGACGTCTTCCATCTGATTTTTTCTTTTACTCCCTACCATAGTGTACCATACTTGACTCTCTTAATAATGTCCTCTCATTGAATAATTTCTTAACTGATTTCCAATACTTACACTTCAAGAAATGTACATACCAAGTTTTAGCTTAAGCATGAGACTTTCGAATATATTTGAACCCTATTTTTGTCCCTTAAACTTTATCCACCCCAAACGGAAATCAGAAAAATTTTAGAACATTAGGTAAGAACTTACTTTTTAAAATCAGTTTTTAGCTGACGTCTCTTACTTATAATTGCTAAAAATTTCAGATTCCTATAATTCATATAAGATTTGTATTGTATCGTAGAAATCTTAGAACTGTACTTTTTTATTTCATGTCACGAAATATATAACATTAACGCATTATATATATTCATATTTACAAAGTATCAGTCCAAATTTTCAGACCACGTTATAACTGCCGTTTAGATACTAAAACCCATTCGTAGCTCACGTCTCTTAGCTATGTCGCTCTATCTCTATCTTTCAGTCTAAAAATGCACGCCGCTCCTAAACTTGATCATTTAAAAGTGTGCGCGTGCAGCGATTTAACTTTGAACTTGGACACGTAAACACACACACCTGAAAATACTTTACACTATTTTACATGTAGGGGTAACGACATTGAAAGGGCGTGCATTTTTAGACTGAAAGATCTCTACCACCTGCCAAATTTCAGCTTCATAGACTACAAGTAAGTAGTTTTCAAGAATTAAAAAAACACATTTTTTTGGTTTAAAATGTCAATATGAAATTCTAATTGCAAAACTATACGTTCAACATCAAAGACTGCCTTACAAAAATATTCACCCATTTTAACCACTTAGATGTTAAATAAAAAAAAACATTTCTTAGTTATACTCATGGAAGTAATAAGTACTACGTACAACTAGTACTTATACTTCCATGGTTATACTCCTTTTCCACACACGACAAATATTTAGATGTAAAACCAAGTCTCTCCGACTAGAAGTTTAGGCTGTGCGTTGTCTATCAGTGAATTAGCAAGTCAGGACTTTTGATATTTATGGTATTAAATAATTATATCGCTTATCTACAGAATATATGACATTTTCTCAATTGTAAAGCTTTTTATATATCGGCGCTCAGGACTCGATCAGTCAGATACATAATAGGTTGTTCCATGGCTACTCTACGCAGTGGCGTGGCTCTCATCGCGCATTTTATTTTTGTTATAATGCAATATAAATGATAAGTTTTATCGAGGACATCACAGTTAAATAAATATTTATTATAAATAGTGTGAAGTACAATAAAAATACAATGAATGAAAATAAATATTATTAAAGATAATATAAGTAAATATAACCTGAGTGCAAGGCCCTTATACCAAGTTTTGTTAAGAAATCCAACTCTTCTCTTAACCTTGGCCCTATAGATTAAGTAGGTAAGTGGCAATAAGTAGTCTATATATGTATGATAGGTAGGATGTTTGTTGATACTCCAATTCCAAGCTTTTTATTAATTTATATCTGATTGGCTAGAAGGATCACTTACTCATCTGATGGTAAGTGATGATGTGGTCGAAGATGTTGGTTACTGTTACTGGCTCCTAAGAAACTAAGTAGGTAAGCATACCTAATAGGTTTGTAATGACACATGTTCTGCGGATTACATTACAAAATTACGAGAGGAAAAACTATAGTCATGTGCGGGATTCGAACCCGCGCCATCCTGTAGTAGACTGCTGCCGGAACACACTGTTAGGTGCTTAGCGACAGATGTTCTACTTGAGAATGGCCGCTAGCCAGGCGGGCATTCGCAAAATGCCCTTCCATCATGCGGTGAAGCTCATGCCCGCGGCGGGATTCGAACCATGGACCTGCTGCACGGCAATCCATAGCCAATGCCACTGAGCCATCACTGCTTCATTTATAACTGGAATAGTGAGAAAAAAATTCTCACTAGTTCAGAGTGAACTAAACTGGTATCTGAACTATTATACTACTGAGAATATACGAACATTTTTACGGTTTGTTCCGGGAGCAGCCTTGAGAGCCACTTATCTAGAATAAGTGACCAGATAACACCAACTGGTATAATTGAGATCAAAGACAACAAAAATCTGTTTATTGATATGTAGTTATTGGTATATTGTATAGCGGTAGAGCATATTACGAAGAGAGAGAGCATATTGCTTGCCTGGTTAGCTATCACTATAAGGTAAATTATCCGCCGCCAAGCAACCGTATTGTAGTGGTATATGTGGAAGGCAATTACATTTTTTTTTTTCAACTGTAATGGACCCGCACGTGCTAAGTGACCTATTTCTTATATAGTACTAATACTCCCCTTATACTTATCACAGCTGCAAAATTCTTGAAATCTCAGCTATCAAGGACTCGTCCACGGAAGTAATCGTGTCTTATCTTTGTTCACCATTTACCAAAAATACCCTGCGTATTGTCGTTCTTAAGAATATATTTTACTGATTTGGCTGTCAGAATTTTATCAACCAAAGGTTAAAGGCAAGAGTTTAACATTAATTTAAATATGGATTTGTAGAGGTCGACCTTTCAGTTAAGTACGATTATCTGATGTCTGCCTGATAAGTCAATCCCGGAAATTGGCTAACGGCTGACGCAATCAACTCTGCTTGCGGGTCAAGACCAGACCTGTCAGTCACCTGCAGTGTATGTGTCCTCTCTGAGCCGGAACTGAGTTAGCCAGTCTTTTAGCAAAATCTCAGGACTTCGTTAACTGATCCTTAATATTATCACTCAAATTATCATGTGTGTCAGGACTCTTGTCTACTGACTTGATAGTATTAAACCATCAATTCAATTATCATTTGTCAGGAATACATCGACTGACCTTTTACATTTGTCAGAACATGTTGACTGATCTGATTAGTATTTATATTATATGATTACCTACAAAATCAGAGATCGCACCTTCGTCATATAAGACGGCATTCGACTCTTTTGTTACACGAGATAATGACAGGGACAAATCACATAAATTGATAACAGCAAATAGATTTAATCTCAATTAGCTTATTGTCTGTTAGGTATGAAATGTAAGTATGTGACCATAACTTCTCTAACTCAAAGAAAATCAACACCTATATTTATATTTCATAAATATTATTATACCGTGACCTTCTACGAGCACATATCAATAATAGTGAATAGTTATGCCTAAAGACTTCTAAACCTGGTAAATATTATAAAACTGTACTATGTCAATTACAGGATACGTTACTCTGGATCCAAGATATTGCCTAACTGTCTTTGCCTTAATTAAGGGGCTAGGGGTAGTGATTATTCAAAAACAAGATAAGTTTCAGGAATTTACTTTCAGATTAAAATTTATATTAATTCAAGAGTTTGATGCTACAGTTACCCACACGTTTTACAAGCAAGTTTGTAGGATACCAAGGAAAAACGTGGAAAAAACCTTGGCCACTCTTTTCAAATGATTTCGATATTATAAATATACACAAAATTTAGAACAATAGATCTATATCTAAGAGCTGGAAAGAACACACACATGAATAGTAATATCACGGTGAATTTAGATCGTAATTGTGACTAAACCAAAGGTATTATAAAAAGTAAAAATTATTCTCTTGATGAAATTGGAATTTCGACGATCTAAATTCTCCGTCTAGATTTAAAATAAACTTAACTTATAAAAAGGCCCCTCTGGACAATGATTCACGATCTACTACACGTCACTGCACTTTATATTATCATAACTTTTCTTAGTGGAGCCTGGTGTCTCCACCAAATTCCCCAGTTAGAATGTCGCGGCATCTCACGCCCCCACCCTCATGAACAGCGCCAAGCCATCATAGCCGCGAAAGGCCCTGATTGGTTACACCCAACCGAAGCAATATTGATCTATGTGATTGGATAATCGACAGCGCCAGCGTTCACCCACGTGGTTAAATAATGGCGGGCTCGATTTTGGCGCCATTTTAATTCTGTAACACAACATTTACAAGTGTATATAACATGTGTTTGATGATTACATACGCCCTTAGCTTGGCGTTTACCATAATCTCAGATCCAGGTATTTAAAGTGGCAATCTTTCCATATATTGCTATTGTGACAAGCCGCATCTCTTCTACATGAGAGCAGTTTATTTATAAGCTAACTCGCAGATAAATCGTTACCTATGTTATAGTTTAACTACGCTATCATTGATCTATGCTCAATAAAGATCATTATCCTTCAACATGCAACAAATGGTGTATTTTTGTAAAGTCACACGGCTTGCATCATAAACATGTTTCGAATAACGTTCCAAAACGGACGTCCATTGTTTTATTCCAAAAAGGGTTTCTCTATTGTAGATAATTCCTTTTAGACAGCTTATTGCATTTTATAACTGACCAGATGCTAGTTCTTTTGAAACGCCGGATTTCTTGCTTAAGTTATCTTTCACAAGAATCAAAAAAAAAATATAATTGCCTTCCACATGTACCACTACAGTATGTTCATGGCCTTTGAGACAGTATTTTTAGATAATATATATAACATACATATATTTTATCCTCTTCCCCCCGGACCTCGAAAGCGAGTAGACGTTAGCATAAACGTGTGTTATTTTTAATTTTATGATTAATAAATCATTTACCGATTAAATAAGAGTTACAAAAATAGGAACACATAAACTAAAGGAGTTCACTTAATATCTCACGCGGTCCTGCTGAGGGCACTTCCATACAGAAACAGGAGCCATTTTGAAAGGAGGGGCCGCCCAACTGCACCCAAGCCTTACTGGATGGAAACAAACGCCCATTTTTGAGGTGTGAACATACAAAGGTTACCGCCCATCTGCGCCTGCGCCTCATTGGACAACAACTTTCAAGTAAGCCCCGCCCATTACAACCGGTCAGTGGAACAACTTCTTGATATCTATGAGCGCCTGGTATATCGTGAAATTTTTTGTACAATTTTGGGGGAATACAACTTGGTTATTTCAATAATCAGCAGCCATCTTTAATTAAAATCTAAGACGCCATTTGTAATATATTTTTGAGAACATTATAATATCTTTTTGTTTCTGAAGTCCTGGTGATACAATATTTTTGAATTACTCTGAAAATGCCGTTAAAACGGACACCACCAACCTCCCCTGCCACTACGCCATTGGTGGCAGCACCCACTATAAAGTCGGGTAAAACAGCCAAGCCTCGACCAGATGTCTCACGCGCGAACAGTGTGGTTCATTACGACTCTGAACCGGAATTACGCATTACGTCTGAGCGTAAAAAGAGAAAACATGATGGGGAAGAATTCAATATGAATGTGTTGAAGGAAATGATTGATGTGCTCTCAAAAAATCAAGATAGGCGCTTTGATGATTTAACCAAAACGGTGGAATTAATGTCACAAAAATATGATGAATTTATGGCAAGAATTCAAGTTCTTGAGTCCGAAAAAAGAGAAGATAAAAAGTACATAACTACCTTAGAACATAGATTAGAACTAATGGAACGACGGGAGAGGTCTTCAGGGATAGAAATCAGGAACGTTTCTAAAACAGATACTAAATCTGAAACCAAAAGTGACCTATGTGTTATTGTTCAAAACTTAGGTAAGGTTGTTAATTTAGACATAGCCAGCTCCGATATAAAGGATGTATACAGGACTCACTCACCTGAATCGGCACTAAGGCCTATAATTGCTGAATTCACCACTACAGTGATGAAAGAGAAGATGCTTTTGGCTGTAAAAAGCTTTAATAGAAATAAAACAAAAAATGAGAAATTAAATACTGCGCACATTAACCTCAAGCAACAGATAAAACCAATATTCGTGTCAGAAACCTTAAGTCATAAAATGCAAAAGCTTTTTTACTTGGCCAGAAATTTTCAAAAAGTCTCGGGATACAAATACTGCTGGACTTCAAGGGGAGTTGTCTACTTGAGAAAGGAGGAGAGTTTCCCTCAGATTCGAATAGAAAATGAAGCTGATTTGGACAGGATTCGGTGACCAGACTGACTAAGCCCTCTCATACAGATAAAATTAGAAATTAGGAAGTTATCATGTTGCCTTATATTTTTTTATATTCTTCTCTATGTTCATATTATCTATAATATCATTATCTTTGTATTGAAACATATAATAACTCCCATCTACTTAACTAATGTTACTCTACACTTTATACACAATATACAACAAAATGCACTTAGATTTTTATGTATACATACTCAATTTACACATTTGAAATACAATACACTCATATTGACTTTGACTGACTCACTTAATACCATAAATAACACCACAGTTTGCACATTTATATCAAACTTAGCGACCAAGATTGTCTTCCTTCTTTATGATTGGTAATCTTTTAGAAATATCACATGACATTGACAAGTTAACTGCCTCTAAAGCACTTGAATGTGATTTAGAAGAATGCTCTAAATTTATACTCGCTATGCCAAAAAGGCTCACGGTTTTGGCCCAGAACATTAGAAGTATTGGCTGTAATTTGGCAGGTTTTGAAACTCAATTATGTAGAATTCAAACACATTGTGACATTCTAGTACTAACTGAATGCTGGCTTCAATGTAATCCAGTAATTCCAAAATTAGATGGATATGACGCGGTACGCACTGAAACAAATTGTAACAGAAATGATGGAGTCGTAGTCTATATCAGTCAACAGCTGAAATTTAAAAGTGAAGAGCCTGACTTCGAGGAAGGCAACTGTCTTCTCGTGACTTTAGATACGGACACTGTTGTCATAGCCATCTATCGCTCGCCATCTTTTAAAAAAGTTGATACATTTCTAACTTCACTAGAGAAAATTTTGACCAACTTATCTGCTTTTAAAACAGTAATTTTAACGGGCGATTTAAATATTAATATTCACCCTGAAAAATATGATGACCACTCTCTACAGTATTTAAACTTGACAGCATTTTATGGTCTTTTACCAGCACACACCTTCATAACTCGTCCTGAATCAGACACATGTTTAGACCACGTTTTGCTCAGGAACAACTACCCTGCACTCACACTTGTACCCCACACAGTTTTAACTGATCATAGACCAACGCTTTTATGTCTAGGGCTCATCATAACTAAAAACTATGCTATAACTTCAGCCACAAAAATTGATTACGAAAAACTTAAATTAGAAGTATCTAATATCAAACTTCAAACAATTTATGAATCTTTAGATCCAGATTTTAGCATGACATATCTAATAAATTCAATTCAAAGTGCAGTCAAGAACAACACTCTAACAATTACCATTCCTAGACGTAAGCGCCTTATTAAACCGTGGATGACAACAGGACTTTTGCGTTGTATTCGTCATAGGGACAAATTACATAAGAAGTACAAAAAATCTAAAGACGAAATTTTAAGAATTACCTATATTCGATATAGAAACTTTTGTAGTTCATTACTTAAAAAAGTTAAAAAAGCATATGAAAAGGAATTGATTAATAAAGCGGGAAATAATAGCAAAAAGGTATGGCAAGCAGTTAAAGAGATATCTGGCACACAAGTAGGTAATGATTCACCAAAAGAGTTATTGAGTATTAGTAAAACTCCAAATGAATCGGTAAATAAAATTAATGAGTTTTTTGTGAATGTTGGTAAGGACTTGGCGGAATATGTTGCCACTGACCCACCACTTTGTGATCCGAAAATTCACAATTCTTTTTCTACTACGATAGAGTCTTTTGTTCTTTTAAAAACTGACGTACTAGAAGTAGAACGGCTTATAACTAATCTTAAAAATGACTGTTCAGCTGGCTGGGATCAGATAACAAACAGAGTACTCAAAGAATGTAGTGAATTTCTAACACCACCTTTGACTCACATTTTTAATTTAAGTTTGGATAAAGGTATCTTCCCGACCGACCTTAAAAAGTCTAGAATTATTCCTATCTTTAAGAGTGGTGACAGAGACCGTATAAAGAATTATAGACCCATTTCGATACTTCCATCTATTTCTAAAATCTTTGAACGCATTATTAATAACAGACTAATTAAATACATAGAGAAAAATGAACTGTTTTCAAATAACCAATTTGGTTTCCGCAGCGGAAAATCCACAGATGACGCTGTTCATAAACTAACCAACTTTGTCTCCACGAACTTGGACCGTGGCAAAAAATGTCTATCAATTTTTCTCGATTTGGCTAAGGCATTTGATACGGTCTCTGTCCCATTACTAATAACTAAGTTGGAAAAAATTGGAGTCAGGGGAAATCAATTGGAACTACTAAAAAACACAGATTTCGAATGATAGACAACACCTTTCTTGTCATCACGTGAATATAATTTCACATGGAAAAGTGCTTTTTATTCGCTAGCGTGCAAAAGGTTTTAAAATTCGAACCTATATATCAGTTCAAGGAAAATTAATTTCTAGGCAATATTTTCAAAATTGTAGTAATTGGACCTTTAATGTTAATTAACTCTCATTTACAATAATTATTTAGGCTGTACATCATTTTCATCGCTTGAGTGAGGCGAAAAATCGTGTTTCGTTCGGCAGCAAAGTTATTTTGCGTCTTGTGCCTTTGAAGCCTTCGCTACACTCAGGATTCCTTTTTTTTTAATCTCTTGTTTCACTCATGGTTCAATCATAGAATCCTTCACTGCCTCCGGTTTCAATAAAAGTAGGTACTCGCGCTAAATAACAACTTCGCCACCTTGCATAATAAATAAGTGTTATCCTCAACCTACTCAATGAGCTCTAGATGATAACACTCCACTATCTAAGGTGCAACAAACACATCCCTTTTTAACTTCTCATACATTGGAGCCTCTCTTGAAAAATGTTTTAATTGAATTCTAGTAAATACGGATGGGTGTCTACCCATTTCTGTCTAGAAAGACAGGTCGTAGAACGGCCTCTATTTGCCCTTTAGTAACGGAACTCTAGAAAAATAAAAATCATCATTTATACAGGTTCTATAGTTCATTTATGAAGGTACCATTGGCATTGTAATGTAAACGTGTTGTAAATCTATAAGCCAAGAGTTTACATCGACATTTGGCGGTTTTTCAGCCCGAGCTCGTAAGGAAGTACCGATACCCCCTGGAAGTTCACCAAGTGACCACTGAGGATGGCTACGTACTAGGATTGCACCGCATTCCTCACGGACGTGACAACAACAACGTGCCCAATGCTAATAAACCCGTAGTTTTCTTGATGCATGGGCTTCTCTCGTCTTCTGCCGACTGGGTGGTTATGGGACCAGGCTCTGGTTTCGGTACGTGCCTACATTACCATGTCATCATAGTATAGTATGATAAGTTTTGCATGTTTTTCTAAACAATACCTACTGATAGCTAAAGATTTACAAAGGTAGCTTGATAATACAAGTGTCACTTCCATCACTAAGTATATACTTAGAATTAGTACCCTCGTTCTCTATCTCTACAGCTATCTCTTCCAGGCATACTTAACTATGTAAAAATCTAGGCAGGTTTTAGGTGGTCTGAGGTGAATAAATCAGGTTACTTTGTCGGGAAAACACACATCTTAACGTTAAAAAAAATAGTTTCCATACACGCAAGATAAGTTCCTACTTATGTAGGTCTAGGTACCATATTTATACTTCCTGCGCGGGTTGGTTCAGTGTAAAATATATTCATAGGCTTGCAAAAACAATCTCGTCAGGGCCTAGAACCATCTACATATATACCTAATGAGCTCGCCAACAAAAGTGCACGCGCGTCAGCGTACACTTTCGTTGGCTGAGCACTAAGCACTAATACGTACTAATTGGGTAATGGTAGGTACATAATACTTCAGTATAGGTACCTAGATCGATACTAAATACTGAAGTTTCTTACCTACTTGAATTTTTTTTATGCTAGTGCTCACGAATTCAAAATAAATGGTTGTAAAATATGTATATAATTCAATTCTGGAGAATATCTACACCATAGAAAATCAGATATCATATTCTTATTATTAGTAGGTACATGTACATTCATAACTTTTTTTAATTTACAGGTAAATTTCAACAAGTTTCTTCTTTTCTTCAAAATCTTCGTTTCTTTTACAGCTTACATCCTAGCTGAAGAAGGTTATGACGTATGGATGGGAAACGCTCGGGGAAATTATTACTCTCGTCAGCATTTGTCCCTGAACCCTGACGGTATTTTCAACACCAAGTTTTGGGAGTTCTCTTGGGATGAAATTGGCAATATCGACCTGCCTACAATGATAGACCACACTCTATCACAATCTGGACAACCTAGACTACACTACATAGGACACTCGCAAGGAACTACCGCCTTTTTCGTTATGGGATCTCTTCGACCCGCCTATAATGAGAAGATTATTTCTATGCATGCGCTCGCACCCGTGGCTTATATGGCTCATAATCGCAACCCACTTCTTTGGTATATATCGCCATATGCAAACGATATTGAGGTACTTATTATGTATTTCTATTTATATAAGTAGACTAAATAATATTTACATATTATTATTCTGTGATATAAGCTATATTTTCAGTTAACTTAACGTTTAATATATTAGGTCCTTACATATGAAATTGGCGTTTTTCGTACTGGCCACTTTAATCACGAATTTCTCCTCTTTGGTAAGGAATTCCAAATTCAAATTTGTACAGCTATAGACTCATGTATTTGTGCTTCGATGATCGTCATTCATTTGTTTTTTTTCTTCTGTTTTTTTCTGTTTGCGTCACTCATTTTACAAAATGGAAAATCTTAAATATCGCATTATTTACGAGTACGAGTTCCGCCGTGGCACTAGTGCTGCGGAAACAACTCTAAGGGTGAATGATGTGTATGGCGGTCGTGTTGCAAAAGAAAACACAGTTCGTTTTTGGTTCCAACGTTTTCGTTCTGGAAATTTCGACCTGCAGAACAAGCCCCGTGGACGGCCTGAGACTCAAGTTGATAATGAAGAGTTGAAGGCTATTGTGGAAGCGGATCCATCGCAAACCACGTCCGAGTTAGCTGCAGGCTGCAATGTTAGTGATAAAACTGTTTTAATTCACTTGAAGCAAATTGGGAAGATTAAAAAGCTTGAAAGGTGTCACGAATTGACTGAAACAAACTGGCAAACGCGCGTCGACTGCTGCGTTACATTACTAAACCGGCACAATAATGAAGGTATTTTAAACCGAATCATTACCTGTGATGAAAAATGGGTTCTTTACGATAATCGGAAGCGCTCAGCGCAATGGTTAGATCCTGGCCAGCCAGCCAAATCCTGCCCCAAGCGAAAATTAACCCCAAAAAAGTTACTTGTAAGCGTTTGGTGGACTAGTGCCGGTATTGTTCATTACAGTTTTTTCAAATCTGGCCAGACTATTACGGCTGATGTCTATTGTCAGGAATTGCAAACCATGATGGAAAAGCTAGCGGCTAAACAACCTAGGCTGGTCAATCGCTCCACGCCACTGCTGCTTCACGACAACGCTAGACCACACACTGCGCTACAGACGGCTACTAAATTAGAAGAGCTTCAATTGGAAAGTCTAAGACATCCTCCGTACTCCCCGGACCTTGCTCCAACAGATTACCATTTTTTTCGAAATTTGGATAACTTCTTGCAAGGGAAAAAATTCAACTCCGATGGGGCAGTCCAAATCGCCTTCAAAGATTTTATTGATTCCCGTCCGACTGGTTTTTTTAGTAAAGGGATCAATGAACTACCTATGAGATGGCAAAAGTGCATAGAAAATAATGGTTCATACTTTGATTAATTAAATATATTATATTAAAAAATATTCGACTTTTTGTTCCTCCCATACAAAACGCCAATTTCATATGTAAGGACAATATTTACAGAGAATTGCGTCTTTGTTGGGAATTGGTGAATTTATGCCAAACTCCGCGATTATGACTTGGGCTGGACAGGCTGCATGTAGAGATGAAGTGGTCTTTCAACCGATATGCAGCAATATTCTGTTCTTAGTGGGCGGCTGGAATGAAGCTCAACACAATACAGTAAGCAGCCTTAAATATTTCGACACTTTATTCAAAGTTTATATATCTTAAATGGTGTTCTTAATTTTTGTAGACAATGATGCCTGTCATATTCGGCCACACTCCTGCTGGTGCGTCAGTGCGTCAGTTCGCTCATTACGGGCAGAGTATTGCAGACAAGGGATTCCGTCGCTACGACTATGGTAGTTGGATAGCGAACAGGAGAGTTTACGGTTCCCGTAGACCCCCAAACTATGACCTATCCAAGGTGACGGCCCCGGTTTTCCTGCACTTCTCCGACAGAGATCCGCTGGCCCACGTCAACGATGTCGACACTCTGTGGAGAGAGCTCGGAAGACCGGTTGGAAAATTCCGTATCCAAATGTCTACTTTCAGCCATTTAGATTTCTTGTGGGGCATCGATGCAAGGGAGTTAGTGTATAATCGAGTGATCAATCATATGAGAACAATGGATATTCACGGCTTCGATGACAATTTTGTATAAATCGGTAATTTTTCACACTAATTGGATTTCTTGATAAGGTATATTGGTACGAAGACATGTATTGTTAGAGGGGTATTGTTTCAGTTTTTATTGTTTGGACAGATAAATCGATGAAAATTGGCAAAGTTGTTTCTTTATCTGAAAATTCACATTTATTTCCGAGATTCGAACATCAACAAAAGAAAAATTGGGTCAGAAAATAACTAGACAAAGTTATAGTAAACAAGAGAAGTTGTGTGGCATCGAAAAGTTGTGATTAGTGTCGATTTAATCCAACTTTCCCTCCGCTGTGGAGGTAGAATAGTCGTCGTAGTTACTCAGGGAATATATGAACTTTCATAGTTTGTACTATAATCACATCAAATGTAACTCCTAATCTGTGGTAACGTTTGGTTCACGTAGGTGCTACCTTGTCGGATAAAAAAATCAAAAGCGTTAAAGCAATACGTTTTAGTCTTGTGTATTAAATTTTATTATTATTTATTGTATTTGTAAAATTAAATTCGGCAAAAATTGTATGCAGCTCCTTATGGCCAGCAAACAGGCTTTGTAATAGAGTCCCGTACGGTACGGAAACTTAAAAACTGTGTTACTAACGATAACATGCTCAAGTATATTTCTTAGTTTATATTTTTACAACCTGATTCTAATGGTGTCATCTAGTATATTATCTAGTAGTATTATCATTGTTAACGCAAAAGTAGTAAATGATCACCAAAAGTAGTATATGATCACCAAAATTAAATTCTTGTGGCGCATCGCCGACCGCTGCCGCGACACGCTCGCTTTGCTCGCTCGGCTCGCGCGTTATTGTAGTCCCAAGTAATCTAACGCGCCTCCTCGCTTCGCTCGTAGTCGCATCTAAATATGACTTTGCCCTAGACTAAATGATATTTAACCCCTCGCTAAATTAATATATCATCTTTTACATTTGGTGTACGATTACAATTTTTGGTAAAAGAACTAAGGGTATCAAAGCATTTTATGGTGTTCATTATTTGAAATCCCTTACTTTTTTTAATGTACAAACTCGAAATGAATATGTTTTTTTTGTCTGACTATTATTTTTGTTCTATGAAATGAACTCATGGCACCTATAACGGCGACCAATCAGAGGACGGTTCACAATTCCGCGGGCGATTAAGGATCGTTAGATTATTAACTGCCAGCTAGTCATGGTCAGTTTATAATCTTACGAAAATGTAAGCGTTAGATTGTACATTTTAATGTTCGTTCACAATCTATCGACAGTTTATAATTTCACTAGATTTTTTATAAACTAACGTATCGTACATTTATCCGGTGACATATATAGGTATTCTGTTGTAGCGATGTTAGTTCTTTGGTTTTCTAACAGATGGCGTTAGTAAGTAGTACAATAACATTCTATCAAATGAATACAAAATAGTTAATTTTCCTTTTTTTGTCATGGTTGCGTGTATTGCCCATGGAAGTAATAAGTACTACAACGTGAGTACATATTGCCTCTATACACTATTTTACATGTAGGGGTAACGACATTGAAAGAGCGTGCATTTTTAGACTTAAGGATCTCTACCACCTGTCAAATTTCAGCTTCATAGGCTAAGTAGTTTTCGAGATTTAAAAAACATATTTTTTTGTTTTGAATGTCAATATAAAATTCTAACTGCAAAATATGTTCAACTTCGAAGACTGCCTTACAAAAATGTTCACCCATTTTTAACCACTTAGGTGTTGAATAAAAAAAAACATTTCTTAGTTACTCCTTTTCCACACAAGGCAAACATTTTGATGTAAAACTAAATCTCTCCGACTAGCGGTTTAGGCAGTGCGTTATCTATCAGCGAATTACTAAGTCAGGACTTTTGATATTTATAGTATTAAATAATTATATCACTTATCTACAGAATATATGACAATTTCTCAATTGCAAAGCTTGTAATATACGAGTATCGGCGCTCAGGGCTCGATCAGTCAGATACATAATAGGTTATTCCATGGTTATTCTACGCAGTGGCGTGGCTCTCATCGCGCGTTTTATTTTTGTTATAACGCAATAAAAATGATAAGTTTTATCGAAAACATCAGAGTTAAATAAATATTTATTATAAATAGTGTGGAGTACAATAAAAATACAATGAATAAAAATAAATATTATTAAAGATAATATAAGTAAATATAACCTGAGTGCAAGGCCCTTATACTAAGTTTTGTGAAGAAATCCAACTCTTCTCTTCACCTTGGCCCAATAGATTAAGTAGGTAAGTGGCAATAAGTAGGTAGTCTATATATATATGATAGGTAGGATGTTTGTTCAAGATGCTTGGAATTGGAGTATCAACTCCAATTCCAAGCGTTTTATTTTATTTACATCTGATTGGCTAGAAGGATCACTTACTCATCTGATGGTTAGTGATGATGTGGTCGAAGATGTTGGTTACTGTTACTGGCTCCTAAGAAATAAGTAGGTAAGCATACCTAATAGGTTTGCAATAACGCATGTTCTGCGGATTACATTACAAAATTACGAGAGGAAAAACTATATAGTCATGTGCGGGATTCACCCTTGTAGCCGGGGTATGCTGTGACCTTTAAGCTAACATGAAATATGACTCATTACTCTAATTTGTATAACAATCGTAAGAGGATGATGACAACCAAAAGCATATAAATCACATAATGCATATCTACTCTAAGCCTCAAAGCCACAAAAAAAATAATTTAACTATTTTACCAAACTGAGTCAGTTAACAAAATTCTGCGAACTATATACAACAGTACAGCTACAACAATAAAAGCATTTAGACAACCTATAAGTCATTATAGACTCACAGGCAGTCCAAATGCTCCAGCCCACTACCAGTTGGCAGCGTGCCCAGTATGCTGACAGACTGACAAACAGGTCGCCCAAAGAAAACTCGAATGGGCAGCGTTTGGCAATGTGACTTTACGTCTAAAATTGCAAAGAGCTTGAAGAACATAGTCTTTATTTATTTTATTTATGCCTGATAGGTTAGCCTTTGACCACTATCTCACCTGATGGTAAGTGATGATGTGGTCGAAGATCTTGTTCAGGATAACCTAGAAGTACTGGCTCTTAAGGACAGCTGCCGGAACACACCGTTAGGTGCTTGGTGACAGATTTTCTTCTTGAGGGTGGTAGCTAGCCAGGCGGGAATTCGCAAAATGCCCTACCACAATGCTATAACGACTGCCATAAGACGACAACCGGGACCGACCGCTTAACGTGCCCTCCGAAGCACGGAAACGCTCAGTAGTAATGTCACTAGCGGTCACCCATCCAACTCATGACCGCGTGCGACGTTGCTTAACTTTGCTGATCGGTTGAGAACAGCTAAGTAAACTTCGCTACGAGCGCTTCAAAAGTCTTCAACGAGTGTGTGTTGTCAGTGACGACTTATGGAACTGAGACGTAGTCTTTAACTATTGCCCGTATAGACAAGCACAGACTCGCTCAGTGAGTTATGGAGTGAGCTACCTACGTTCGGAGTTTATTTTGCGCGTTTAAATTCGAAATGAGGAAATCCGCGCAAAGAACCAAATTCTCCGACATCGCTTTCCGAATATGCAAGTTGAAATGGCAAGTGGCCACATTGTTTGTCTTGACACTTGCTCGACGAAGCGATAACCGGTGGAGTAGACCACATTACACCGTAAGACGTATAGTTGGTAGGCACCCCACTAGATGAAGAGATGAAATCTTAAGAGGTGCGGGAAGCCGATGAATACGTAAGTGGCTGATAGCGAATCATTGTGGCGTTCTATGGTGCAGGCCTTTATATAGCAGTGGACGTCTTCCGACTGATGATGATGACGACGAAGAACTTTTTCGGATTAGCTTGAGACTTTTGAGCGTCGTCGTCCTTATCAGTGTTTGACGGAATTGCAAGCAATCTACTCTAATTGGCCCTCATCCTTTCCATTATAGGATGACATGGCGTAGGTACTTACGGTAACACGACATCATACATTATTATAATGTGAAGAGCAAAGAAATAAAATAACTTACGAGCGTCCTTATTTCCTGATATATGTAACGTGAGGGAGGCAAGCTTAAAGCGGCTACTTTACTTAAAGTTGAAAAAAATACAATTAAATGATATATTTTTAAGAGAGTTTTATACTTGTGTAGAAAGTTTGTACATTTTTGTAATGGGCAATTCAAATTTACTCAATTTATAAAATAAGCATATGATTTGTAAATTACGTAAACTTGACAAATAAACACTTTTCCCGAGTGGCCGTCCAATCGGTCATGGGTGTAAGGGCAACGTAGCTACCTAAATTAATTAAAAGCAAGATAAAAATATGAAATATATATTTTTTTTATGTTATTGTTACGGAACAAGCCCGAGGCCCACCTGATGTTAAGTGGACTAACCTCTGGCTATAACAGACGCATTTCGCCAACGACGAATTGCACTATGCCCGTCACAGACGTACAGTTGTTAGGTCTCATGTGCCTGTAATTTCACTGGCTCTCAAGGACTGCTGCCGGAACACACTGTTAGGTGCTTAGCGACAGATGTTCTACTTGAGAATGGCCGCTAGCCAGGCGGGCATTCGCAAAATGCCCTTCCATCATGCGGTGAAGCTCATGCCCGCGGCGGGATTCGAACCATGGACCTGCTGCACGGCAATCCATAGCCAATGCCACTGAGCCATCACTGCTTCATTTATAACTGGAATAGTGAGAAAAAAATTCTCACTAGTTCAGAGTGAACTAAACTGGTATCTGAACTAACTAAATACTACTGAGAATATACGAACATTTTTACGGTTTGTTCCGGGAGCAGCCTTGAGAGCCACTTATCTAGAATAAGTGACCAGATAACACCAACTGGTATAATTGAGATCAAAGACAACAAAAATCTGTTTATTGATATGTAGTTATTGGTATATTGTATAGCGGTAGAGCATATTACGAAGAGAGATAGCATATTGCTTGCCTGGTTAGCTATCACTATAAGGTAAATTATCCGCCGCCAAGCAACCGTATGTTCATGGCCTTTGAGACAGTATTTTTAGATAATATATATAACATACATATAACATGGAAGAACTATTAACATAGGCCTTACGCTTACATTTTGTATGAAACCCTCAGACAGGGAGCGAATCTTCGCACGTGCTCCTGCCTACATAAAAAAATGGAGTTCGGTGCTTGGTAGCCGATTTTCTACTTGGGGTGGTAGCTATAGAGGAGAGTTTTTGTAAGATGACCTACTACCGAAGCTCATGCTCGCAGCGGTATTCGAATCATAGGTCACGTGGAGAATAGGTACCTATATCTCTGATGAGCACAGTTATCAGCGCGGAACTAACACATCATCACTAGCTATTCATCTGATATCGGTTGAAGGTTACTGAGGGCCAAAAATTGCTTTGGCTATCTTAGATACAGGGTAAGTAGGTAAGTACGTGTTAGGGTCATATCAAAATGTTAAAGCGTGCGAATAATAACGTGTTTGGTGGACGAGGAACGCTCTGCCCTGCCGTCGTACAGTGCAAACTAGTGCGGAGGGTAGATGTGAATCTTTCATCTAAATTCGTTGTTTACCAATTCAAACCTTATTGTCATCAACTTTTAAGCATCTTCATTTATTTATTTATTGCCTAACTCGTAAGTATGTACGTATTAGGTGCATAAACTGTATCAAATTATTTAAAATTTACTAAAGCCACATTTGACAACACATAACCTTACAATTTGGAATACGGCAATGCAAACCCCACTTCTTGGCGCCTCTGTCTTATGACAAGGTTTGTGGTGACCGTTCAGACTTTGTTTGAATTCTACCTTCTCACAAGGGAAGGTCAAAAAGTGCAGGTCCTGTTCTACACGTATGGCAAAATTATAACGTGTTAACCGTTTAAAAAAACAAACTGGCAAAGTGCGAGTCGGACTTTGCTCTCGTGAATGTAAAAATGTTGTTGGTTTTGATAACAGCTTCAAAACTACATTAAAATGCGGTGTTTCCAGTATTTGCCTGATATTGTACATAGGTAATACGTACGTACTGAAGTTTGAGATTCCTACCTTGTTTCGTTTTTAGAATTTTCAACTTTAACGGACCTCCATTTATTTATATTTTGGGCTAATTTCACCAACCTAGGGTATTACTTATACGAGGCTTACATTAATCTCTGTAACCAATATAATACTTATGATAGACCTTTGTCACCATAGTCATTGTAATAGATCCTGGTAATGCTGGTCACAGTACAGCAAAATGTAAAAATCCTGGTGACGGCGCACCCAATTGTAATATATTCTGGTCACGGCGCACTTAATTGTAAACGCCTATCTTACTTTATTATTATTATTTTTTTGTAGAAATTATTATTGATCTAAATGAATATTTTAACCTATTCTTGAGTGTTGGACTGATAGTAGTTTTGACCAAGGTGTGATCGTCTAGTCTAATGGTAGAACCATACATTATGAACCGTTGTAGTAAGCTACATTCTTTTCGAGACGCTAAGACAAGCTAGATACCTATAAGTTCAGAACTATGTACATCCACATCCTGATATACAAATAAATCTAGCAGAATAAGAAGTTTGCTAATAAAATTCTAACATTGTTAGTCACTAACGATTCTACTCTACATTCACATGTCAGTTATACTATGATTATATACTAAGTTTGTCAATAGTTGTAAAATTCAACTGTCACTATGTAATTGACCTTATTTATCTTATATTCCCAGCTATTAATCATTGCATAAAATATCTAAACCTTAAGAACCATTACCTTAAAGTCCTTATTCAGGGGAGATGAAGTAAATTGAACACAACTAATACTCTAATAATTAGGAAATATTTTATAACTAATGTTCGTCCTTTGTTGAACTGATGTTTATAAAATAAAGTAAATCGGATAAAATTAGATTATTAATCATGATGAGTAGTAATATAGGATAAATAATTTTAAACTAAATGTAAATAGTTTGCATAGATTCCTTATGTACTGCAGCTGTACCTGATAGAAGATTCCCGAAGTATAAAACGTTATATTTATGCTGTCATAAAGTTGATAACATATTTTTAGAACTAAATGTAAATAGTTTCCATAGATTCTGTATGAAATGCAACTTATGTAATTGTGTAAATTCTCTGTAAATTATATAAATCAAATATTCTATGATAAGTAGGTATTCTATGGATTATTTACATTGTAGGGGATGAAGCTAGAATAACCCCATGGGCTTTCGACCATCTGGGCGGCCGGATTAAGGGGCCCCTTTGTGACTCAGTCAACGATCTCCGTTTATCATTTTAGCTTTAACCCCTCCTTGTTATTTTGTGTCGGTGGAGTTTGGAACACAATGCTAGAGCTACGTTTAACTTTAGGCTTAGTTTTAAGATATTGTATTACAAGTTAATTTATTGTCTCTCTTACTTTTATTTTGCATGATAAATATTTTCTGTTTGTTTGTGTTATTTGAATTTCCAATTGTTTTTGGTAATGATTATATTTGGCATACTCTGATGTAATACTCAGACAGATCTATGTCTTAGAGAATTGTAAAAGGTTAGTTGTTGTATATTTATTAACTGTCGCGATATACAGATGATAATATTAACCAGTGACCTAGATATCTCTAAACTGCCTTTTAGTCTGCGAGAAATCCAAAGAGCATGTGTCTCAAGTCAATTGATTAATTTCATCAACCATAGCTTCATTATTTTAACAGAATATCCCATTTAGTATCTTGGAGGTATTTTATCTGACCTGAAAGAAAATACCCTAGTCAAAACATAATAATTTCAGAATGCTGTCCTGAAAGAAAACACCCTAAAATTCACAGCTAATTTAATAACTATGACTTACGTAAATAATCTCTAACACCCGGTATCTCACTGTAATCCCTTTATTTTTCACTGCACTAGAACGCAGCGCACTAGTTTCACTTTTAATTAATGTTGTATTTTCCCCTTTGCCTCGGCGTGTAACGCCTGTAAACTCGCTAACTATCGGATCGGGATCGGGATCGGGATCGGGATCGGGATCGGTATCGGGATCGGGATCGGGATCGGGATCGGGATCGGAATCGGGATCGGGATCGGGATCGGGATCGGGATCGGGATCGGGATCGGGATCGGGATCGGGATCGGGATCGGGATCGGGATCGGGATCGGGATCGGGATCGGGATCGGGATCGGGATCGGGATCGGGATCGGGATCGGGATCGGGATCGGGATCGGGATCGGGATCGGGATCGGGATCGGGATCGGGATCGGGATCGGGATCGGGATCGGGATCGGGATCGGGATCGGGATCGGGATCGGGATCGGGATCGGGATCGGGATCGGGATCGGGATCGGGATCGGGATCGGGATCGGGATCGGGATCGGGATCGGGATCGGGATCGGGATCGGGATCGGGATCGGGATCGGGATCGGGGTCGGGGTCGGGGTCGGGGTCGGGGTCGGGGTCGGGGTCGGGGTCGGGTCGGGGTCGGGGTCGGGGTCGGGGTCGGGGTCGGGGTCGGGGTCGGGGTCGGGGTCGGGGTCGGGGTCGGGGTCGGGGTCGGGATCGGGATCAGGATCAGGATCAGGATCAGGATCAGGATCAGGATCAGGATCAGGATCAGGATCAGGATCAGGATCAGGATCAGGGTCAGGGTCAGGGTCAGGGTCAGGGTCAGGGTCAGGATCAGGATCAGGGTCAGGATCAGGATCAGGTTCAGGATCAGGATCAGGATCAGGATCAGAATAAGGATCAGGATCAGGATCAGGATCAGGATCAGGGTCAGGGTCAGGGTCAGGGTCAGGGTCAGGGTCAGGGTCAGGGTCAGGGTCAGGGTCAGGGGCAGGGTCAGGGTCAGGGTCAGGGTCAGGGTCAGGGTCGGAATCGGAATCGGAATCGGAATCGGAATCGGAATCGGAATCGGAGAATGTAGAATGAAAATGAAAATGAAAATGAAAATGAAAATGAAAATGAAAATGAAAATGAAAATGAAAATGAAAATGAAAATGAAAATGAAAATGAAAATGAAAATGAAAATGAAAATGAAAATGAAAATGAAAATGAAAATGAAAATGAAAATGAAAATGAAAATGAAAATGAAAATGAAAATGAAAATGAAAATGAAAATGAAAATGAAAATGAAAATGAAAATGAAAATGAAAATGAAAATGAAAATGAAAATGAAAATGAAAATGAAAATGAAAATGAAAATGAAAATGAAAATGAAAATGAAAATGAAAATGAAAATGAAAATGAAAATGAAAATGAAAATGAAAACAATTTATAATGAGGTGATTCGTAAACATTGCGGGCAAAAGGGTTACACTCAGCATAAGCCGCGTGACATTTTCATGGCACTCGCGACGCTGTTTTTCAGTGCACTCCTATGCTCGGGCTGGTGTTCGCCGAGATAGGTATAGCAAATGAGGATGAATATGAGCGATCACACTACGAAAACGAAACGAAACGAAACGAAATGAAATGAAATGAATGAAAGAATAAGATTACAATTTATAATGAGGTGATTCGTAAACATTGCGGGCAAAAGGGTTACACTCAGCATATGCCGCGTGACATTTTCATGCACTCGCGACGCTGTTTTTCAGTGCACCCCTATGCTCGGGCTGGTGTTCGCCGAGACAGGTATAGCAAATGAGGATGAATATGAGCGATCACACTACGAAGTTTCTTAATAATTACAATAATTGCAAAACAGCTACACATAAAACTGTAAGTACAATAGGGTTGTTGACTTGTTTTTTTAAAGTATGTTAAATTTTTTAGAACACTAAAATATACACCTAGCATTTTTAATTTTTTTTTAGGAGTCCTGAAATACTAGAAATCCATCTTTTTATTTCAACTTTTAAAATTGGCGCTAAAACATCATTCAATGGCGGCCTGTATGCTTATGACGTCACTAGGGCAAAAACAAATAGTGCTGAAATGTAATACGTTTTGCTTGCTTGTTGTAGTGTCGTGCGTAATCGATTATACAGGTTGTTCGGCAGAACGTGTACCATTGTGTAGCGGTGTATGTAGACTGAATAAAACATTCACAGAACCAACACAGTTTGAAGCACGGATACATGAGTGGCAGCATTATCAATTATTTTTCGTACATGGTAATTAAACAACTTTAATCGGTTCAAAATCACTATTTTATTGAACATTTTTGTAATCCCGAAATGTAAACACTTTCAAGTGATCGAGACAATGGCGTGCAGTGAAATCGGAATAAATATAATGATAAACATAAGCTTTTCCAACTGTTTAAAGTTGTTGTATTACTATGAGTAATAATTGCAAAATGTTTCCATAGATTCTTGTTCCGAGTTTGGGTTTTATTATCTATGCTGATCTTTGATCAAATCTCACGGCGAAATATGATCAAAGATAAATGAGTCAAATGTACGTATTACACTATTAAATATATGGGATCCAATGGATTTGATAGTGAAATAGGGGCCTAAGTAGTAAATCGATAGTGATGCGACATTTTGTAGGTTGCTTGCTATTAGCAATTACAAATGTCAATTGTCACTGTCAAAACCTTTGGAAGCAAACTCTCATGATTACTATTACCTATTCTGAGGCTTTGTTTTTGTCCTTATGACATCATTTCCGCCTTTACTTCCGTTTGAGATCACGTGACAGTGAAAGGTAATCCAATGCAGAATAAATAATTTGTTAATTTCATCGAGTTATGTGCTCCAACTACTATCATGTTAACGTTACACTGTATTTTATTTTAGACTGTGTCAACTACCCTATTGAACAAAACTATACTAATAAAAATATTTATTAAATAAGCATGAGTGGCTGTGTGAATGTTGTGATGTGTGTGTAATGGTGTGTGGGGTGGCAGTGCGTGTCAGTGTATGTGTATTGTGTTTGAGTAAATGTGTATGCGTGTAGTTGTGGGTGACAAATTTGGTGATTTAAGTTCGTGTTTTAAAGGTTGCTAAAAAATTGATTTTTTGCCGGACCAGTAGAATATCTTTAATATTTTTTTTTAATCTTATTGGACTTAGTTAGTAGTTTGAGTTTATTTATTTTATTCTGAAAATTGTGTTAGCGTCTGCTTTTAATCGACATAGTCTTTTGTAAATAAATTTACGTCTATATTTGTGGACTGAACGAGACGCTCAGCGGTTCGATGATGTTGCAGTATTTTCAATTTGCCATAGTATGACTTTTATGAAATTTAACATCAGGCAACGGAAAAAACATAACCCATGTAAACAAAAAATATACCGTTAAATTTAGCGGTATAGTTCTATGAACTAAATACGTAAAAACCAATATGGCACTGCTATAAAAAATTGAATACTTATTTATCCTCTACTCAACGAGCTCCAAACGAGGAAAGCATGTAGTTGATTTTTTTCTCTATATATATATATATATAAATTCAATACTGTTAGTGAATGATAGGTATCTAGATATATAATATGTAGTTATATGATAGATGTCTTATATGATATATGATTACATATGATTTCATTATAATAAAAATAATACAGTTGAATTTCTATTCTACCAGTCCTGTTTTGGTCAACGATTTACTTTAAATATCTAAATTTCAGGTTCGTAACTCATTTCGCTTACGAGCTCGAAACCCGTGACACTCGGATAGACAGGTTGACAACGGAGTCTCAGGTTTCTCCATAGGGCAGGGAACCATAAAACGAGAGAACAATCTTAAAATAATTCGAAGAAAAGAAGTAATTTTTTTATCGCAGTATGAATTTGTTTTCATTCGTATTACGCAGGTGTTAAGAGTTTTTTTATTGACGTGCCAATATAGGTTTTATATTATAACAGATTGTCGTAGGGTGGTTTATCGTGTTATATCTTGTTAATTACTTTATCGGATTTGCGAAGAATCTATAAATATGATCGATATTTAGTATCCGTTGGTCATTTCGTGATGTGGGCTAAAGCACTCCTGGTGGTGTGCCTCGGTGTGCCTCTGATATCTGTCAGAGGATCTCCCAATGCTGAGGATATCAAAATACTATTGAACGCCAAGGGTGCACGATATTCTGACAATTTAGTCGCAGATGCTAATCTGGACGTGGTGAGTAAACTGCATGCTTGATAAGTAGAAAATCGGTCAAGCATCTCACCTACGAACGATGATATCATTATTCGTAGCATCTCTTGTATTCTGGCAGAGTTCCCTGATAATCGCTTTCCACACTTGGCACAGACCATTGACCTGTGATACTGGTCCTGGCCCGTTTTATTTAAAAGCTCTGAATATAGCCTATTCTGAGTTCGAGACGTCACAATTTACCATCATAGTGAAAAAGGTACATAGTCCAAGAAACTCCAAACGAACAACCAAAACGGTACTTATTCGTAAGTACTATTGTGAACAATAATGATATTCAGGTAACAATAAACAATTTAAAATCATAGGTATCCTCTGGGGGTCTTTATGGATCGAATCCTGTCCCGGGTTTCACCGAGCTTTGCATATGCTCGCGAGTAGCTTACTAACACGCGTATAAAATCATCGTCAAGCATATAATTGCATCCCCATGTGCCCCTTTCCAACTGCCCCTAAAATAAATAAAGATTTAATTTTGAAAATCTTTTCCACGCTAAGTATTGTATAATAAGCCCTTTTTGTACACAGATTTCGAATGATAGAGAACACCTTTCTTGTCATCGCGTGAATATAATTTCACATGGAAAAGTGCTTTTTATTCGCTAGCGTGCAAAAGGTTTTAAAATTCGAACCTATATATCAGTTTAAGGAAAATTAATTTTTAGGCAATATTTTCAAAATTGTAGCAAGTAATTGTACCTTTAATGTTAATTAACTCTCATTTACTATAATTATTTAGGCTGTAGGTACCTAGCATTTTCATCGCTGGAGTGAGGCGAAAAATCATGTTTCGTTCGGCAGCAAAGTTATTGTGCGTCTTGTGCCTTTGAAACCTTCGCTACGCTCAGGATTCCTTTTTTCAATCACTCGTTTCACTCATGGTTCAATCATAGAATCCTTCACTGCCTCCGGTTTCAATAAAAGTAGGTACTCGCGCTAAATAACAACTTCGCTACCTTGCATAATAAATAAGTATCATCCTCAACCTACTCAATGAGCTCTAGACGATAACACTCCACTATCTAGAGTGCAACAAACACATCCCTTTTTAACTTCTCATACATTGGAGCCATCTTGAAAAATGTTTTAATTGAATTCTAGTAAATACGGATGGGTGTCTACCCATTTCTGTCTAGAAAGACAGGTCGTAGGACGGCCTCTATTTTCCCTTTAGTAACGGAACTCTAGAAAAATATAAATCATCATTTATATAGGTTCTATACTATATTTATGAAGGTACCATTGGCATAGTAATGTAAACGTGTTGTAAATCTATAAGCCAAGAGTTTACATCGACATTTGGCGGTTTTTCAGCCCGAGCTCGTAAGGAAGTACCGATACCCCCTGGAAGTTCACCACGTGACCACTGAGGATGGCTACGTACTAGGATTGCACCGCATTCCTCACGGACGTGACAACAACAACGTGCCCAATGCTAATAAACCCGTAGTTTTCTTGATGCATGGGCTCCTGTCGTCTTCTGCTGACTGGGTGGTTATGGGACCAGGCTCCGGTTTCGGTACGTGCCTTCATTGTCATGTCATCATAGTCTAGATATTTAGATAAGGTTTGCATGTTTTCGAAACTATACCTACTGATAGCTAAATATTTACAAAGGTAGCTTGATAATACAAATGTCACTTTCACTACTAAGTATATACTTAGAATTCGTACCGCTTTTTCTATCTCTACAGCTATCTCGTTCAGGCATACTTAGCTATGCAAAAATCTAAGCAGGTTTTAGGTGGTCCAAGGTGAATAAATCAGGTTACTCTGTCGGGAAAATACTCATATTAACGTTAAAAAGATTTATTTTCCGTACACGCAAGATAGACAATAGCTAGTGATTGTAAAATATGTACACAATGCAATTCTGGAGAATATCTACACAATAAAAAATCAGATATCCTATTCTTATTATTAGTAGGTTCATGTACCTATTCATAACTTTTTTTAATTAACAGGTAAATTTCAACCATTTGCCTCCTTTCTTCAAAATGTTCGTTTCTTTTACAGCTTACATCCTAGCTGAAGAAGGTTATGACGTATGGATGGGAAACGCTCGGGGAAATTATTACTCTCGTCAGCATTTGTCCCTGAACCCTGACGGTATTTTCAACACCAAGTTTTGGGAGTTCTCTTGGGATGAGATTGGCAATATCGATCTGCCTACAATGATAGACCACGCTCTATCACAATCTGGATAACCTAGACTACACTACATAGGACACTCGCAAGGAACCACCGCCTTTTTCGTGATGGGATCTCTTCGACCCGCCTATAATGAAAAGATTATTTCTATGCATGCGCTCGCACCCGTGGCTTATATGGCTCACAATCGCAACCCACTTCTTTGGTATATATCGCCATATGCAAACGATATTGAGGTACTTATTATGTATTTCTATTTATATAAGTAGACTAAATAATATTTACATATTATTATTCTGTGATATAAGCTATATTTTCAGTTAACTTTACGTTAAATATATTTACAGAGAATTGCGTCTTTGTTGGGAATTGGTGAATTTATGCCAAACTCCGCGATTATGACTTGGGCTGGACAGGCTGCATGTAGAGATGAAGTGGTCTTTCAACCGATATGCAGCAATATTCTGTTCTTAGTGGGCGGCTGGAATGAAGCTCAACACAATACAGTAAGCAGCCTTAAATATTTCGACACTTTATTCAAAGTTTATATATCTTAAATGGTGTTCTTAATTTTTGTAGACAATGATGCCTGTCATATTCGGCCACACTCCTGCTGGTGCGTCAGTGCGTCAGTTCGCTCATTACGGGCAGAGTATTGCAGACAAGGGATTCCGTCGCTACGACTATGGTAGTTGGATAGCGAACAGGAGAGTTTACGGTTCCCGTAGACCCCCAAACTATGACCTATCCAAGGTGACGGCCCCGGTTTTCCTGCACTTCTCCGACAGAGATCCGCTGGCCCACGTCAACGATGTCGACACTCTGTGGAGAGAGCTCGGAAGACCGGTTGGAAAATTCCGTATCCAAATGTCTACTTTCAGCCATTTAGATTTCTTGTGGGGCATCGATGCAAGGGAGTTAGTGTATAATCGAGTGATCAATCATATGAGAACAATGGATATTCACGGCTTCGATGACAATTTTGTATAAATCGGTAATTTTTCACACTAATTGGATTTCTTGATAAGGTATATTGGTACGAAGACATGTATTGTTAGAGGGGTATTGTTTCAGTTTTTATTGTTTGGACAGATAAATCGATGAAAATTGGCAAAGTTGTTTCTTTATCTGAAAATTCACATTTATTTCCGAGATTCGAACATCAACAAAAGAAAAATTGGGTCAGAAAATAACTAGACAAAGTTATAGTAAACAAGAGAAGTTGTGTGGCATCGAAAAGTTGTGATTAGTGTCGATTTAATCCAACTTTCCCTCCGCTGTGGAGGTAGAATAGTCGTCGTAGTTACTCAGGGAATATATGAACTTTCATAGTTTGTACTATAATCACATCAAATGTAACTCCTAATCTGTGGTAACGTTTGGTTCAAGTAGGTGCTACCTTGTCGGATAAAAAAATCAAAAGCGTTAAAGCAATACGTTTTAGTCATGTGTATTCAATTTTATTATTATTTATTGTATTTGTAAAATTAAATTCGGCAAAAATTGTATGCAGCTCCTTATGGCCAGCAAACAGGCTTTGTAATAGAGTCCCGTACGGTACGGAAACTTAAAAACTGTGTTACTAACGATAACATGCTCAAGTATATTTCTTAGTTTATATTTTTACAACCTGATTCTAATGGTGTCATCTAGTATTAAATAGATTAACTACGATGTAAGTGTCACCGTTTTATTGTACTAACCGTTAGTTTATAATAAATGTAGTTAGATTATAAACTGTCGATAGATTGTGAATGGAAACTAAAATTTACAATCTGTCGTTTACATTTTCTTAAGATTATAAACAGACCGTGTCCAGCCGTCAAATTATAATTATGTGGTTCAACAACAATTTACCATAGATCTACGAAAGTATTAGAGTGGCCATAAGCAAAATACGTAAGTACAGGTTTTTTAATGTATTCTTTTTTGGCTTATGTTTAACTTACCACCATATATAGTAGAGTAACATAAAAAAGACATAAATATGTACTATTTTTAATTTGTAAATGATAACCAAATTTAAACCCGCATTTTAATGTAATCTTATAACCAAAATTTTAACACCTCTCCATCTTATTTAAGCAAAATTACTCAAAATAAATCATTGTTAACCCAAAAGTAGTAAATGATCACCAAAAGTAGTATATGATCACCAAAATTAAATTCTTGTGGCGCATCGCCCGCCGCTGCCGCGACACGCTCGCTTTGCTCGCTCGGCTCGCGCGTTATTGTAGTCCCAAGTAACCTAACGCTCCTCCTCGCTTCGCTCGTAGTCGCACCTAAATATGACTTTGCCCTAGACTAAATGATATTTAACCCCTCGCTAAATTAATATATCATCTACTACATTTGGTGTACGATTACAATTTTTGGTAAAAGAACTAAGGGTATCAAAGCATTTTATGGTGGTCATTATTTTAAATCCCTTACTTTTTTAAATATACAAACTCGAAATGAATATGTTTAATAAGTTTTTCACATGCAACTTGAATTTCCCATCTGTGAGCGTTGTAATATGTTGAAGAAATCCAACTCTTCTCTTCACCTTGGCCCTATTGAATAAGTAGGTAAGTGGCAATAAGTATAAGTAGTCTATATATGTATGATAGGTAGGATGCTTGTTCAAGATGTTTGTTGATACTCCAATTCCAACTTTTTTATTTTATTTATATCTGATTGGCTAGTCTCTGATCACAATTTTATCTGATGGTAAGTGATGATGTGGTCGAAGATGTTGTTCAGGCCAACCTTTACTGGCTCCCAAGAAACTAAGTAAGTATACCAAATAGGTTTACAATAACACATGCTCTGCGGATGACGTTACAAAATTACGAGAGGAAATATTGTAGTCATGTGCGGAATTCGAACCCGCGCCATCCACTCCTATAGCCGGGGTATGCTATGACTCTTAAACTAACATGACATAAATATGACTCATTACTCTAATTTGTATAACCATCGCATTGGGATGATGACTACCAAAAGCATATAAATTACATAATACATATCTACTCTCTTACCCTCAAAGCCTCTAAAATATTTTTCTCAAAAATGGTATGTAATGTTGGCATAACATCTCTAAAACGTATCCAGAAAGTGAACTGTACCGGAGACTTATTCACAACTATCCAGTAATACGCGAGATTTGAAATTTGGAATCTCCTACTGTCCAGTAAGTATGTATAGTACCACCAACTTAACTGTGCAGTTTTCGAGGGCGCTACTGGTCAAGGAAATCAACTACAAACAGTCACAATTTGAAGGAATGTTGTAGTTCTTTTTTTTGCCGCCTGAACAGATAAGTTGGTGGGACTGTAAATTCATTACAGGACAATTTTTTATTTTTCTTATCTCGTAATTTGGACTCGCACGTATTGTGAATTTGCCAGTATAGGTCATCCTCTTTAGATCTGCTTAGAAAAAAAAACGAAGTACCAGACACAGATTAGTTTTTAGCCATTATTACATGGTTATAGGAGGGAGGCTCCAAATATATAATATCTACCTATCTCTCTTTTTGGGATGACATTTTATGAGATAGACATATTTTTGGAGCCTTTAATAGTCATCTTATAGTCTGTGACACTTACGCTACGCAGAAAAAGTATGCACGTTGCGTTTTGTACTCAATAATGTTATAGAAGTATAGTGTGGGATTTTATGTTTGTATTAAGTAACTTCAGTTTATAAATCATGTTCGATTAAAACTTTCCATTTTAAAATTAACACGGAGTTTCAAAAACATTTTTATTTTTTAAATTAAATATTCATGTAATTTAAAAATAGAACAATGTTCAAAACCAAACGCAAAATGTTTAGTCAAAAAAACATAGACTGGCGGGATTCCATATTCAATTGCGACCGTGAACATAATAATCCCAATAAATTAGTTCAAGCGAATCTGATTCGGAAATAGATGGTACTCCTCCTGATTTAAAATCTGAGGCATTATTTTTGAGAAAACCATTAAACAAGCCTCAAACAGTAAAAAAGCTATCCTGGGCTCGTATATAACCGGACCTCACCTGCGGCTCGGTTCGGTTAACTCATACTTGGCCAGGAAGGCTTACTTACTGGATTCTGCACTAATGTACTATTGTGACTATTTTACCCAACTGAATCAGTTAGTTAGCCTTGACAAGGCATTTTATAGGTAGAGAAGATGTAGGGTATGTTCCATTAGTCGCTAAGAACGTTATTTTCGATAATTTTGATCACATACTGCGTCTATGGTTGTGATCACGTGATCGTTTGTAACTGTCATCCCCGTTCCATTTTTGGATAAGAACGCTAAAAATGCCACTAAAATTTGCCACTTCTGTCACTTTTGACATTAGATGTAGCGTTTAAGGCGAAAATAACGCCATGACCTATGTGGAAAACTTTTTGGGAGTGTGATCGTTTTTAGCGTTTTTAGCGAATCTCACGCTAATGGTACGCACCCGTAGATGTAGAATAACATGAATTTTTCTTCGTAACAAAATCTACGATTCTAACGTAAGTACTACTAAGACTTACAGCTATTACACATATTACGACTGATATTCTGCAATTTAAAGTCACGACTATATGGACATATTTTGACGCTGACATTCTGCTACTTGGTCGATTTGCCTACAAATAATTTTGCTTTACAGTCGTTCTGATACGGATAGATTTCTGAAAACTGAGAGTAATATTATTATATTATATTTAATTTTTTTGCTTCAACGTAGGTACCATAAGTATTAGTAAGGGTAAGTAGTAAGTTTAAAGTATTTAGGTAGTTATGTTGCGGAGGAAACCGTTTACCGGCGGAGAAGAATAGTTCTCAAATCATGACCACATTACACCGTAAGTCGTAGAGTTGGTAGGCATCCCACTAGATGGAGAGACGAAATCTTATAAGATGCGCGGGAAGCCGATGGATACGTAAGTGGCTAATAGCGAATCATTGTGGCGTTCTATGGTGCAAGCCTTTGTATAGCAGTGGACGTCTTCCGGATGATGATGACGACGAAGTACTTTTTCGGATTAGCTTGAGACTTATGAGCGTCGTCGTCCAGCTTATCAGTTTGACGGAATTGCAAGCGCGATTCTACTCTAATTACCCCTTGTCCTTACCATTATCAGATAACATTACGTAGGTACCTACTTACGGTAGGTAACACGACATCCGCTAACGGTCGAAATTATTTTTTGTCGAGTGTCACCATTTCGTGTAGGTACCCACCTACATCTTACAAAATAATATTCCATGTTCGACTACATAGTCACTTTCTGTCAGATGAGATTGTGGTCACATGTCATTATGGGTAAAAAATTGGATGGGAAGGAAACAATGTGTCTTATTAACCAGACGGATCACAGAATTAAAATCTTCTAACGGAGGCTCTATCTCTCTATCTAGAGTAGTAGAAAAGTTGGAGGAGGCCTATGCCAAATTAGGGCATTAGGGATACGGTTGTCGAAGATAGATTTAATTTAGTGTAAGGAACTAACTATCCGAAATAAAGGCTTTTATTATTATTATTAACGGAGTCTCTAAAATTTAAAAAAGGACTTTGTAATGGTTGGCCATGGCCATGATATATCTATGACACAAAGTACTGAGATGGTCAAAGACGTTTTATGGTTGTAAATCTACGAATAAATAATTTGTAAATATGTAAAATACCTATCCATATATGAATAGTAATGCTATAATGGCATATGACAAGCCGACAAGCATAAAGTATCGGTAGCAAAAAGAACCATTTTCAAACAAAGATTTCCAAAAATTAAAAATTTATTCTTATTCTATGAATAACGGAACACAATTAAAGGTCTATGAAAAGTATGCACTTTTGACGTTACTTGTCATGTAATTTTCGGTATATACAAAGTTACTTTATGGATGTAATCATCATACAAAGTTACTTTATGGTAATCATAGAGAAAAGTAATGGGTACCTACACCATAGATGAAGTAGAATATATACTACGTACACAGACCTACTATAATATAATTATATACATTGTTAATAAAAAAATGAATTATGTAACGGATGTGACGTCAGCCGAAGTGACAGCCCGCCTTGCTGAAGCCGCCAAGCCGCCAAGCCGGCATTTTGCCACCCCCCCCACTCGCCAAGCCAAGCCATGCCAGCCAAGAGTGGGGATGTGTGCATATAAGCCATTGCCAGCCATTTTAGCGTTCTATTTGATCAAGAATAAAACTACTTGCAATAACTCTGTCCATTTTCATTCTGCCAGTTTCACTCAGAAGTGGGATCGAATAAAATGAAACGACATCATAGAACCACGTTGCGACACCAAAGCTCTGGACCTTCGGAGGAGCGAAATTCAGATAATGATGAAGAGCCTACACCACCGGCAAGAAAAATTTTGAAAAGCCTACTCGAGAAGGAAGTACATAAGGCACTACAAGAACTGCAAGATGAAAGCCTTGGTCCAAGCAAACGAAAGGAACACCGTGCTGCCTCTTTGATACCCGAGTTCGATCCTGACAGTGAGGAATGCACAGTACAAGCCTGGATAAGAAAAATTGAACAAATCGGTGAAATTCATGGATGGGATGACACTATAAAATCATTCTACCTACAAGACAAACTACGAGGGCAAGCTAAGAAGTGGTACAATCGATTGGACGACTACAACTATACATGGGATGATTGGAAAGAAATGTTGTTACGTGCATTTCCTAAACACAGGGATTACGGTAGTATGTTAGAAGAAATGCTACAAAGAAGAAAATCAGTAACTGAGACAATGACCAAATACTACCAAGATAAACTCGCCATGTGTTTCCGGTGCAAGTTATCAGATAACGCAAGTGTTTCCTGCATAATTAGAGGCCTACCCTCATCTTTGCAACCAAACGCCCGAGCATTTCAATGTCAATCTCCAGGAGAACTGTACGAAGGGTTTTTGTGTGCATTAGACGACTACCGCGCTTCGCCTTTAGAACCCAGGTTTCAAAAGATAACCGCAAATCGACAACCTACAGATAAAAGGACAGTCTCTGCGAATCCTGAAACTGATCCATGTCCTCGATGCAAGAAAACTGGCCATTTTCTTCGAGATTGTACACAAGCGGATACGCGTACTTGTTTCAAGTGCGGAACTCAAGGACATATTGCACCGCGTTGCCCTATAAGCCCCACGACTAGCAAAACTATTACATCGGGCGGTACCGTCAAAGAAGTGAACCTAGTAAAACCATACAACGACACCTATAAGAAAGTTGTGAAGGTTAATGACATATATGTGAAGGCGCACATTGATACAGGAAGTCAAGTCAACGTGTTGAACGAACAAGTTTCACGTGCCTTGTGTCTTCAAGTGAAACCTGCAAGTGTGGTTCTAAAAGGATTTTCGGGAGGGCTAATTACAAGTCAAGGCGAAGTGGAGTTTCAGCTAGAAATCGATGGCATAAAAATCCCATGTCATGCCTTGTTGTCCAGTATAAACATGGACGAAATTAATTTGTTAATCGGACAGCCAGTGATCAACAGCAAAGGTATGACTCTGACCGTTTGCAATGGCGCAGCTAAACTTGACCTTTTTTCAGATCCCATGTGCGAGATTGAAGCTATTGAAGAAAACTGTCACTTCGAAGTCGTCACTGCTAATGAAGAACGTCTGCCACCCGGTTCCTCGATCATACAAGTCCGTGTGTTGGGGAACAAGATGGACAACAACGTGGTGACCCCTCCGCGTCACTACGAGCTCAGTGGCGTGGTCTACTCTTTGCCGGCCACCTTGCTACGCGGCGAAGAGGGCTACATCAAAGTCATCAACATGGGCAGCGAGACCATCACGTGGCCATCAGGAGAAGTCCTAACAAGGGCCCAAAGCTGCAACGAGCCACAGCCAGATAGCCAGGTGTGTAGTCTTTGTAGTTGCTTTGCCATTGCCAGTAATTTGCCTGATTCTAGCCTGTCCGATGCTTTAGAAGCAAACACATGTATAGGTGGTGTTGAAGTAAATAATATTAAAATAGGGCCATTAAATGAAAAGGAACATTCCGATTTAATTGCTTTATTGACTCGTTATAAACAATGTTTTGCGTCTAGTACTCATGAGTTAGGTTGTACGAGCTTATTGCAGATGAAAATCAAACTCACTAATGATCAGCCCGTGCATAGACAGCCTTACCGCCTCTCGCATAGTGAACAAGCGATTGTGAATTCTAAAATCAAAGACTTATTAGATGGGGGCATCATAAAAGAGTCTGAATCCAGCTATGCGGCCCCGGTGATCCTTGTTAAGAAAAAGAATGGCGACAGTAGACTATGCGTTGACTATCGTGCCTTGAACGCCATTACTGTAAAAGATAGATACCCATTACCAAATATAGACGATCAGGTTTCTAAACTGGCAGGTAAGAAATATTTTACCAGCTTAGACATGGCCCAAGGGTACCATCAGCTAGAAATTTGCCCGGAAGATGCTCACAAAACCGGGTTTGTTACAAGCCAAGGTCATTACCAGTATATTCGCGTCCCGTACGGGTTGGCCAATGCACCTTCAGTATTTATGCGATTAATAAATAAAATAGTAGAATCCATAGGTAAAACGGGCAACACACAAAACGCTCAACAACAGAATGTAGGTCAAACAGAAATTTTAGCATTCTTGGACGATTTACTTCTACCCACAAGTGACATTGAATCTGGATTGGTTTTGTTGAACAAGGTGCTTGCAAAATTTGATTCCGAAAATTTAAAACTAAATATGAGTAAGTGTGCATTTTTGCAAAACGAAATTACTTATTTAGGTCATGAGATATCTTTGCATGGCATACAGCCTGGCCATTCTAAGCTAACAGCTGTGTCACAGTTTCCAATTCCTAAAAATGTCCATAGTGTGCGGCAGTTTATTGGATTGTGTAGCTACTTTAGGAAGTTTATTGCTAATTTTGCTATTATTGCGCGACCTTTAACAGACTTGACAAAAAAGAATGCTCCCTGGCTATGGGAAAGTGAACAGAACAGAAGCTTCGAACAATTAAAAAAATGCTTATGTTCCAAGCCAGTACTAGCCTTATATGACCCCGTGCTTCACACGGAGATACATACAGATGCGTGCCAATCTGGTATTGCAGGTATATTACTACAAAGGCAGAATGATGACTCGTTACGACCTGTATTTTACTTTAGCCGTGTTACCAGTAAGGAAGAAAGCATATACCATAGTTATGAACTTGAAACACTAGCGGTTGTCGAATCTTTACGCAAATTTCGAGTTTATATCACTTATTTTCATGGATCAACTAACAGTACACACAATCAAAAATGTACAAAAAAGTTTAAAGACAAAACATATAACTAATTGCGATACCAACGACGTTGACCACAAGTTTACATTTTCATATATTCATGTGCTGAGAATTAAGACTACAAAGTATTTTATATTTTACAAATTGTTTGATAAGTTGCTTATTATATGCTTCACTAAAATAATAAAAATAGAAAGGAAAATTTAGAACAGCTGAATTACAAAACAGTCTCAGCTGCTTAAGGAGAAACTATGATGACAAGGTCAACGTATCCTGTTGTACTTCCTTCAGCAGCCCAAACACTGACCTTTTAAAACATCCCACTCTCTCATGAAATATATCTATAGAATTAAAATGTTCATTATAAGATTTTGTCATACGGTACAAGGGAGATCGTTTGCCAGCATTGGTACGACAAAATGTTGTAGCAAATATTTTTTTATTATTACGTGAAAAGGCCCTAATGGGTACATTATAGCTAAGCTTATTAACTAATTCAGAACAGTCGTATCGATTATTACAAATATCACGCAATAACATTACATCTAGTTGTTTCCTTCTAGACTTTAAACTTAATAACTTATATTTTTTTAGTAATTCTTCATAGGGCATAATTCTGTGATTACATTTATAAGAAACGCAGCGCAGAAATTTCTTTTGAACTCTTTCAATGTTGTTACTGTAACAGTTGTAATATGGATTCCAAACAGATACAGCATACTCTAGTTGTGATCGAACTAAGGATTTATATAACAGCTGATATGTTGATTCGTTCTTAAAATTACCAGAAGATCTAATGACAAAATTAAATAATTTAAATCCACGAGATATAATATTCAAAACATGAATGTCTAAGGTTAATTTACTATCAAGTGTGATACCAAGGTCTTTAATTACCTGTACTTTGTCCACATAAGTGTTACAAAGTGCATAATTGAAGTGACTAATATTTATTTTACGAGTAAATATAATGAATTTGCATTTTTTAAGGCTGAGTGACAGTTTATTTTTCAAACAGTATGCAGAGAATCGATTTAAATCCTGTTGAAAGTTAATATGATCTTGATAAGTATTAATAACATGAAATGCTTTTAGATCATCGGCGTATAATAAAAATTTACTGAACATAAAGCATTTACCAATATCATTAATGTATAATATGAAAAGCAATGGACCCAAAATTGATCCTTGCGGTACGCCAGAACTTATTGGCATAGTGTCAGATTCATGACCATTGATCACAACTGTCTGACAACGATTGGTTATGTATGATTTGAACCAGCGCCACAGATTACCTCTAATCCCGTTGTATGCTATCTTCTCTAAAAGAATTTTATGGTCCACTCTGTCAAAAGCTTTTTGAAAATCAGTGTAGACACTGTCAGTTTGCTTATTTTTATCAAGATTATCAAAAAGTTCGATTGTATATGTTAACAAATTAGTGATTGTAGAACGTCTTTTGACAAAACCATGCTGATTAGGAATGATATTATGATGTAAATTAGGATATATAACATTGTGTATAAGTCTCTCAAGTAGCTTCGACAGAGTAGGTAAAATTGATATAGGACGATAGTTTTCAACATCTCTTTTAGTTCCATTTTTATGGACAGGTACAATGCGAGCAAATTTCCAGATACGTGGGCAAACACCTTCACGTAGACAAAGATTGAATATATAATGTAGTGGTGTACATATAGAATTTGCGGTATGTTTTAAAAAATACGGGGGAATATTATCTACACCAGCACCTTTGGACGTATCTAATTTATTGAGTTCCGACTTTATGTCATCAACTGAAAACGATATGTCACTTATAATTAGGTCAGATTCATTATTTTCTAAGGTTGGTTTATTTATGTGGCATAAATCATAATCGTCAGGAACTACGGAGGGTTCAAAGACGGAGTGAAAATATTCAGAGTATAAATTGCAAATATCTAACACATCACTAGTTGATCTATTTTTATAATTAACACAACCAGGTATGTTACTATTTTTCTTTTTATTAGAAATATAAGTCCAAAAAAAATTTATATTACATTTTATGCTTTCCTCGACCTTTTTTATGTAGCTCTTGTAACTGGAGTCAGATAGTGTTTTCAGTCGCTCTCTGTATAATGAAAACATTTCGTAGTCACATCTATTTTTATATTTTTTCCATTTGATCCATGCATTCTTTTTATTATTAAAAATGTGTCTTATTGATGAATTGTACCAAACTGGAAAACTAGAACTAAAAACTTTTTTTTGAGGAATATGTTTAGATATGATACCATTAATGGTATCGTAGAATATACTGACGGCACACTCAGGTGACTTCCTACTAAAAATAAGATCCCAATTTACTTCAATTATATCGTTATTTATTATGTCATAGTTAGCTTTGGAAAAACAGTATGTCTGACGTAACTTACGATTTATATAGTCATGACTACGTTCAATAGGCAAGGTCACATAGTAAGCGGGATGATAAGCATCCAATTTCACCAAAGGAGTTGGAGCATTAAATAATTCACAATTAATATTATTTGTAATAAATAAGTCTAGTATTCTGCCTAATTTATTTCTTACGTAATTAAATTGAAAACTTTTGGTTCCATACATGAAATTCACTAATAAGTTAACTATGTGGCACGTACTATACATGGGTTGCATATAAGTACATGTATCACTGCGTCGCCAATCTAATGTTGGTATATTTAAATCTCCTACAATAAATAAGTAATTATCCGTAGAATATTCTAAAATGTTTTGTAAATAATTCAAATATGATGTGTAAACATCGTATGTTTGTTTTGGTGGAATATAAACTGCGCAAAATGTATAAGTCCTATTACCAAACATAAACTCAATGGTAAGGTAGTCAATGATTTCGTCCGGAAGTGGTGGACACGCTGGCGGGGGCAGAGGTGGTGGAGTGACGACACGCACTCGTGCATCTGCTACAAGTGAATTCATCACAGCCACCACTAAGCCACCGCCGTCCTTCCGCCCGCAAGCAAACCGGTTTCTGTCGCATCTGAATAATGCATACCTATTATCAAACAATTCACTGTCAAATATGTTGCTAGTTAGCCACGTCTCTGTTAAAATGATTATATCATAAGAATGTAATAAAATATTCATATATAGTTGGTGTACCTTAGTCCTTAAACCTCGACAATTTTGGTAATATATAGATAAAACATCGTTATCCATTTTTAATGTTAACAGTAAACAATGTTATTAACTTCATGTTATTGCTGCCAAAACACATACACATGGTTAAATGGAAGTATAATAATGTAACACTAAAATATGCCCTACGAAGCCAATACGGAAACAGTGTCTTGTATAAAATACACCTAATAGAATTTATATATAAATTATTTACAAAAATACTCGTACGTGTATTACATATATACTTGGCTATAAAATAGTTACCGCAAACAATAATACACCTTTCGCATGTACTATTCTTGCCAGCTAACCACCTAGTTTTTATAATTAACAACTTTTCATGAATAACACTTGTGGTTAGTGTAGACAGTAACAAGATTGTATAAAATTGCTTTACGATATCCATAGTAACGCTTATAGGTGATGATATGAAATTGAGTGACATAAAATTACAAACAGAACGAAGTACATTAATCTTACGATTGAATAACTGCAAAAAACCCTTTACTAAGTTGTATTTATATATTAAATAATAATAACAATAATACGAGTACCCACTCGGAATGTAATAATCTAAAGTGAAGTTATTAGTGAAACCTGATATTATTCTGCTAAGCTTAGCTATATATCATTTTATTTTCGAAATGTCCTGAGGGTTCCGAATAGCCAGTACTGGAGAAGCGTCAGATTTACGCAGTAAAATGGTGCCGTGTTTTACCCACACATATTTATAATCATGGGCCTTTGCACGTTCTCTGCATGTGCGGAATAAGACCTTATTTTGTAAAGTAAGGTGTTCATTCGCATATATCTTAGTGGAGGCGCCCGCGATAGACAACTGTGATGAATTGACACCTTTTTTTAACCTGAATGCAGCCAGAAAATTGTCCCTTAATATTCTGGATACAAATTTAATAATAACATTTTTAGGGCGGACGTCCTTACTGTCAGCATGGGGAACACGATGGACAGATATTATGTCTTGTTGGTTGAAATTGCACCCAATAATGTTACCCAGTTGCGTGGTAAGTGTTAGTAAATTTTCCGTACGGCGGTCAGGGAGACCAACGATTTCAACATTGCAAGACCTGGCTTGTTGTTCAATGGCAGCAATCTTAGTCTCAAGTACACTAACCCGGTTGGTCGTGTCAGAATTTTGTGCGACTCGCTCTTCAACTGATTTTAATCTGCCCTCCAAAATATTTTGACGCTCGTCAATATGTGTAAGTGACTTGTCGATATCAGCCAGCCTATTATTCACCTCATTTAGCAATTGCTTAATTGATAAATTGTCGTTGGTGTTAGTTGTGACTGCTGTACTTATAGTTTTTAAACTTTCCGCAATGACAGAGAGCTCTGACGATAAAGCCGATTTGACTGACTTACTAACCAATTCCTGAAGGTTTTTGTCTGTTAGCCAAGCGTCCAAGTCAGTTTGGCGATCAGGCTGTTTGCGCTTTCTATTTTGCGCGTTTATCGTAGAAAGATCTGGATTTGACGGGCATTTATTTGCGCTAACGCCACTTGGTGGTGTGCGTGATAACGACATCTCAAACGGGGTGAGGAAGGGGCTCTCTTCAGTTAGGTGCAGCAGATGCGATGCGGAAGCGAGACAGCAATAACTAAGCAACACGTAATAACCGAAACACTACACAGGTTTATAGCACTTATTTGCCTTTTAAACTAGGGTGTAATTGGCTTGAAACAAATTCACAATTTACGGAAATAATTGGTACACGTCTTATCTCAGCAATAAAGCAAAGCGAACTGATAAAGCAAAGCGAACTGAATATATATATCGTAGGCAAACATGTCAAGGTTGTAACTGATTGCACAGCAGTTCGCGCTACGCTCACTAAGCGTGACTTAATACCGCGCATCGCTAGATGGTGGCTTTCAATACAAGATTACGATATTGACATTGAGTATAGGCCTGGAGAACGTATGAAGCACGTAGATGCTCTTAGTAGACATCCAGTAGATACAATGAACATAAACCGTCTTGAGATTTCTGACTGGTTTTATACGCTCCAATGCCAAGATGACAACTTATGTCTCATCACTAATCAGTTGAAAACCAAAACCGCTTCTGCCGAAATCATAAATAACTATGTTCTCATAGACAACAAACTTTATCGCAAGACTCTATACGGAAATCGACTGGTAGTTCCTAGTTCGGCTAGATGGAAAATTGTGCAAATGCACCATGACGACATTGGTCACGTAGGCTTGCATCGCTGCTCTGAATTACTAAAGAGCGTATATTGGTTTCCGAAGATGACGAGATTTATTAAAAAATACGTGACTTCATGTATTCATTGTGCATATGGCAAGGGTAGTTACGGAAAGAAAGAAGGAAAACTACACCCGATCCCCAAACCTTCGGAACCAATGTGCATGGTTCACATAGACCATCTTGGGCCATTTTGTAGAACGGTGAAAGGGTATCAATACATGTTAGTAATGACAGATGCGTTTACTAAATTTGTTGTAGCTGAGCCAACACGCACTGTTAATTCGATCGAGTCTATTCGAACACTTAAGAAAACGTTCAGCCTTTTTGGATATCCCAATCGCGTAATAACTGACCATGGTAAAGCTTTTACTAGTAGGCATTTTAAGAGATTTGCGACAGATAAGCAATTTCGACACACCTTAAATGCTATAGCTTGTCCACGTGCTAACGGCCAAGTTGAACGGACGAAGCGTACAATTCTCGATGCATTGCGCGCCGCTGATCCAAGTGAAGCTTCAAGTAACTGGGCCAATACTTTACCTGATGTAGTTTGGGGCATTAACAACACTTTGAGCGAGAGCACTGGTTACAAGCCTTATGATTTGATGTTTGCGCGCGTTGGTAGATCAGTTTGTGATGTTTCAGTTCCTGACCAAAAGTCAGATCCTATTGAGTCTCGCCGCCAGAAAGCTTTTAATAAGCTACAAAAAGTGAGCGAGAAAATGAAGCGTAATTTTGATAAGAGACGAAAACTTGCTCATTTTTATAAAAAGGGAGATTTTGTGCTCTGGAGACAAGCTCCGACGAGTAGTGCGTCTAAAGTAAATACCAAATTAGACGATTTGTATTCTGGGCCATATGTAGTTACTAATGTGCTTGGAAATGATAGGTATCGCATTAGGAGTATAAAAGGGTTGCGAGGGTATAAGAATTTTACAGGCTTAGTAGCTGCCGATTCATTGAGACCCTACAGGAGTATAGCCCCTATGTCAGATAGTGCCAGTAGCTCCGATGAACAGCTTGAAACTGAAGACTTGATTGATTTATTGGAAAGCTAATCTTAAACCTTGTTCCCATTTGCGGGAGCAATTGTTGCAGGATGGCCGAATGTAACGGATGTGACGTCAGCCGAAGTGACAGCCCGCCTTGCTGAAGCCGCCAAGCCGCCAAGCCGCCATTTTGCCACCCCCCCCACTCGCCAAGCCAAGCCATGCCAGCCAAGAGTGGGGATGTGTGCATATAAGCCATTGCCAGCCATTTTAGCGTTCTATTTGATCAAGAATAAAACTACTTGCAATAACTCTGTCCATTTTCATTCTGCCCGTTTCAATTATATGAAACGTATTGAGATGGTTTATACTAAGCGACTAATCAAAGCGACAAGTTGAGAGATTACATCATATTTCATAATAAAATCACTACATAATATAAAACAACCATATTAAAAAAAAAACTACTATTCTGCTAATAAATGTAAAGCCACGTATAATGTAAGAATTCTAACCATCACACCCTACAAATCCAGATCTGTTCAAGTAATTCAAATTTAAATAAAATTTTATTGTGGAGTAAATAAACTTTTTTACGAATATGAACCCTAAAACCGTTGCACTCCTTTTTTTGTAGTTTCAATATAATGAAAGTTAAAGCCATTATATAGGTACCATAGCCGCCGCCGCATTGCCTTGAGAAAATACGTTTTTATGAATATATACGAGCCTCGTCAATACGCTTTGGTGATACCAAACATCATATTCTAGACTTTTTACTACATAGGGTGCGTACCACTTGGAGTTAAATTCGCCAAAAACCATAAAAACGATCACATTTCTAAAAAGTTGTTCTACTTGAGTCTTGGCATTATTTTCGCCATAAACGCTATGAAGCTGGAACAGTTTGTAGTACTTACATCTAATGTCAATGTCAAACAAATTTCATTGAGTATCGTGGATCCATTTTTTAAATTGTGGAGTTACTATTGCATATTACGAATACGACTCACGTCTCGAGAAAATGGATACAAATTCCAAAGCTGCAATTGCTTAGCACACAACAATACCTACTCTTCTAAAAGGTAGCTATGTATTTCTAGCTAATAAAAATTATGAAATGTATGAAAAATGGTAGCTACACAGGAAAGAAGTAATAATGTCGTGCCCTCTAATAATTATGAAGATATTTAATGATTTTGACTCAAAACTTTGATAAAATATGCAGCGTCGCATAAATTTTGATCGTTCATGTTTTCTAATAGCAAAGATGTAGTCGTCTCAGTACGCGGTGTGCCACACAGGAAACATGTTATCCTAGCTGACGTCAACATCCCTTACAAACTAACAGTAGACCGGAACCGAAACACCTTGTTTTTCTGCATGAATGCTGACGAGTTCTCGGAACAAAGCTTCCATTCTGTTGTACTAAACCTTGAAACTGAATCTACCAGCGTTGTCCCTGGAATACGAAATGGCTTTGCAAGTGCGGTCGACCAGGCTTCTGGACAGGTCTATTTAGGAGGGAGTAACGGTATATTTTCTTACAATTACGCCACGAATGATATCGATAAACCAGCACTGATTGGTGGCATAGATATATTCGACATGTATCACGATCAATATCTTTACTTTGTCGATACATCCACTCAGTCTCTACACGTTTTGAGACAAGGAAAAGCTCGACTGGTATCGAATGCTTTAGGACATTTAATTCATCATTTTGTCATAGATAATGAAGACTTGTTCTTTGTTAATCCAAGTGGTCTCTTCTTGATGCGAAACGGAAGTAATGCTGCGACGGTGCTGGACGCTGGTGGTATACACTATCGTGGAGCTACCATAGATATGTTTGGCGTGCCACATTTTATAGCGCAAGATGGAATATATGCAATCAACAAACAAACCATGCGGCCAGAGAAGATACTATCTATCGATAATGGATATGGATTAGCGTTCGATAACAAGAACAACATTATTTACAGTGACGAACGAGCAGTCATTAAATTAATCCATTATTAGCTTAAGGACTGATAACATATGTTTTTGCCCGGCTAATATTTTGTTATATCCTGCAATGGCACTCGCGTGTATACGGACTTCATTGTCAATAGATACTTTTCTTCAAATTGTTAAATCCACATTTAACGCCAATATATAAAACACTTAGTAAATGATTAAAATATTATATTCATAACTAAACCACTTGTGATATTTTTTTTTATCAATAAATAACTTAGTTCAATGGACTAAGTAGGATAAGCAAGGAGGAGTGGCCTCCATGTGGAGTTCGATGGTCACAGTGGATAATTAGCAGGATGGAAGGTGAAACAACAACATAACAGCTCTGTTCTTATTTTACAGAGGTGTCGAGACATCAACGTTCGTTGATATGTTTGTTCTCATGTTATGTCCTTATAAAATAGCGAGCCTTTTATTATCTACCGGGTACAGTGCCAGGATCCGGTTTCTTATGTCACTTTGTTAAAAAACCCATTTCCCGACTTGAACCTAAGAACTCGAGACTCAAACATACTACTGTAAATTGTGCTTGTACCACTCTTTTGTATATTGAGTTTTGCTTTCGGGGATAAATGCGAAAGTTTGATAGTTCATTTTATTTTTATTATTCTTGGAGGAAAACGGCGAAGAGGAAAATCGCGACTTACACGTATTTTTGCTTGGACTACCCATAGGTAATAGGATCAACGGAGGAAGTTTAATTATAATCCATCATCCATCCGTACATGCGAGTAGTTTTTGGTAAAGGAAAAAAGATAGTACAGTTCAATCATGTAGGTAAGTAGGTAAGTTTTGAAAATATTCCTGTAACGCTCTGAGTATATTTTAAGTACTTATGTAAAAACATAATTAATATTATAAAATGATCTACTTATAGGTGATACCTAATTTTATATCCTTTACATATCAGACCAAAGTGATAATGTTTGATTTATTTAGATACATATTATTTCCATGTTTTTATCTTATCACGTAATAAATCTTCAATCGAACTATCAGGTAATTAATATTTGATTGCAAAATTATTTACAGTAGGTATAAAATGTGTTACCTATGCTATGTCACACTCACCTACTCCTCAATCGTTTCTTCATTACTAAGGATCGTAAGTCCTACGTTGCAGTTTGTAGAACTGTTGCTCTCCATCGATTTCTGTCACTTGAAAGGTACCTAGCTTGTTGTTTTAATACCTGATTCATCCATTGCTCGGGGCTTCGTCCTCTTGGCCTTTTCCCTTAAGGTTGAACTGGCCGGTTGCTTTTCCATACAAACGCCGTAGGGTGTTCACTCCCTTATTTGAGATTTTAGGTCCAGAATTAAGCATAATACCGATTGATCTCGTCATTAGCTAGGCCTGTATGATGCCGAAATTTTAAAAAGATAATTTTGAAAATTATGAGCCTCGAAATTGTTATATGAAAATGTTTCGAAGCTCATAACTCTCAAGTTAATTATCATGTTAAAATTTCGGCATCATACAAGCCTAGGCAATGACGAGATCATTCGGTATTATGCTTTGTTTTGGACCTAAATCCTCAAATAAGGGAGTAATCACCCTACGGCGTTTGTATGGAGAACGGGCCGACCAGTTCACCCTTAAATTTTCGTTTTCAGTTACCATCAGAAGATCAATTATTGGAGCATTTGCGCGCAATATGGCCGAAGTATTATAAAATTTGGTATAAGCATATTGAGGACAGTGTTTTGGAAACATTCTATCTTTAGCTCCAAAACTGTGTTCCAGTAAATTTGTGTGATGAGCTGTCCAAGGTATTTTGAAGCAGTGATGGCTCAATGGCATTGGCTATGGACTGCCGTGCAGCAGGTCTATGGGTCGAATCCCACCGCGGGCTTGAGCTTCAGATCGGTTCAAGAAGATAAGACACCTTACAACGAATTTTAAACCATTCTCCTGGGTGAGAGTGACTGAAAACCAATACACGAATAAACTAAAAGTTCAATCGCATTGTATTCTGTTTTATTGGCATCATCCATCTGGGCAGTCTTTCTCAGGTTGTGCAACTTCGCTGCGCATGTTTTGGACTCTCTTATTCTAGGTACTGGACAAGCGTTAATAACAGAAAGTCCACAATACCATAGTGAAACAAGAAAGGTAGTTCGACTGGAGGCCCTTATATAGGTGATTCAAATGCCTACCCTAGTCTAGATACGCAGGGTAATCCCTATCTTTAAGTATCTATGTAAAATTTATAGGTTGGTATACTATAGCAAATCAATTCGTATATTTTTTTTTATGGGATAGGAGGGCAAACGAGCATTCGGCTCACCTGGTGGTAAGTGACCACCGTCGCCCACGAACATCCGCAACACCAGAGGTATCGAGGATGCGTTGCCGGCCTTTGAGGAGGGAATATGATCTCTTCTTGAAGGCCCCTAAGTCGTATCCGTTCGGAAATACTGCACCTGACAGCTGGTTCCATATTGTGGCAGTTCGAGGTAGAAAATGCCGTGAAAATCGCAAGGTGTTGATTGACAGATACGATATTAAGATAATTTAATAGTTATTTTCTCTTTAAATAAATCTGCGCACTCTGGACACGCTAGATATTTGTCATAATGTGCATACTTTCGCACGTATGTACATATATAGGGCATAAACACGTGCAAATGGCGTATGGTACTTCTCTACTATGATGTCAAACTACTTGTCTGGTTTTATTATGATAATACATTAGCTGGAACATTGCATTAGGTATTGGCGTTTAATACTTTCTTGAATTACAAGCTCAAAAATATAAACTTTGTATTGTAGCGAAGAAAGTAGACGTTTTTGTTCCCACACGCAACCTCAAAGTGGCGAAATAGAAGCTAATTTATATTCCCAGTGAGTCCAGCTGCAAATGCGGGCATTAGACCCCCGTTACCGAAAGAAAATACAAAACGACATAAATGAAAATAAATGAATCTTGGTTTCACCTATTTCCACGGTTTCTCAGTCACGTCACTTATAATTCTCATTAACAACAATACCTGAGAGGTGGCATTTTGAGCCTGAGAATTTAATTTAGTTTATTATCTACTGTCAAGGATTATCAAACTGATCACGCCAAGAATGGAAAACTGGCATGTTGATAAGTACATCAGGAACTAGTGACTTGAATGTCTACCACTCTCATTTAATTTAATAATCGATATACGAGTAAATACCTAGTACATATGTAGGTATATCGATTATTAGACATGACAGTAGGTAAAACACGGCTTCTTCACAATTATCTGGTGCGACAATTTAACTTCGTAGGTATGCTTAGAAGGTGTGGATTTTAGGAGGAGGATGGCTTGAAGATAGGATGATATGTGTATGAAAGGAAAGGATGAAGGTACATATATATATGAGCTGAGCACTAAGATTACACCTGATAAAATGCAGTGGAAGAAAAGTACAGGTTAAGAAACTAAAACTTATATGTACGTATTTATTAAAATCTCAGCAAAAATTAAAAAACAATATTTTATTCGAAATGGCCAACTTTGGATTTTATACAGGCCTTTAATCTGTCTCACCACGTTTTATTTTTATGCCTTATAGGTTAGTTTTGATGGTAAGTGAGCCACTTGAGCAGCTTCTTTAGAACTGTGAAACTTTATCATTTTGCTTATTGCTCTGAGGCTTATTACAGTGCTCTTCAATCGTTAAAATGTTTTCATCAGTAAACAGGATAATGACTTGCCCTTCACCTGCAACAGAAGACGTTTTGATCAATCAACTCTGTTTAATTATTGTAAAGATTGATTTAGGTTCGTTCATTTCCGTATATCGACGAAAAGCACCGAGCTTCAGGTCTTGTTTTATAATACGCGACAGAGTCCTAGCGGTAATCTTCATTTCTCGTGATAAGAGTTTCTGCTTTCTAATGGGATTACCCCGTGGGGTGCCGGGTTAGACCCCGTGGGGTGCCAGGTTAGAATTGCACCTCCCCAATATCATCCCGTGGGTGTCGTGAGGCGACTAAGGGAAAAATACCGCAAGGTGGGCAGCAGCGCCTTCTAAAGAACTGCCAACTTACACTGCGATCCCCAAGCCGCCTGCCAAGCGTGGGGATTATGGCAAACACCCCCTTAAATTCAGTATAGTTAAAAAGTTGTAAAGATAGTTTTTATGTAACAGTATTTATGGCCAGACTAGTTATAATTATAAACATTGCAATTCAACGGGGCAATGCTGCCAGCATGCTGGGCACATTGCCAACTGGTAGTGGACTGGAGTATTTGGACTGCCTGTGAGTCTGCAAGGAATTGTGGTTGTCTAAATGTTATTACATGATATTTAGTAAATAAAGGTATACCAACAGTTTAAAAGACAAAACTTATGAACGGAAATTGGTAAGCTTCGTGAGCTTTGTATTTCACAAAGCCCACGAAGCTTACCAATTTCCGGCAAAGTACATTTTTCAAAGACAAATTCTGCACAATGCATTCACGTAGGTAGGTAGGATGATTGTTTGCGGATGAAAGCGACGGAGCCGGAGTGAAGTCAAACGATGCGAGGCGCAGTCGGCACGCGAAAGGATCGTTAGTGAACTAGTTTGATTAATAGGCCTCTGACTGATAACTTGTTAAAGTTTTTGTCATTTATGTCTGGATATCTCGTATTTTTTTTAATACCTGATAGGTTAGTTTTTAAGCACTATATTACCTCATGGTAAGTGATGATGTGGTCGAAGATATTGTTCAGGCTAACCTAGAATTACTGGCTCTCAAGGACAGCTGCTGGAATACACCGTTAGGTGCTTGGCGGCAGATTTTCTACTAGACGGTGGTAGCTGACCGGCGGGCATTCGCAAAATGCCACCACCATGCTATAACAACTGCCATCCTAAGACAACAACCGGGACCGACGGCTTAACGTACCCTCCGAAGCACGGAAGCGCTCAGTAGTAATGTCACTAGCGGTCACCCATCCAACTCACGGCCGCGGCGGACGTTGATTAACTTTGCTGATCAGTTAAGAACATCTAAGCAAACTTCGCTACGAGTGCTTCAAAAAATGAGTATACAAAAACAGCGTTAGCTTACATGTACAGGAATTTACTTATTGCGTTTGTTTCGGTTATTTTAATGCTTGGTTTGGCAACCGTTCTAAATGATCATGGTGTTCGCAGGATTAAGAAAATAATGCTTATATTATCTTGAATAAATATTGTATCGAATAACAACCATAAAACCGTGAATTAAATTACGTTTAGGTATCCGTAATAAATGCAATCAGTTCAATGTCTATTATAAATATTTATCAGTATAAGTCTTAAAATTTCCATATCGTGCGTACCTTTTTAGTACGTACTTAGACTACCTAGCAACATAACCAAAAATGGCGACGGTAGAACCATACTCATCCAAGTATCGTTTTCATTATATTGAGAAAAAGAAGGAAACGCGTTAGAACTTGTTTTGTAACGCTAACGAAACTAATTTTGCGCTGTAGAGCGTCTATTTCTCCCTTCCATTTCACTAATACCACAGTTGCTAATACACCCTTGAAAAGAAAGAAATCAACCTCAGGAAAAGAAATACTTAACTTTAAAATTCACCATGGTGGAAGGGCATTTTGTGAATGCCCGCCTGGCTAGCGACCACCCTCAAGTAGAAAATCTGTCGCCAAGCACCTAACAGTGTGTTCCGGCAGCAGTCCTTGAGAGCCAGAAAAATTACAGGCTAATGAGACCTAACAACTGGACGTCTCAGTGTGACAGGCACAGTGCAATTCGTCGCTGACGAAATGCGTCTGTTATAGGCAGAGGTTAGTCCACTTAACATCAGGTGGGCCTCGGGCTTGTTCCGTCACAATAACATAAAAAAAAAAAAAAAAAAAAAACAACTTATTGACTGGTCGTAAATAGTGAACATTTGTTATTTCACGCCATTTACACGCTGATTGATTCGCGCGCAAATAAGCAGCTGACTGACAGTAACAATACTTGTTCCGTTGCCAGTTGAATGAATATTTTGTACTTGGATCGCTCTAGCTTTTTCAATAAATCAGGGACATAGTAATCCAAATTCGGTTTTTATTTGGATCAGTATAGCAGGATATATTTTTGAAAGTATATAAGTATAATGCTAAAGTTAAAAATTGAGGTCCTAGAGGACCTCAACCAATGTAAGGCGCTGTTCTGTACTTGGATCAATGTGGCATGAATTGAATATTTTTTCCTTGCATTTGTTACATATAACTCCTATATAGAAAATATGTCACTTGGATCAGTATGGTTCTACCTTCGCCAAATATGCCAATATTTTAATATTTACGTCTTAGACATCAGTGCCTTAATTAGGTAACAATAACGTTAACGGTAAACAAAACATTAATTATCTAAGAACTTTGTAGGTGAACCCAAAGAATATATAATACTCGGTGGACCACCGGCAATGACTGATAAAGTTCAATGTTATTGCGAGCTGCACTTAATGGCTGCGACCTTTTCTTTATCCGATATGCGCGAAAATTATAGATAAGAATACATTGACAAGTACGCGTTTGTTGTTTGTAGCAATTAAAAAAAAAAACAAATCGGATTTGTTAAAGATATTATCAGTCACAATTTAGACTAATATGACCCTATTAATTTACTAATTTAATTATTATTATTTTTATTTTTTTTCAATGGCGGTATGCCTTTATTAAACAAATACTACAAACTATATACAACACTACAGCTACTACAATACTACAGCTACTACAGTAAAAGCATTTGGACTCATAGGGAGTCCAAATGCTCTAGCCCACTATCAGTTGGCAGCGTGCCCAGCATGCTGGCAGCATTGCCCCGTTGAATTGCAATGCTTATTCTTTGAGCCAAATAGGTGCCAGCATTTTGATCACGCGTCGCATCGACCAAGCGCTCTGATAAATTTTGGAAAATACGATGAGCTCCCGGTCCCCACGGACCCAACGTCTCTACACCAAACGGCTCAAATATGTAACCCATAACGAGGTTAGCATATTTGCGCCGCTTGAGTTGCTCTGCCGAAGTAGCCGCGGCGCCAGCCCTCACGTGGGTTTCAGTGACTTTTTTGACTTAATTAAATTACTGACATAAGTAAATGATATATTTTAAAATACTAGACGATCTAAACCATAAGGTCACTACTACACGAACATATACTAGAATCTAGATAGACGAACAACATTCTTGTAACTTTCGCTATCGATTCATACCACAAATTTGTGATTCATACATAAATAAATATGCTCGCTGTGCCCACCATTTCGTTCGCGATTGACATCTCTGCATTATGCACTATTTACTGCAGTTTGCCTTATATCAATTCAAAATTAAAAAAAAAAATTATTTCAAACATAACAAGTCCATATAATAAAACAGAAAAACATATAGTAAGATAGGATCAGGAATACACACGAAAGTACACTGAAATTGGATCGTATCCTCATCTTTTAATTTTGCTTACAATCATCTCAATTTTACTTGCAATAAATTTGCATTACGATGTTTTAACTACCAGTTTATTATATTATCCGTGATAGGAGATGGTGCGGCCATCAACTTGACTACTGTCTACTACATCATGAAATATGGTGAAACATTTTAATACTTCTCACGCTAAAAAAATGTATGTGAAAAATTCATACTTCCTTGAAGATCAAATTGATAAAAAGGGTTCTCTTCGTCTCTTGGGCTTACTGGTACTTGACCAAACCTTTTCGCTTTTCGTAGAGAAAAATATCCTAATAATATGTGCTGACCAATATGGTGTTTTCAAAGATCAGATATTTATTTTTATATCCTTTCTTTATGTTCGTACGCATATTTTGCAACACTTTTAGCTCTGCCACTGAGGCCACGTGGGACATAGCGATACAGAATTCCTGTCTAGTATGCATAGCTATACTCGTAAGTGATCCGTGGGCTGCCGAACTAGAATTGACCCCCCCCCCCCCCTTTTTCAACCCGTGGGTGTCGTAAGAGGCGACTAAGGGTAACACAGCACTTTCTGAGGAACTGATATCTCACACTGCGAACCCCAAACCGCCTGCCAAGCGTGGGGATTATGGCAAACCCCCCATAATGTGGGAGGCTGTATTCAACAGTGGACTTTCCGGCTGATACAGTGTACTGTATCAGCTCAAAATTACTACTTATGTACTGTAGTACATAAGTAGTAATTTTTATAAGTACCTATATAAAGATATAGAGAAGGGATAGGTATATAAAATGGAGAAATCTGTATCAATTGAACCCTACACATATTGCTCTACTCTGTGATCTGGATGTTATAAAAAATTATTTTTTCCACAATTGTTTACCTACCTTTAAATTTATAGGTACTTATTATACAGTCTACAGTGCTGGTTTTCCATATTATCTTAGTTTTATTACTTTTTCATTAATACTTTATCGATGTAAACTTTTGCGTATTACACCATTCGTTAGATGAGGTATATAGTATTTTATGTATAAAAATTGTGAGTTATGGTACTTTATGCTAATTTTAGTCAGTTTTCCATTTATTCTCAAACACCGTAGATCAATTCCGTTATTTCAACTTTTTAATTGTATTAAGTACTATTAGATGCCATGCCATGATGTGTTTTTGAATATAAAGACATATTCAAAAACACATCATGGCATGGCATCTAATAGTACTTAATACAATTAAAAAGTTGAAATGTTAGTAAAGGTCTCTAAGGTTTATGTCACTAGAATGCCAACTAATTGTATAGTCATTTAACATATTTGGCCATATTATTAAAGACTAGCTGTACCTGCGACTTCGTTCGCCATTGCTATACCTGCAGAATAATTTTTCACATTTGAGCACTGTTTACCCCATACTAAGCAACGCTGTGGTCTGCGGTGAAGCACTCTGTGTAAAGCATAACTCAGAAAGGAGCTTTTTACTTTCGATTGGAAAATTCCTGGGTTGTATTTTCCAGAAGAAAGTAGTTAATTAACTCAGCATTACGTCGCGGTTCGCACGATAAATGTGGAAGCAAAGTACTTTGTGCGTTTCTTTGGAATTTCGATTGTAAAACGGCGTCTTTTCGGCAAGGTTCTCCTTGTTTGGCAGTATGACGAAAATATATTAGATTGTGCACTTCCATTGCGCAGTCTCATAGTAATATAAGGAAAGGGCACAATTCAGGAATCTTTCACTTCAGTCATAATGTCTCTATCAAACGAGTTGAATGCATTTTTAACATGCACCTTCTAAAGCAATCTCAATTTTCATCAAGAAATGTGAGAAGTGAATGTACATCAACCTCACAACCATATATACGCGAACAAAGGCCGGCGTTGTAGTGATTGAAAAATATTATAAACCATCCTCCTGGGTGAGCGTGACAGAAATACACGAATAAACTAAAAGTTCAATCGCATTGTATTATTCTGTTTTATTGGCATCATCCATCTGGGCATTCTTTCTCGGGTTGTGCAGCGTCGCTGCGCATGCTTTGGACACTATCTTATTTTAGGTACTGGACAAGCATTAATAACAGAAAGTCCACAATACCATAGTGAAACAAGAAAGGTAGTTCGACTGGAGGCCCTTATATAGGTGTTTTAAATGCCTACTAGTCTAGATACGCAGGGCAATCCCTATATTTAAGCATCTATGTAAAGTTTAAAGGTCGGTATACTATAGCAAATCAATTCCTATATATTTTTTATGGGATAGGAGGGCAAACGAGCAGGCGGCTCACCTAGTGGTAAGTGATCACCGTCGCCCACGAACATCCGCAACACCAGAGATACCGAGGATGCGTTGCCGGACTTTGAGGAGGGAATATGCTCTCTTCTTGAAGGCCCCTAAGTCGTATCCGTTCGGAAATACTGCACCTGGCAGCTGGTTCCACATTGTGGCAGTGCAACTAACCTGTTTCATACTGCCGCCCGTGGTCACGAAGTTACGATAGGTGGTGTGATACGTTACAAACCTAATACCACCAGCTTTTATATTAAGGGCACATAAATTCACATCGTACAGAATTTCGGTAATCTCATTGTTGACCTGACTGGACAACGTCAAATTAACCATAGCCTAAAGGCTATGGTTAATTCGACTCCCTACCTAAAGGCAGTCGCAGCCTCGACTGTCTCACCAGAATGAAGAGAAAAAATATCTGTTAGGTGCTGAGATGTGAGACCATCTAGGCTACCGGCTGAGCCACCATGAAAAGATACCACGGTTGCAGAATCATTTTGTGCGGTTTATGTCTCTCTGGACGTTTGGGGAGGTGGAGAGACCTGCAGCTGGATACTTTTACGTTAGGGAATTTAAGGTAACAGGGGCGATTGCTTAACTCGAAAATGAGATGCGTGCCATGCTTTTAATGTCATCATCGCTAATTTTGTCTTCTACTATTTTAATGGTATCATAATTAACATAATAATAACAAATAAGATAATAATAACAAATAAGATAATAATAACAAATAAGATAATAATAACAAATATTTTTTTAAATATTTAAAGAATGAGCATGAGCATATTCCCTCCTCAAAGGCCGGCAACGCATCCTCGATATCTCTGGTGTTGCGGATGTTCGTGGGCGACGGTGATCACTTACCACCAGATGAGCCGCCTGCTCGTTTGCCCTCATATCCCATAAAAAAAAACAATTTGTTAATATTTTAAATGGACACTTAAAAAATCGCACTCATTGCTTCGTGCGCGCGATAGAGATATTTATCGAGTATCACCTGATGGTTAGTAATAATGCGGTTGAAGATGTTGTTCAGGCTAACCTAGAATGACTTTAGGACGGTACATATCGCTAGGCGCTTGGCGACAGATTTTCTACTTAAGGTAACTAGCAAGGTGGTCATTTTCAAAATGCACCACCTCTATGCTACAATAACTACCATCCTAAGACAACTACTAAGGACCGACGGCCCTGCGAAGCACGAAAGCGCTCAACAGCAAATGCCATACAGGGAAGAAGCATCGCGGTTCTGGCTACAATGGGCGGAACGTGCGTGAATTAAGGTATTTCCTTCGTATAATAAAAACAAATACCTATTTGAAATGTAATGTGTGTACGTTATAGAAAACACGTTGTTTTTAGGGTTCCGTACCCAAAGGGTAAAAACGGGACCCTATTACTGAGACTTCGCTGCCCGTCCGACCGTTCATCCGTCTGTCACCAGGCTCTATCCCAAGAATAGTGATAGCTAGACAGTTGAAATTTTTACAGATGATGTATTTCTATTAAATTACAAATACTAAAAATAAAATAAAATAAATATTTAAGGGGGGCTACCATACCACAAACTTGAATTTTTTACCGTTTCTTGCTCGATACTAATAACGGTGACAGGTAGACGCTTTAACTATTCACAGAAAATTTAGTTTTATCTTCTCTTTAAATATAATTAATTAAAATAAAATAAATAATTAAGGGGGCTCCCATACAATAAAAGATGTTTTCGCCGTTTCTTTGCTAAAAATATAATAATGAAAACGAGATAATGGTACGGAACCCTTTGTGCGTGAGTCCCACTCACACTTGCCGGTTTTTTATTATTCAAATACTGATGACTTTCCGTGAAGTATTTACGCCGTACTATGGGTTTATTTAGTTTTTTTGTATTCTTCTATAGAGGAAACTTTAAGTAATCGTGTTTCAAAAGTGTATGAATGAATAAATCCTTAAATCTAATATATATTAAATGCTTAAATATTTTAAAAATATTTTATGCTCAAAATTAAGACAGAAATGTTTACAGCAAGGGATCAAACGAAACACAATTACGTATTGATGCCTCGGTGCAGGCTTGAAGTGCAATTATACGCGTTTTCAATAATCGATATTCACACACAGGAACAACTTAATGATAGCCCTCACTGTATGACAGCGAGAGGCGAGAGGCAAACGGGTGGAGCACTCACAACTTGTTTGCGGTCCTCTTCAGCTCTAATGAACACTGTAGTTTTAGGCACCCACATTTCACGCTTAACACGTCACTTTATAACTTATAAGCTATTACCTGTTAAGTTTGGTAGATTCGTACCTAACTGAAGGTAAATATTTATCTTGTGTAAGTAGTCGGTGCTTAATGTAAGTTATAACGTAGTTAACTATATGTAAATGTAGGTATGCTTGCGTTGTAGAGTGCTATATTATTTAATTTAAAAAAATATATAGCTATTGACCACCTTCAAGTAGAAAATCTATCGCCAAGCACCTGACGGTGTGTTTTGGCAGCTGTCCTTGCGAGACAGTAACTCTAGGTTAAGCCTGTTAACACCTCCGACCACATCATCAAGTTAGATTGTGGTCAAAGGCTTGCCTATTAGCAATAAAAATAAAGAACTTGCTAATCGCATATATGTAGGTATATTATATATGTAACTCCTAGCGTATTATATGTGTATGTGTAATATATGTGTAAAATGTATCCTGAAGTCACGGAATTCATTTTGTAACGAGCTAATCTATAAGTATCATCCTATCCTGTTGTATTATATCTAATTATTATTTGATGTGAATAGTTAATGAAATAAATTAATAAATATGACAAATAATTTATAATAGAAAGGATTACACGTACGGCTAAATTTATACCTATCTAAAAGCCTGTTTATAACCTTTTGTCTAACTTATCTCATTTAGTTTTGCAACCTTGCAAGATTGCAAGATACAACTCTAAAATATAGAACATTCGACACAATCAGTTTTTTCAACTATCATTCTTTTACATTTATACATTTTGGAGACTGCGCAATGGAAGTGCACAATCTAATATATTTTCGTCATACTGCCAAACAAGGAGAACCTTGCCGAAAAGACGCCGTTTTACAATCGAATCATGATCATGATGTGTTTTTGAATATAAAGACATATTCAAAAACACATCATGGCATGGCATCTAATAGTACTTAATACAATTAAAAAGTTGAAATGTTAGTAAAGGTCTCTAAGGTTTATGTCACTAGAATGCCAACTAATTGTATAGTCATTTAACATATTTGGCCATATTATTAAAGACTAGCTGTACCTGCGACTTCGTTCGCCATTGCTATACCTGCAGAATAATTTTTCACATTTGAGCACTGTTTACCCCATACTAAGCAACGCTGTGGTCTGCGGTGAAGCACTCTGTGTAAAGCATAACTCAGAAAGGAGCTTTTTACTTTCGATTGGAAAATTCCTGGGTTGTATTTTCCAGAAGAAAGTAGTTAATTAACTCAGCATTACGTCGCGGTTCGCACGATAAATGTGGAAGCAAAGTACTTTGTGCGTTTCTTTGGAATTTCGATTGTAAAACGGCGTCTTTTCGGCAAGGTTCTCCTTGTTTGGCAGTATGACGAAAATATATTAGATTGTGCACTTCCATTGCGCAGTCTCCAAAATGTATAAATGTAAAAGAATGATAGTTGAAAAAACTGATTGTGGCGAATGTTCTATATTTTAGAGTTGTATCTTGCAATCTTGCAAGGTTGCAAAACTAAATGAGATAAGTTAGACAAAAGGTTATAAACAGGCTTTTAGATAGGTATAAATTTAGCCGTACGTGTAATCCTTTCTATTATAAATTATTTGTCATATTTATTAATTTATTTCATTAACTATTCACATCAAATAATAATTAGATATAATACAACAGGATAGGATGATACTTATAGATTAGCTCGTTACAAAATGAATTCCGTGACTTCAGGATACATTTTACACATATATTACACATACACATATAATACGCTAGGAGTTACATATATAATATACCTACATATATGCGATTAGCAAGTTCTTTATTTTTATTGCTAATAGGCAAGCCTTTGACCACAATCTAACTTGATGATGTGGTCGGAGGTGTTAACAGGCTTAACCTAGAGTTACTGTCTCGCAAGGACAGCTGCCAAAACACACCGTCAGGTGCTTGGCGATAGATTTTCTACTTGAAGGTGGTCAATAGCTATATATTTTTTTAAATTAAATAATATAGCACTCTACAACACAAGCATACCTACATATACATATTTACATATAGTTAACTACGTTATAACTTACATTAAGCACCGACTACTTACACAAGATAAATATTTACCTTCAGTTAGGTACGAATCTACCAAACTTAACAGGTAATAGCTTATAAGTTATAAAGTGACGTGCTAAGCGTGAAATGTGGGTGCCTAAAACTACAGTGTTCATTAGAGCTGAAGAGGACCGCAAACAAGTTGTGAGTGCTCCACCCGTTTGCCTCTCGCCTCTCGCTGTCATACAGTGAGGGCTATCATTAAGTTGTTCCTGTGTGTGAATATCGATTATTGAAAACGCGTATAATTGCACTTCAAGCCTGCACCGAGGCATCAATACGTAATTGTGTTTCGTTTGATCCCTTGCTGTAAACATTTCTGTCTTAATTTTGAGCATAAAATATTTTTAAAATATTTAAGCATTTAATATATATTAGATTTAAGGATTTATTCATTCATACACTTTTGAAACACGATTACTTAAAGTTTCCTCTATAGAAGAATACAAAAAAACTAAATAAACCCATAGTACGGCGTAAATACTTCACGGAAAGTCATCAGTATTTGAATAATAAAAAACCGGCAAGTGTGAGTGGGACTCACGCACAAAGGGTTCCGTACCATTATCTCGTTTTCATTATTATATTTTTAGCAAAGAAACGGCGAAAACATCTTTTATTGTATGGGAGCCCCCTTAATTATTTATTTTATTTTAATTAATTATATTTAAAGAGAAGATAAAACTAAATTTTCTGTGAATAGTTAAAGCGTCTACCTGTCACCGTTATTAGTATCGAGCAAGAAACGGTAAAAAATTCAAGTTTGTGGTATGGTAGCCCCCCTTAAATATTTATTTTATTTTATTTTTAGTATTTGTAATTTAATAGAAATACATCATCTGTAAAAATTTCAACTGTCTAGCTATCACTATTCTTGGGATAGAGCCTGGTGACAGACGGATGAACGGTCGGACGGGCAGCGAAGTCTCAGTAATAGGGTCCCGTTTTTACCCTTTGGGTACGGAACCCTAAAAACAACGTGTTTTCTATAACGTACACACATTACATTTCAAATAGGTATTTGTTTTTATTATACGAAGGAAATACCTTAATTCACGCACGTTCCGCCCATTGTAGCCAGAACCGCGATGCTTCTTCCCTGTATGGCATTTGCTGTTGAGCGCTTTCGTGCTTCGCAGGGCCGTCGGTCCTTAGTAGTTGTCTTAGGATGGTAGTTATTGTAGCATAGAGGTGGTGCATTTTGAAAATGACCACCTTGCTAGTTACCTTAAGTAGAAAATCTGTCGCCAAGCGCCTAGCGATATGTACCGTCCTAAAGTCATTCTAGGTTAGCCTGAACAACATCTTCAACCGCATTATTACTAACCATCAGGTGATACTCGATAAATATCTCTATCGCGCGCACGAAGCGATGAGTGCGATTTTTTAAGTGTCCATTTAAAATATTAACAAATTGTTTTTTTTTATGGGATATGAGGGCAAACGAGCAGGCGGCTCATCTGGTGGTAAGTGATCACCGTCGCCCACGAACATCCGCAACACCAGAGATATCGAGGATGCGTTGCCGGCCTTTGAGGAGGGAATATGCTCATGCTCATTCTTTAAATATTTAAAAAAATATTTGTTATTATTATCTTATTTGTTATTATTATCTTATTTGTTATTATTATCTTATTTGTTATTATTATCTTATTTGTTATTATTATCTTATTTGTTATTATTATGTTAATTATGATACCATTAAAATAGTAGAAGACAAAATTAGCGATGATGACATTAAAAGCATGGCACGCATCTCATTTTCGAGTTAAGCAATCGCCCCTGTTACCTTAAATTCCCTAACGTAAAAGTATCCAGCTGCAGGTCTCTCCACCTCCCCAAACGTCCAGAGAGACATAAACCGCACAAAATGATTCTGCAACCGTGGTATCTTTTCATGGTGGCTCAGCCGGTAGCCTAGATGGTCTCACATCTCAGCACCTAACAGATATTTTTTCTCTTCATTCTGGTGAGGCAGTCGAGGCTGCGACTGCCTTTAGGTAGGGAGTCGAATTAACCATAGCCTTTAGGCTATGGTTAATTTGACGTTGTCCAGTCAGGTCAACAATGAGATTACCGAAATTCTGTACGATGTGAATTTATGTGCCCTTAATATAAAAGCTGGTGGTATTAGGTTTGTAACGTATCACACCACCTATCGTAACTTCGTGACCACGGGCGGCAGTATGAAACAGGTTAGTTGCACTGCCACAATGTGGAACCAGCTGCCAGGTGCAGTATTTCCGAACGGATACGACTTAGGGGCCTTCAAGAAGAGAGCATATTCCCTCCTCAAAGTCCGGCAACGCATCCTCGGTATCTCTGGTGTTGCGGATGTTCGTGGGCGACGGTGATCACTTACCACTAGGTGAGCCGCCTGCTCGTTTGCCCTCCTATCCCATAAAAAATATATAGGAATTGATTTGCTATAGTATACCGACCTTTAAACTTTACATAGATGCTTAAATATAGGGATTGCCCTGCGTATCTAGACTAGTAGGCATTTAAAACACCTATATAAGGGCCTCCAGTCGAACTACCTTTCTTGTTTCACTATGGTATTGTGGACTTTCTGTTATTAATGCTTGTCCAGTACCTAAAATAAGATAGTGTCCAAAGCATGCGCAAGACGCTGCACAACCCGAGAAAGAATGCCCAGATGGATGATGCCAATAAAACAGAATAATACAATGCGATTGAACTTTTAGTTTATTCGTGTATTTCTGTCACGCTCACCCAGGAGGATGGTTTATAATATTTTTCAATCACTACAACGCCGGCCTTTGTTCGCGTATATATGGTTGTGAGGTTGATGTACATTCACTTCTCACATTTCTTGATGAAAATTGAGATTGCTTTAGAAGGTGCATGTTAAAAATGCATTCAACTCGTTTGATAGAGACATTATGACTGAAGTGAAAGATTCCTGAATTGTGCCCTTTCCTTTGGCAATGCTATAGTAAACTGTCAAATTTAACTTACCATAATAATGTTATATTATCTTCTGTAGCACGGTAGGTGGTAGGGAATTTTACGAATGCCCGCCTGGCTAGATATCACCCTCAAGTAGAAAGTCTGTCGCCAAGTACCTAACGGTGTGTTCCGGCAGCTGTCCTTGTGAGCCAGTAATTCTAGGTTAGCCTGAACAACATCTTCGACCACATCATCACTTACCATCAGGTGAGATAGTGGTCAAAGGATAATCTATCGAAGATAAAAAAATCTGGGTGTTTCTCTGGGTCCAGCCATCTTTAACCTTGCCATCAAAAAGTACCCAAATTTCAATAGAGATGATGGTTATAAAGGGTGGTACCTGATAGGGATCCTGTTATTAAATCCAATGGCCGACACAAATCTGCAAGACCTCTGGACACTGAGCGAATACTGCGTGAATAGGGAACGTTACGATTAATATAAAATTTCTGATATATCACATGAGTTATTAAGAAATGATTTCTATACAAATTATTTCTTAATAACTCATGTGACAAATAAAACCAATTAGTCACCCTGTGACCACAATCACTGCAATGTGTTTGAAACGTCGGGACAAAAATAATGATAAATGTACGTGATTTAAACCGTTTAAAGTTAAAGTTTAAGCTGGGCAAAAACACATGGAAACTGGTTTGTCCATATACTGAATTCTCTCAAGATTATGTCTTCTCTGAGACATTGGGATCGCCCCTTATGGGAGCTAGCACGGAAAGATCTTTTAGATACGTGTCCGAGTATTGCAGATCGTCCTCGTACTCGCTGTTTCAGTGTGGGAATCTGGTCTTTCGTTACAGGGCATCCTTTCTTTCAAAACTGGTAGCCTTATAGATCTAACTGCCTTTCGTCTCGCTATTAGCTTACGCGTAGGTGCAGTTTTTACTTTGATTGTGACGATTGTAAAAGACTTGGTGGGACACTTCAGCGCCTTTAAATATTTCTGAAAAGAAAGTGAATGCTGGCGCCGCGGCTGCTTTGGTGGAACTACTCAAGTGTAGCAAGTATATAATTTTGGTAGTGGCTACTTATTTGAGCTTTTTAGTGTGAAGATATTGGATCCGTGGAGGCCTGGAGCTGATCGTATTTTTCAAAAGTTATCAGAACGCCTAATAAAATATTTGTCACTCTAAACTAAGTCTAAACTGTGCGATGATTACTAACTTCTCACATGAACAGTATTATTCCAGTGTTAACCATTTACCTCGTACATAAAATGTATACAATAATTAATAACCTTGTTACAAATTCTACGTACAACGGGAGTTGGTGGAAATTAAATGTATCAATTACAATAATTGATCAAAAACTCACTAACTGCAGATGCTTACTGCTTGATATTTTCACACACATTCCGAAACAACGCCACTCGGCGTTTTTGTATGACATCTCGATTGCTACGAGTGCCTACGCTACGAACGCTACGATTACTAAACTCGCGTAATGCGTTGCTATTTAGTTTACTGTGAGACACAGAACTAAAAAGCGTCAGACAGTACTCGACCGTGTTAAACTATTGACAAATTGAAGTAGTATATTTGCTGTGTACCTATTTAATTAATTTGCTATCCTTAAAACGTATTTTCCACATGCCAAGATCACTACGAGTAAATAAAACTATAAAACTGAGATTTAATTTAAAAATATACCTGACTAGCTTTCCGGCCGCGGCTCCGCCCGCGTTTATTCCAGTTATCGCGCAAAACCATTAACCTCTTTTTGCGCAGTTGGATAAAAAGTATTCTATATCCTTCCCCGGGTCTCAAACTATTTCCATATAAATTTCATCCAAATTGGTCCAGTAGCTTTTAAGTTGCTTCGACTCGTAAAAAAATACAAATCTTTCCTCGTTATAACATTGGATAAGAGAGAGCTGAGTGGATTACAAAGTTTACTATTTGGCGGTGACGCTACTACATATACTACAAAGTTCGATTAGCTGCTGTGTTTTTTTTAAGTAATTACTTACCTTATTGTTCAGTAAAGCTGAGTTGGGAACCGACTTTGAGTTAACAGCCGCGCTTTCATGTAGAAATTGTATGCTTGCCAACTTATCTCTCTGTCTCGTAGAGTTTAGTATTCCTATTTAGAAACGTGATAAGCATGTGATTATGTGTAATCCATTTTGTAATAACATATAATTACTGTGTAGGTAGGTAAGTATGTGTAATAATCAAAAGCAATTAAATGATTTTGTTATAAACTGTCAGTGTAAATATTTGGTGGGATTGTAATAACAGTCTGCGTTACTTTGGTATAGGTAGGTACTTTATTAAAGCCAGGAACACAAGTTTCATTTAAGTAAGTACATATTATATATATTTTTATACATTTATTAACAAAACAGCTAAGAAATATAGATTCGAAGTAGATATATCTACTCATTTCAAATTTGGCAAAGTATGCAAATCTTTTGTTCTGATATTTACAACACTTGAAGAATAGATTGTTTGACTACAACAAGCCTGCAAAAATAAAAACCATTCATGAAAAACAATCATAGGTACATACGAATATATTATAAAAAATAAAAATGATATAAACTAATATTATATATTTATATTTTATTCTACAAGTTTTGTATTGAGCTGAAAAAATACAGAACCTATAAGGAATATATCTAGAATAATTAAACAATGTAAATTTATTAGCAAATTCTATTATTTGTTAAATAAATACTATAAGTATTGGTATAAAATCTTTATCGTATAATTTAGTTTAAGCAACATGTTCAAAAATATAGACATAATAGTCGGTTTATATATTCAAGTGTAAAACAATATGAAATATTAATAGCCTATTTGTTTTTATATGTAATTTAATTGACTCTTGGTCTCGATTTGCCAAATATATTTTTTTCTTGTGATTTTTACGCCATAAAATATTATGATGGACGCAAAGTGCAAAGCATGTAAGGTAAAATATAAAAATCTCGGCGAAGAGAGACGATTTCCAAGAAAACGATTTCCCACAAAATTAAATAGGAAATGGCAACCGTCTGACGTCGCGCTTCCGCAGCCTCCTTAAAAGATGCTGTCGGTATAATTTAAAATCTCTTACGTAGAACATGAAAGCTCAGCGATGTAGATATATTTATATGGATATGGTTGAATGGATATAAACGTTCCTGTAGTACCTAACTGTGTATTTTTTTTATTACCATAGACACCGAGGATTGAAAGAATATCACGATACACATTATTGATATATATCTAATGTTGGGGCAACATTAATTGTGACCACTTACTAATAGAATTTATCCGTACATTTTTATTTTGAATGTTATCAAACAAATCCTTTCGGGTGAAGCTAAATCCATCCCAAAACCAACTCACAATGTCGATTCACTTTTTGCCACACAATTTATTTCACACTCAATATTGGTTAAGTATATAAGTTCCTAATTCTACACAGTGATGATAAGTTAGTACATACATGTATAAATAGATAAAATTTACATTCACTATTTTGAACATCAATACATTGGCCTACTAATACTTGTATACAAAGTGATATTTCGTCACTTATTGTTATAAAATTTATAATTTCATTCGATAAATTTTATTAAATCTATTTAATGAAAATCAGTCGTCAAAGACTATGCAAGTACATTTATAATAATTGTCATTTAAAAAGACGGCTTATACAAAGCTCTCATTAGCTTAAACACTTTATAAACATTGTTATAAAAACTGTGCACAGGTTATACGAAGCATTATAATAATTAGCTCTACAAAATAGAAAATTAAGAATTTAAGCTAAAAGTTCGAAATAATATATATTAATGTTCCTATGTTTCTTTGGTTGATAAGCCATTGACATGAAAAGCAAAAAGCTATTACTAAAAATATTAAATTTCTGAGCAATTACAATTGCATAACTCTGTGTTACATAATCAAAAGTGCACTAATATATATTTTTTTTATTCTTAAACACACATTTACTATATTATGAATATCAGTAAACGAATAGACAATCTTGAAGAGGGGAACGATATATTTTATTTTATCAATAAAGGAACGCACTTTGAAAAATATTGTTTTTTGAAAGACACACAGATATAAGTAATAAAAAAGACTAGCAAGAATAGATATGAAATAACGAGCCTTATATTACTTGGTCAGGAAATTCTAATAGAGATAGATACTACTAGCTAAAGACATAAGCTCACAGGGTGCGTACTATCTACACACATATTTGCATGGAAGTTTAAAGATATACACTTACATATTCTTGTATATTCTCTCATGAGTAAGAGTTACACAGTCTTGTAGTATTCAATACATTAATACTGATGTGACACATTATTAACCTAAGGTCAAATTATAAATATATTGTGCATACATATTAGGTAAACATCTGTAACAAATTAACAATCATTTAAAATATATTGAACAATTTAGTTAATTTATTTAAGTACAATATTGTCGACATTAACAGGACGTTGTGCGTAAGTAAATATAAATAAAGCAATTTTTCAAAAATAATATAATGTTACGAATTAAATATATCATTAATTAATTTACTGTTCAGCAAATCTCAGTTTTTGTTTCTTGACGAAATCTTGGGCCATTTTGTCATTGGGACGCAACTCCAATATTTGTAGAATTGGATGATCTGTAATTGGTAAATAAGTAGATTGAAATTGCAAGGCGGCAAAGTTGTTATTTGGGGCGAGTACTTATATTGAAACCTGAGTAAACGAAATACTCTAGGATTGAACGACGAGCAAAGCGAGTTCGAAAAATAGAATCCTAACGCAAAATCACTTTGTTGCCGAGCGCAACACACAATTTTTCACCAAAGTATAGCAAGGAAAATGCTAGATAATAAGCAAGAAGACTGTTTAAATAATGTAGTTATTTTGCGTTAATTTATAGTAAAGTTACTTATATTGGTATTATAAGGTATATACATTATTCTGTAACTTTATAGAGGTTCGGATTTCATAAACTTTTTACACGCTAGCGGATAAAAATCACTTTTCCACACAGATTTCGACACAAGATAAGCAACACTTTTCCGAGCTTGTGAGGTAAACATTATATTTTATTGGACATGACAAAGATTTTTTTTTGACTGTAACTTTTAAACAATTATTTTATTTAAGTTTGAATGCGCCTTAAAGAGGAGATAGATGAAAATAATTTCTTCGTTTCATAAATTCTTCTCATCTATCTTCTATACGATATATAACGCTCCATAAAAATGTATAATTTTTCAAAAGCAAATCAAGTGAGTTACATGTAATTGTGTAATGTATAGTGTTATGAGTTAATTACATAAAATTGAGACTTTATAATAATAATTTATTAAGTATGGCAATGTAATTATAATTAAGTTTAATATAACTACGATCGCAATGGATCCACAGGGAATCCGTTAGCAATATCTTGCAACTGACTATATATGTAGCATATAACAGACCACTGTCATTCAGGAAGGTTACTGCTCCTAGCCTGAGGATATAATAGTTTGAAATATCTAGCTGGAGAGATGAGAAGCGCATTCCATCCAAATGCACATATATTTTGTACGGGTTGTAACTATATAGAACAGGTGGTTGTATTATCGAATACAGTTACATTACTGCTCCTAGGCTGTAAGTAAAAACTGAAGGAAAAGCACTTTATTTGCAGTATTACGCCATTATGAAGCGCCTCAGGAATGTGTAAGTTGTGGGACAGCTGACAACTCCAATAGAATTCTAAAAACTCTGTGTGAACGATGGGATTACCAATTTTATGTTATTGGATGTGGCTTTTCTTATTTTTTATGTATTTCTTATTCCATGGATACTCGTGATTCGTTTATGTTTAATTATGTTTCAATTTATTAGAACCGCTTTGGTTCCTCTATTATTACTACACACTACTGCGTCGAAGCACTCAACGAGGTAACTTTTTGGGCACTTTACCTGCAGACGGGGCGCGGCAACTTAAATGGAGTGCTTTATTTATAGTTCGCAATTTGATAGGTTACTTTTATAGGAATAGGTCTCAATATTACTCCCAGAGGATCTGGATATATGTATAAAAGCGGGAGGCAACGCTTTTTAAGATACTCTTCTAAGTATCGTTTTATTTAAATGAGTATGCGATAATTTTTATATTTTATGATGACATATTTTATTCAGATAGATATGCTGTGTTATAATTAAAGTCAATAATTTGCTTTGATAGAGTTTTAAAAATTTAAAAATCATTAATTATTAGTTTTAAAAATAAATAAATGTTGTCTTAGGTTTTCGCGATTATTAAACATAGTAATTAAACAACTTTAAACGGTTTAAATCGCGTATATTTATCATTATTTTTGTCCCGACGTTTCAAACACTTTGCAGTGATCGTGGTCACCCCGTGTGATAAATATACGCGATTTAAACCGTTTAAAGTTGTTTAATTATGTACTATCAATAAATAAAGTTTAAATAAAGCATGGTATACAGGGTTATTGGTAAACGCTAACAACCTCTTAGGGTTGATTTCTGCTAGTCCTAAGAAACATTTTGAGATATTTTATTTTGTTTTGAAAAAAAAAAACTTTCTTTTGTGTTTTTTTATATGTTTTTGACTGAATAAGCACGAGGACAACCTAATTCCAAAAGACTCTTGAGCCTGTAATGTATAATTTCATATTTTTTATTACTTTACTCGATGTAAATATTAAAAGCTCTATTCAAAGGGACCACGGCGCGGTCCAGTGTTGCCGCAGCAGGCGCTCTAGGCTCGGAGTATGCATTAAAACACAAAAAAAAAAAACAAATTAAACAAAATTATTTTTCAAAACAAAAAAAAAACATCTCTAAATGTTTGTAAGGACTAGCAGTAGTCAACCCTAAGAGGTTGTTAGCATTTTACCAATAACCTTGTATGTTATACTGACTGCGGTCGTGTAGCTGCATCAAGGGCAGCTCGTGCGGGCGCAGCGGGTCTGGGATGGCGTGGTTGTAGACGCCGGGCACGCGCGCCAGCGGCACGAACGCCTCGCCCGCGAAGTCGTCCGCTGTCAGCACGTCGCGGTCCCACACAGAGAACGCGAGCGCCGCTGCCTCCGACCGACACGATTCCAGAGGAACCACGAACTCGAAGCACTCGTCCCACACCGGATTCAGCGTTTTCTAATTACGAAAAGAGTTTTTCAACAAGAATTTTGTCTATAAAACAAAATAAATCAAACAATTTAGATGAAGGTGATTCAAATTTTTATTTACGAAGAGAAAAGTTTGGCAATGAATGAAAAATGTTATCATGAATGATATATAAAAATGATTAATTACTACATTTATAAACTGATTTTGATTTTAATTCTTATTGATTACGTTTGCTACGGAAAAACGTAATTTTTAATATATTTGACGTTTTAGGTGTAATTTATGGAACCTTCATTAAAGTTCAATAATTTTTAAATAAAACGAGCACTATTGTTTTAAACTTGTGAAAACTAGGTACTATCATAAAGAATGGTTATAAAACATAGATATAAGCGCGATAAAACTGTTGACATTTTGAATTTCCCGCCATTGACCTAAGTTTCCCCCGTTGTTAGGCCAACAATCTGTTTTTTATCTCTGATAAAGTAGTTTAAACCACTATCTCTCCTGTTCGAAAGTGTATGTGTTAAACGACGGCAACAGCCTCAACGTAGAATAGGCACTAATGTTAAAGGACTCCTGCCAGACCGCACATAGGTATATGGCGTCCTAGTATTTGCTTATCCAATCCACACCTTTAGGCTGGGGTACCCTTCAATAGAGGGTGAACACACGCTTTCATGACCTTGTCAAGCGAACAAGACCTATGAAAATAGAAACGACTTACTCAAGTTTTATTCCTAAAAAAAACGCAGATTGTTTTCAGAATGTCCGTAAATATTTGTACAAGGTAACACTATCAGCCCCTCCATTCATAAACTCAAACAAAAAGTTGCCAACAACTTTACCTTTCATACATAATTGTATTACACATAGGTAATAGATACTAAGTCCCCACCTAACCTTACATTAGTTTATTATGATACACGAATTTTAGCTTAAAGTACACAGTAAACATAGGTTATCACACTACACCGGGAGACGTAGAGTTGGTAGGCCCCCCACTAGGTGGACTGATGACATCGTGAAAGTCGCGTGTAGCCAATGGTTACAAGCGGCTAATAGCCGTGCTTTGTGGCACTCTATTTAGAGGCTACAACGGTTCAACCTAGACGTCTTCGATGATGAATGATGAAGTTAGAGTAAAGAACATTTGTACTTACGAGTATAGTGAAGTTTTACAGAATTAATATTTAATTATGAACTTACTTATTTAATTATTAACTTAATTATTTAATTATGAACTTATTTATTTAATTTATGAACTTACTTTTTGCACGTGGGTGGTAAGTTCGTGTACTTTGGGGAAGAGCCGCTTGGGCAGCAGTTCGACGACGACAAAGGGATCGCTGAGGCCGTTCGGGTCGAGCGGGATGACGTCACGTGCTGACAACACCTCCACGCACAGCGAGTCGTGATTGTAGTAAGCTCTAAACAAATATTTTTTTGCTATTAGGCTAGACTGACTTTTGAAAGAAGTTTTTGCTTGTGATTACAATATCACAAACTTACTAACATGTTGCTTATTTATTAATTATAAGAGTATTTTCGACCATCAGATCGATCTAACATCTGTTTCTATATAATGAACGGGTTCTTAGGCGGATATGACGCTATGATATACTTACAGGTATATAATCATAGAAAGCTGTGTCTTCGGCAATCAAAAGTTTGCAACATCAGAAATTGCCACCAAAAAGATTGAAATGTTTACCAACTTTACTTACTTACTTGTCACCCGGATTGTCCACTGCTGAACACAGCCTCCCCCATTGTGGTAGGTTTTGCCATAATGCTTGGCAGGCGTTTTCGGGATCGCAGTTTAAGATAGCACTTCCTCAGATGGTGCTGCTGCCCACCTTCCGGTATCTTATACCCTTAGTCGCTTATTACAACACCCACAAGTAGCAAAGGGGGGATGATATTCTAGCCCCGCATCCCAAGGGCCTAGTGTAGCGCCCACGGGGCGTATTATACCAACACATATTGGACATACAATATAATTGCAATAAATTTTACTAAAGTAAATTTTACATTGTCCTAACTTTTGTTTATGGTGGAAACTGATCATTAACTATAATCCCATTATATATGATAGTCTAATAGTCTTAGGGACAGAAAAAAACACTTATTTGTACTGGTGTGTTCTAGTTATCATGTTCAAAACACACTAACCCGCTCCATGCAAATATCAAAAGGTACAAAAAGGTAATAAAATTATGTAACTTTGGAAATTCAGGGCCTAAGTTAGAAACTGTTAATGTTGCATGTAAATATTTGCTGTTATGTGAATAACAGGAATGCGTCCATTTGCAGATTGACAGACAAAGTTTATAGTAAATACGAAAGGATTTTTGGTATCAGAAACAGACTGCCCTATTGCGGGAGTGGCAATAGCGCTATTTTCTAATCTCGAGGCTCTGAATTGGGTTCCCGAGTTGGATATTTATTAGGTTTTTCTAACCAACAAAACAAAAACATGTAAATAATGAAATGACACCAGTCCCAATTATAGTCCTTAGGAGAATGCATGCATTGTTAACCTCGAATAAGTAATTTATTTTTTATTTTCAATATCAATTAGGTTTTTTTTATTGCTGATAAGCCTTTGACCACAATCTCACCTAATGGTAAGTGAGGGTATGGTCGAAGATGTTAACAGACTTAACCTAGAATTACTGGCTCTCAAGGACAGCTGCCAGAACGCACCGTTAGGTGCTTGGCGACAGATCTTCTACTTAAGGGTGGTAGCTAGTTAGTTTTTACGAATGCCCATTCGTAAAATGCCCTTCCACCATGCGGTGAAGCTCAAGCCCGCGGCGGGATTCAAACCATGGACCTGCAGCGCGGTAGTCCATAGCCAATGCCACTGTGCCATCATTGCATTACCTGATCAATATGGAGCCGTAAGGCGAGGGCAGCGGTGTGCGTTGCTGCTCTTGTAGTCGATCGGCAAGCCACATCTCTTGCAGTTCTTCAGTGGGTGCTTGATGGTACTGCATGCGTTGCTCCAGCCTCACCCACTCGGCGCTGTGCACGTCTGACATCGGCAGACCTGTTATTGAAAGTAATCAAAGCTATTTTTTTACGGATGACATAGATGCTGACTGCCGCTGTCGGTTGTTCTGCTCCACCGGATTTTGGGCGAGGGTAGGCCCACTTATAGCCCGGGGTAGGCCCTTTTATAGCCCGGATAGGCCCTCTTATAGCCCGGGCCCTCTTAAAGCCCGGACAATCAAAGCTAAGTGCGTATACAGTACGTACGCAGAAGTTGTTCTGATTATAAATGATTATATAGAACAGCTTCAGCGCATAAATTTGTCCGCATATAGATTTTGGTTGTATCACGCGCTATGCCACGTTTTCATTTTATCATTTTCTTGTTTTTCTGTCCGTCTGTTTGACGTTTCGGGTGGAAAGTTGCAACTAAAATTTCGAGTAATTTCCTATAGGAAAAAACGAATACGAAGTCTTTAGAGCGCATTAAATGTAGTTTTTGGATTATGTTTTTAATTATTGTTCGTACTTATAGATAAAAAGTATCCTTATTCTTTATTTTATTTTAGTAAATAATACGGGATAACTCACGTGAATAAGACAGATAGCTCAGACTATACTTTATTGTGTAAATAGCGTGAAGAATAATGAAGATAAAATTAATTTTGACATTTGCTCTTTTTTAAAGCGGTCTCCTAGACTTTTATGAATATACGATATATGATTAATCTTGCAAGGGAAAATACAGGAAAATATGAATCAAACAAAGTTCAATATGCGCTGTGCGGAGCGGCTATATTTTGTGTGTCCAAAATGCGCGAAATTAGAGAAAATAATACTTTTCAAATGGGGGGCGCAATTCGTCACTTGTGACGAAATGCATCTGTTATAGGCAGAGGTTAGTTCACTTAACATCAGGTGGCCTATCGTTTGTTCCATCACAATCACATAAAAAAAACTATTTTTTAATATATTGACTCTGCCTACGTTATAAATGTATTTTATACCACACCCACTCAGAAAAGGTCTCATTACTCGTTCAAAAACATGTTATAAAGTTCGTCATTTTCCCCTTATAAATGTACGGCGAGGAAAGTTATATAGATTTTCATTCCTTCACTCCGTAGCAGTGAAGGAATGTTGTATGAAAATCCATACCTGCCCTGGTAGCGTTCTTTTGTTTTTAGCTGCTTACATAAAAAAAAATCAATCTCAAAAAGGTTTTATATCAAATAATTAGAAAAAAGAGGCGTGATTTTTATTTGTACTCGATTTTCAATGAAAGGAGGTTGGCAACCTTTTTTTGAACTACGAGAAAAAAAGCGCGGCAATGTTTGGTTAAATTTTGTTTCTTATTAAATTGATATTTTAACAGTACGCTTTTAATTATTCTAAATAATTTTCCAAAATGTCATCTGATAGTGAAAGTGACGATTTTATAATGATGGCGCCACCAGAAATAAGAAATGCAGCTCAAGAAGTCATAAAGAACTTACTACCTGAGAAGTCACGAGGTAAGTACGAGAAAACGTATAATGATTTTATTTTCCTCGTAGGTATAGTAAAAAGCACTATGTCAATCGGAAGAAAGTTCTATTTCTGTTCTCGAGTTGCCTTTAAAAAACAAGCTCTTGAACAGAAATAGATCGTTTTCTCCCCTCGATGTACAATGTACTATTATACCACACCCACTCAGAAAGCGTCTCATTACTCGTTCTTAAACATGTTATAAAGTTCCTCATTTCTCCCTTATAAATGTACGGCGGGGAAAGTTATATGGATTTTCATTACTTCACTCCGTAGCAGTGAAGGAATGTTGTATGAAAATCCATACCTGCCCTGGTAGCGTTCTTTTGTTTTTTTAGCTGCTAACATTAAAGAATACAATCTCAAGAAGGTTTTATATCAAATAATTAGAAAAAAGAGGTGTCATTTTTATTTGTACTCGATTTTCAATGAAAGGAGGTTGGGAACCTACGACCTAACCTACTTTTTGCACTACGAGAAAAAAAAGCGCGGCAAGTTGTTATGTGAGCGCGGGAAACGTTCGACTGGCGGGCGCGTAAAATTTTGAATATTTTTTTAATTAAATTTTTTTTGTAAATAGTTGTCAGTAGAGTAGTATTTGTACATATCTTTTATTAATTGTTTGTATAGTTTTTTTTTAGTGTACATTATCTATAGTGTCCCTGTTTTAAATAAAAAAAAAAATAAACCTGCTCTTAAACCTAATATATTCTAAATACACATGGAGACAAACAAACATGGAAGATCTGAAAACTAGCAGACAAAAAACATGACCCTGGCAAATGCACCATGTGCGACGCCAATTCCTCACAATATAGAGGAAAAAAAAAGTTGTTATGTTTGGTTAAATTTTGTTTTTTATATAATCATATTTTAACAGTACGCTTTTAATTATTCTAAATAATTTTCCAAAATGTCATCTGATAGTGAAAGTGACGATTTTATAATGATGGCGCCACCAGAAATAAGAAATGCAGCTCAAGAAGTCATAAAGAACTTACTACCTGAGAAGTCACGAGGTAAGTACGAGAAAACTTATAATGTTTTATTTTCCTCGTAGGTATAGTAAAAAGCACTATGTCAATCGGAAGAAAGTTCTATTTCTGTTCTCGAGTTGCCTTTAAAAAACAAACTCTTGAACAGAAATAGATCGTTTTCTCCCCTCGATGTACAATGTACTATTATACCACACCCACTCAGAAAGCGTCTCATTACTCGTTCTTAAACATGTTATAAAGTTCCTCATTTCTCCCTTATAAATGTACGGCGGGGAAAGTTATATGGATTTTCATTACTTCACTCCGTAGCAGTGAAGGAATGTTGTATGAAAATCCATACCTGCCCTGGTAGCGTTCTTTTGTTTTTTTAGCTGCTAACATTAAAGAATACAATCTCAAGAAGGTTTTATATCAAATAATTAGAAAAAAGAGGTGTCATTTTTATTTGTACTCGATTTTCAATGAAAGGAGGTTGGGAACCTACGACCTAACCTACTTTTTGCACTACGAGAAAAAAAAGCGCGGCAAGTTGTTATGTGAGCGCGGGAAACGTTCGACTTGGCGGGCGCGTAAAATTTTGAATATTTTTTTAATTAAATTTTTATTGTAAATAGTTGTCAGTAGAGTAGTATTTGTACATATCTTTTATTAATTGTTTGTATAGTTTTTTTAGTGTACATTATCTATAGTGTCCCTGTTTTAAATTAAAAAAAAAATAAACCTGCTCTTAAACCTAATATATTCTAAATACACATGGAGACAAACAAACATGGAAGATCTGAAAACTAGCAGACAAAAAACATGACCCTGGCAAATGCACCATGTGCGACGCCAATTCCTCACAATATAGAGGAAAAAAAAAGTTGTTATGTTTGGTTAAATTTTGTTTTTTATATAATCATATTTTAACAGTACGCTTTTAATTATTCTAAATAATTTTCCTAAATGTCATCTGATAGTGAAAGTGACGATTTTATAATGATGGCGCCACCAGAAATAAGAAATGCAGCTCAAGAAGTCATAAAGAACTTACTACCTGAGAAGTCACGAGGTAAGTACGAGAAAACTTATAATGTTTTATTTTCCTCGTAGGTATAGTAAAAAGCACTATGTCAATCGGAAGAAAGTTCTATTTCTGTTCTCGAGTTGCCTTTAAAAAACAAACTCTTGAACAGAAATAGATCGTTTTCTCCCCTCGATGTACCATGTACTATTTTTATTGACAACGTTGAATAATTAATTATACATTATTGGGCAAGATCGGCTTCTTTTTAAGATTAGCGCTCACTAATATGCATATTAAGCGTGGTATTATTTAAAAGAGCCAGCTATGGTGGGTAGGTAGATCTTATTCCAACAAAACAAAAATAAATTCTTTTTAGTAAATACTACGGGATAACTCATACAGTTCACGTCAGTGCGAAGCGAGACATCAACGCGGGCGTACCGAGCTCTCCTTGAAAAAGACCACCGGATGTGGTTGAAACTATAGCTATCTGACTTATTCACGTGAGTTATCCTGTATTATTCACTAAAATTAGTGAAAACCACGATTGTCATAATATGTATTTAAATTATAACGGGACTTAGATATTTGAAATATTTTGAATCATAAAACATCCTTAAACTAAATTGATTTAGCACATATTTTTTTACATCGTTGTTTTTTTTTACAAGTGATAGATAGAGACTAGATAATGTGGTCAAAGATGTTGTTTAGGCTAACCTAGAATTACACACAGTTAGGTGCTTGGCGACAGATTTTCTTCTTGAGGGTGGTAGCTAGCAAGGCGGGCAAACGCAAAATGCTCTAACACCATGCGGAAATTCACATGCATTTGTTTGTAACTTATGAAGAAATACAAGCATTGCTTCAAAAAGTTTTAACACGTACTGCCATTGCTGGCATGGTTGGATAGCTCGGACCCGGCAGAAGCATGGCTATAGCGTTAAAATTGTGTATTGTATATCTACCTTTCCCCTCAGCGTGGAAGAAGTCAGCGAGGAGGTCGAGTGCCTCCCTGAGCCGCGAGTGGTAGACGCGCGGGCGCTCGGCGCCGCCTGCATCCGCCTGCGCAGACATCTCCTTGAGCACGGCGCTCCAGCACCCCGCCAGCGCGCGGACGAACGCACGCGCTAACAACCACGTGTTAAGCGCCGACAAATGCTGGTCTAGGAACTCCAACAGGGGCGTGATGGCCTGTACACACCAACAGATTTGAACACATAGTTTGTATGCTATCAACCGATGAACAAAGCCAAAGAAGCTTGCGGAAGTCACTAGGCAGATGTGAACCTGAGCAGAAAAAAAGGATCTAATGAGTGTCAAAACTGAGCACGTGCATGCATGGGCATGTTAATTCAGCACAGAGTCCTCGTTTAAGACCTTTGCCTGGACTAGAATAAAATATACCACAAAGGGTAAGAGACATCGCTCGCCAATAAACACGTGTTTTCGTGCGCTTTCAGGAATTTATTAACTCTAGCGAACGTGTGATGTTTGTTCCGAACAAAGGGGTATTTCGAATACTGTCGGGTGGCGGGATTGAAGCATACAGATACAAGAGGTCTCCTACGAGTACCTGACCTTTGGAACCTTTCAGGGTATTCATCATTGTTGTTTATATGGGATATAAAGCTATCAATCAATCGGGCAGTATTGGTTACTACCAATTGGTTTCAAATGTAACCCGTGCGGTTTGACTTTGTTGCCAGAGGAACAAAGATGATATCCCTTTCTTTCCTACCTTAGGTGTAGTATAGCCAATTATTTATATTTCTTTGGGTGGAGAGAACCAAGCACTACAGCAAAATTAGCAGCAAATTGAAAGAAAATTACACCAAATCCAATCTCTGAGCTACTTGAGCGAGTATATACATCCATTATAATTTCATATTGGTATACCTGCGGTGTGGGTAACGTGTCAGGTGACCACGCCAGATGGAAGACAGCCTTGCGCAATGGTGGGCGGGCTCGGGCGGCGAGCGGCGCAGCGGCTCGTGTGGCGCGCGCGTCCAGCGTTCCTAACGCACCGCGCACCAGTTGTCGTGCACTCTCGTCGTTAGCACTGATGGAACACAAATCTCGGTTATACAGACTACCACAACGGTTTTATAATATTCATTTTATTCTCCTTAACCAAAATCTCATTTGAAGGTAAAAAAGGATGGTGAATGGTCAAAGCAGACTTAAGTTAGAATGGGAACGGGCGCTCAAGGACTACAGCCGCGACACATAGGTGCATGGCGATAGATTTTCTGTTTGAAATGATATACCTATAATAACCTAACACCATGCAAAGTTTCGTAGCTCTCAGGGCCCCTGAAGGCTTACGGCCATCCTAAAGACAACATACGAGAATGACGGCTCAAAATGCCCTCCGACCTTCGAAGCACGGAAATGCCTCAGTACTACTGTTTTTTTGTGTCTCCACCAACGAAATACTTCCGACGATATTTTTGATTTCGCGGATAGAAAAAAATTACATGGTTCTTTGATTCACAAATTCCATGACCCTTTTCAGAAAACATAAACCCGATTTTTTATCGCGTTGTGAGGAGAAGCGAATATAAAAGAAATCTCGTTCGTTTTAAAGGATTTGAGGCCAGCAAACAATTGAACAGAGTATTTACAGCTTTGTTTTATCATATTAGCACATTACTTACATGACCCGTTATTGATAAAAATAATATACTATCTTTTTCTTGCTTACCTACGTATTTTCTACTAGCCAAATGTCACCTTCGAAAGTGATTCACAAGACTATTGCTTCTTTTCCGGAATAAATCAATACATTATACAATAAATCCAAATTTAATATTCCGCATTATTTATTTGCACCATTCGACTTGTAGGTATGTTTCTGGACTGAATGGCGTGAGTTGGTGAGGAAACCAGCGTCAGCAAAGTATTTGGGACTTTTAAATACATATGCAATAGTTTGTGAATTTAGCTCATGCCAATACCTACATACTCATTATTGTGCTAGAATATCCTCATAGGTAATACGCGAATTTCTATCAATGTAACTTCGACGGAGGCTTAGTGAGAGAGAAGTAGACTTAACAAATCTCATCAAAGATAGAAATCCGACCATGGCCTAATTCAGCGTACCAACGCCTACAGGTGTTTAAATATGCAGCTATATTACCAAAAGCTATTTGACGAGCAGTACAATTTGTACAGAACAGAAATTAGAACATTATTAACTTACACATAGAAAATCATTGCTATGTTATATAAACCAAATGAGAAGCGGTTTTTCGAAAACTAAATGTACCAAAACTACTAAATGTACAAATATATATTAACAATGCCGTAAAAGACAAATCCATGCGGGGCGCAGCTTGTAGGTATTTATAAAATAACATAGTTCATGAAGTCATGTCAATATGCCACAACATACGGTTCGATAAAAACATTATTTATACAAGTCTCGAATATTTTCGACACCTATCACCTATCATTTTACCGCGGCGGCATAAAATGTGAAGCACTATTAGTATCTATTAAACAACGTATAAGACTGTAAAGGTTTGAATAGACTTACAAATATTTTCAATCAACTGTTTCAATTTAACTATAGTTTCCAAACATCAACCAGGGATGTGTGCAAGTTATTCCAAACCTGTCAGAATGTACAAACATTGGTTTTGCGCAATATTCTGGTGATTGATTCGGGCTGAGGATTTTCGGAATAGAGTTGTTGGAAACAAATGAAATGTTAAGTTATTGTGTAGGGTACACATTAAATAAAAATAATAATAATAATACTAATACTATAAATATGTCAAAGTCTGTGAGTGACGATGTGAATGTGCATGCTTGTTACTCCTTAACGCTGCACTGAGAAAAATCTAAAGTCAGAAGCGCCCTAATGACGGCCAATTTATATGGTATAAGGCAAAAAACTGACCAAACGTAAATACGTACAAAAACGCCTTCCAACTAGAAGGCGTTAAATGAGGTCAGTGAAGGCTAATGTTTCTTTTCGTCTTCATTTAAGGTGTATTTTGTGGTCTTTCTTAAATATTGACTTTCGATGAGGCTGATTAAGTCGTACGTTATAGTGATAATCACCGTATGTAAACCGCCGTAAAAGTAAGGTATATTTTATGGTCAATACTGCAATTATTATCGTATAACAAGTTCAATTCTGAAAATACTTTACTGAAGGCGTTTTTGACGGTTGTGTTTATTATAAAACATGGTACATTTTTATTGATTGGTGAAAATCATCTTAAGAGTTGTGAATTCATCTTACGTAGTTACAATTAAACGGTAAAAGGTCAAATTTGATTTAAGCCTTTAAGTCGTTTTTCTCAGTGTGAAATAGCTAAACCAATTTGGAATGTAACTAGGATTACAGATAGTTTAGGCGTTAATTAAAACGTAGAATAAAAGTATTATCATCATCACTTTCAGTCATTATCTACGTAGATAAAACCGCGGGTCGCAGTAGGCGATAATTCTTAGCTACATAGGGTAACATAAAAAAATAAGCTACTTCCATCGAAATAAAGTGCATATTTGAAGAAGTGACCATGATTACGATGTGCTTAGAATGTTGAATAATCACTGCCACTATTTACACATTTGGCAGTTGTTAGTAGCTTTTTATTTATATCTAAATGAACTAAAAAATCTATATAGCATAAAAATACAAAATTCTAAAATGAACCTTAATTGAATACCCTGCTATACTTGAATAATCAAATTACAAATACCTAACTCCTATGTGAAACTTAGCTGGTAGTTTAGCAGACACTCCCTAGTCTGAGTATTAGTTCATTTTAATTCTTATGTAAGTACCTAGCACAATATAAGTAAAAAGTAAGATCGATTATTATACAACAAGTTTATCAAAATATTCCCTCGTTCAAATTACATACACCCTCATGTAACTTAGTTGGTTGGATACTCCGAAGTCTGGGATATGAAAAGTTTTGCATGAAAATGTTGTAGCAAGTTTGTACGTAAATACAAGAGAGTCGCGGCTCGTGACTAAATTCAGACACAATTTGTTGCTAAGGACCAGTAAAACTCAACGTAACTGCTGCGTCCAACGGTTTGTGGCTATTATGTTTACAAACAAGAGTTAAAGTTTAAGAAACTTCTTAACTTTGTTGTGCTATACTTGTTTATTATGGGTGGGATTTATTTTTAATTCATAGTAACCTTTTTAACCTTAACGGTAATAAGCTAATACGAGATGTCTACCCATACAGCATATATTTTTATAATGAATAGATTCAGGCGTTACTTTACAGAAATCCATATTTAAGAATAACAAATATTTTAAAAGTATTTCAAGTAAACAACAAATGTCTCGATCGTGCGCTCGTAGAGTCAAGAACTCCTGAGGATGCTTCGTTTAGAAGCGAAACGCGTCGAATACTCTTCCGGTTTGGCTGCGTGGCGTTTGTGACGTCACGTCGGCTTACGAGAAAATTGTCACTATATATATAAAAATTTTATAAAGATTTTTTTAGTGTTTTATTAAATTGATGTTTTCTTAAAATACTTTTAAAATATCTGTTATTATTATATATTTTTTTAATTTATTTAGTATAAAGACGGCAGCACTTACACTTATTATTATCATAATTTAGAAATTGTTGTAAATATAAAGTACACATAACAATTAATACAATTAATTTCAATGAATACTCATATTATTATTATAGGATGTCACTTAATGGAATAAATTTGGTTACAAACACAAGCATAAGCGAGTATCACTTTGCTCTCTTATTCTTTCCAACATTCTCTTATGTTAGTATAATCACAAGGCCCACCGGAGGTTAAGCGGTAATCCGAACAGATGTATTTCGTCAATGACAAACTGCGCTGTGCTCATCTGTACTGTATCAGCCGGAATGTCCACTGCTGAACAAAGCCTCGGCAATAATGATAACAATAGAATTTCATTCATAAATTGGCCATAGTGGGTCAGCCGATGCCAAGGGATTAAGGGGATGTTTGCCATAATTCCCACGCTTGGCAGGCGTCTTGGGGATAGCAGTATATGATAGGATCCTCAGAAGGCACTGCTGCCCACCTTCTGGTATTTTACCTTTAGTCGCCTTTTACGACACCCACAGGTAGAAATGGGGGGGTGACATTCTAACCCAGCACCCCACGGGGAATGTTTTGCACATCACCCTAAGACAATATGCCTGTAATTTCACCGGCTACCAAACCCTTCAAACCGGAACACTAATACACTAATTGGTGCCTATTTCTACTGTCAATCAGTAATGTCTGCATTACTGATTGACAGTAGAAATAGGTATGGTGGCAGTACTTCCGCAGACGAACTCGCACAACGAGTTCTACTGTTACTTAATGTTTACTTATTTATCGTTTTTCCTAAGAATGTGTAATAGTAAAAAAGAAATTGAGCTGATAAAGTTTCGGATATTGTTTAAGACTATTTTAGTAATCTCTACTCTGAGATTTATTCGTAGACTCTTGAGTAACTAGACTCTATGTCAGCAACTAAAGTATACTTATAAAAAAATTAGGAAATTTTGTAAATTATGGAAAAAAAAACTATTATTCATTACAAAGATAAAATATATTATGAGGTAGCATGGAACCATCAATGCGAGGATCTTTCTTTGCACTAGGCCGGATTTTTAATAGAGCCTATTCATTTTTATAATTACAAAAATAAGACGGCTAAATATAATGCGATCAACGTTTTGGTTCCATCCCAAAACATGTACATCTATAAGAGATTATAGGTATTCGATATTATACTCCCAGACTGGGTTAAGCAATATGTCGTTGTTTTAAACACCCACGTTTTCCAAGTTGTTTTTAGATTATAAGCAATATTGGGCTACCCTATTACTACAACAGGGCACTAAATTATACTCCGAAATGCTACAAAAACATTATATAAAAAGGGGTGGTTGTTCATGTACTCATATGGTATACTCGGTAAATCGTTATAATAATATTTTCAGGCCGATTAACACCGATAAGCACTTAACCATTTCAACTAAATAAAACGGTCACGAATTTAGCTCGGCTTAACTTGAGAAACTTTTGTGCTTTTCATTTTCAGTTTTATGCGATGTTAGTAAGAGCTATTTTAGAATGAAGAAGTAGCGCTCTGATGATTTATTGTAAATGCAGAAATAAGTTCACGGTCGAGAGATTACGTTGCACTTACATATGCTCATCGTCGTACTCAGCCAGCGAGCGGCGGACGTACTCCAAGTTGTTCACAATCGTGCATATCTCTTCAGTTGTTTTGTTCTGACCTGTAAATGGAACACCTCGTGTTTACATACAAAAACCTACAAAAATATTTTGGTACTTACCAATATAGCTCGGAGCATATTGCGATACGGCGATGCTAAGCTAGGATTATTTGATTTTTATACCCCTTAACAACAGACATTCAATGTGTAACAACCTCCGGGCAAAACGATATCAAATATTGGCGTTAGTAAAAACAAGGTTTTATTACGAACATTGTAAAGTTCAGGGTGGAAGGCCCTCGAAAGTTACTCGCCTATAATTCTGATAAATGTTCGACATCAAACAATTTGTAGCCGAGTTTTCTTTTCATGAATTTCTTTTGACGGTAAGGAAAGTTTGTTGCTATTGGCAGACTACTCGAGTCACTAACAATGGCTTTAATATTAATTAAGATTTTCTCGTTCAGGTTTATAATAATGAAATGAAAAGCCACTTGCAATTAAAATGAATAATGAATGCCTAATCTAGATTCTTGCCAGAGACAAAGGCCACGATTTTGGATTATATTATCTCAAGAATTTCTTTGTTCCTTTTTTCTAGACAAGTGCTTCAAGTTAAATTACTTTTGTCCATATTTTTAGGGAAAATGTGAGTTATTTTTTGGGCATATATTTGAAAATCATCTCAGTGTATAAATAACTAGCCAAGGAACTCTTACCATGGTTCTCGTAGTATCCCTGGTCGGCTAGGGCCCCGTGCACCAGATCCGCGTAGTGCAACGCTGTGGCGCAGGCTGCCTCCAGCAGCCTTACTCCACCTCCAGACGAACTCTCCTCAGCGCCTCCGATCGCACGCCACACCAGACGCATGTGGTATAGGCTGGTAAAGAATGGGGCTCATCAAGTATCTTGTACACGCTGATATGTCTTCATTGTGCTATTACCGGATTCAACTTAGATACAATATACCCTTAACTAGTTCTCACTTCCATATTTCAGTAGACATATATGAGTTATCTATATATATAACATATCACACATAACAAAAACACGGAATAAATAAGAGTAGACTAGAACTTCATGATAATTCATTCAGTATTCGGTATTCTTATACCTCAATTACTAATCTAGTCACAGATTAATAAAAACCGATCACAGCAAGTTACATAATATATAGATCCTATAGTGTAACTATTATTAGAATATCTACATTTTCTTGCGCATTCAATTTGTTCTGTTTGTGATTACCTTTATTGGCCTTGGTGTTTTATATGTAGTGTTATAATTTTATAAGAAGGCTGTTGAAAATCCTTGAAAAATAAAATAAAAATATATATAATAATAAAAAATTATATAAAAGTATTTATTTCTTTCACTGTACATTTCTCAAAAGACAATTGCGATTTATAGCATATTCTCAAAAGAGCTTAACCTGGACCTATGTGATACAGTATAATTTTTTAACAGATGATCACCATTTCATTACTTTGATAAGTGACAAAGCATTATTTTCTTAATGAATTCGTTTTTTATAACCATATATACACAGTATACTCGAATGAGTTCTTGAAATTCCGTGCATAGTATGCATATTCTAAACGGGTCTGTCACAAAAAGTGTGGAGACTGGGATAGAATTGGTCTAATACAATTCTGGAATCAAATTAACAACCTATATTTAAATATAGGTTGTTAATTTGATTCCAGAATAAGCGGAGCCTGGGAATCCTTTTTAAACAACATTTGCTGCAGTCATTACTCGGATGGGTGACCGCTTATGGCATTTTCTACTAAGCGCTTCTGGTAAGATTACGCCGGAGACCTTCAAGCGGCCTGAAAAACCGACACTTCTTTTGATGGTAGGGCATTTGGAAATGCCGGCCTGGCTAGCTACCTAGTAGAAATCTATACGTATAGAACATACTTGTGCTGCGCCAGTTCTCAGCCAGTTTTCCATTCTAGGTTAAACTTGTTTACCAGCCTTGACTTCAACATCACTTATCACCGGATGATAAAAAAATAACATAGTTTTAAGATAAGCTTGTCAAAGAAATTTTAACCTAATTTATCAAACTTGCTGAGGTACATGTATATTTGTTTCATATATCCAGCAAATTGTGGAATCTTCTGAGAACTTTGTAGGTATGTATCGTGAAGTGTACTCATATATGTAAGTAGGTACTTCTCTGCAATGTTACCAACATAGAAAAACATTTCTTGATATGTTACATATTTCATCTATTTATTTGACCTTGTACCTCATAAATACCTATGTGAGAATACCTCCACCGCTACCTTCTAAATGTGGGGCACAGAAAAAACATTTTCTTATATGCGAATCTAAAGACTCAATATTTCGAGTGGCGAAATACCTAGGCATACTTGATTATAATGAACTGGTTTTATTAACTCATAACACGGCCATGGAATAAAGTTAAATAAAATACTTAAGTAAGCATTGATTTTGATGATTTTGGATGTTGGGCTTTGATCGTTAAAATAACTCGAGTCTGTGGCTATTTTATTTGATGAATCAAATATATGCAATCATGACTATAGTAAACAAACGGGTCTCGAGAGTGGCTCACGGATGGGCTATCCAAGTTTTTATGTTATTGATGGTGCGCCTATTTCCGTAATGGGCAACAGGGGATCAATCCAATTTTCGAAACGATCCATTTTCGTAGCCTTTAAATTTTTCAGTAGTGGTGTCATCGAAATATTTCTTTCACTTCACAGGCTCCAAAAAGCGGTGTTTATCATTAGAAAGCTGAATGGAAAAGTGCTTTTTATATGCTAGTATGGAAAAGGTTTTTGAAATTCGTTCAAACGTTGATAGTTCCAGGATAATAAATTTACTTTCAATATTTAATTTATTAATAATAACAAATATATTTAAATATTTTTTGAAAACATTAATTTAACAAATAATATGTCTAGTGACAATTCCGCCTAATTTTCCTGTTAAGCCGACGTGACGTCACAAACGCCACGCAGTCAATACAGCCTGAATACAGACAGACAAACAGACGGATAAAAATACAGATTTGGCATCAATATCAGCTACAGAGTGCTCTCAAAAATGATTATCAAAATATCTGCAATGTACACAATTGTACCTGTTACAGTCTTATTATAAGTATAGATAGGCTTGCCTTTGCCACTATCTCACTTGATGGCAAGTGATGATGTGGTCGAAGATGTCATTCAGGCTAACCTTGAATTTCTGGCTCTCATGGACAGCTACCGGAACACACCTTAGGTGCTTGGCGACAGGTTTCCACTAGAGGGTGGTAGCTAGCCAGACAGGCATTCGCCCTACCACCATATAACGACTGCCATCAACCTAACACTAAAACCGGGACATACGGCTTAACGTTCACTCCAAAGCACGAAAGTGCTCAGTAGTAATGTAGTCGTTGGATGGGTGACCGCTAGGGTCACCCATCCAACATGAATACATGACCGCGGCGGACGTTGCGCGTTGTTTAACTTTGCTGATCGCTTAAGAACGGCTAAGGAAACTTCGCTACAAGCGCTTCAATATTATCAATTGTGGACATTATCAACTGTATGTAATATTTAATTTATTTACTAGAATTTAGTATATTACTAGCGGCCCGCCCCGGCTTCGCACGGGATTTAACTCATTTAACAAAAATTATAAATTGAAACACATAAAAACTAGTGATTGTGACTTAACTGTAATAGTTAGACATATGGTATTGCGGACTTTTTTGTAGTTATTGATGTCCTTTATATAAAATTGTAGTACATCACATTGCTCTTTTGTCAACAATTTCCGCAGCATACGCGATATAACGATATTTTTGTTATTTTTTTTCAGATTTTGGGTTACATAATAGTAGGATTCTAATGGTGAAAGAAATTTTCAAATCGGTCCAGTAGTTTTTAAGTTGATACAAAATACAAATCTTTCCTCTTTATAATATTAGTAAAGATAAATGCTGTTTTTTTTTCACTCTGAATTTTCCTCGCTGGAGTGCGGAAAACATTGTGTGGTGCCTTGGCAGCAACAACTTTGCAGCCTTGTATAACAAATAACTATTTCACCTCACAAATTTGGAAGGGCGTTGTTTACCATTCGAAATATTCGCGGAAAACCGCTTTATCCGTGAAAAAGGTTTTAAAATTCAAACCATTATAACAGTGAAAATAATATTATGCAATATTTCCGATTTTATCCTTGCATTTATGGCATTTCCTTGCTGTAGTGCGATGAAAAATTTATGTGAATGGCTCGGCAACAGTTATTTGGCGTGACATACCTTTTAAACGTTTACGCTATGGATTTTATATATGTAATCTTACGTTTCTTCACTTCTTTAAGTTTCAATACAAGTATACTTTTAGGTTAGGCTGAACAACATCTTCGACCACATCATCACTTACCATCAGGTGAGATAGTGGTCAAAGGCTAACCAATCAGGCATAAAAAAACACGCGCCAAATAACAACTTTGCATAGCAAATAACTATTCCTTTATTTAATTTTCTCTGTTGTCAAATAACTATTTCTTCTCGTGGATTTTCAATTAATTTTCTCTGTTGTATTATTTTTTTCAACTCCAGTGTACGATGGCATAGTGAGATATATAAACAATCCATCGTATAATGCTTGTTAGCGCATTCCTTTTCGTACCTCGGCAAAGGAATGCAAAGGTATGTGAATCAGAGTCTTTCACCGAGTGTACATATTGCAAGTATTTTTATTGTTGTTACCCTTATGAATAAGGAAAAAATGTTGTCAACTTGTCTAAATGTTTGTAATGCTTTACAAAAACATATTGCTTTCTTTTTTCTTTCGTGAGATTTATAAATTATTGCCTTCGAAGAAATATACCTACTAGTAGTACCTACAGTATATTTTATCGGATCCTTTTATGGTACTGGCTTTAGTTTCCCTTGACAAATAAATTAAACAAACAAATATTTTAATAAGCAGAGTGATATTTTGAAGGCTAATATATTAAATAAACATCGACAGACATGCTGTGTAAAACAACTACTTAACGGCAGTCAAAATACAAGAAAATTGTATACTTAACGATATATATGCTGACGTGGGGACTTATATATTATATATTGTAGTTTACCGACTAACTGCTTGTAATAAAATAGTTGTAGTAAACTAGTTTCTTTCATGTGTATTTCATGAGTCGATAGATAATTCGATGTTAAATCGATGTAGTACTGGTTCAAAATGCCCTACAAACAACCCTATATATCGCCAAAAGCACCCCGACCCCTTGGAATGTCACCACTACCGTAAGTATCTATTTCGTAGCGAAATGAAGGTCGACAATGTCTTAGCGATACTCAGAGGTCTGAGGTCTCGAGTGAGCCCACCCAAAACCTGAAAACCTAACTTGCGTAAGTTAGATTCAATAGGTATTCTTTGTATGTTGGTTTTGAACCCCAAATGATAATTTCAAACAAGCAAGTCAACATTTTTGTATCTTTTAATATAATTAAATTTCGTAAAAACTAACCGCTTCATTTAAACTTATTGTTACAATACATTTAAATAATTTAATAGACTCGCAAAAATATCATTCATGCAAGGATTTTTAGCCTAGTATCAGTAGTTCGATAATTTAGTCCGATCATCGGACTAATATTACTATTTCGTCTCAGTAGTCCGGTGATACAGACAATCGGACTTTTGAGCTCTTTAGTCCGATGTTCATAATATTTATAGTTAGATGGTCGGACTTTTCGTCTCAGTAGTCCGATGTGACATGTAATAGGACTGCTGTGCCTTTTAGTTTGATGTTAACATTAACTACCTACCAACATTTTAGTTTAATCTCCAACAAATTTCACCATAAGAAATAAGTTCTATCGTCATAAAATTAAGTCACTGCTAGCTTTAGTTCAATTAATGGATTTCAACTGTATTGTATAGCCTATTGTTAGATAGAGAGTTTGATCGTCTAAACTAAGGATCAATTAAAATATCAGCCAACAATTGGCTCATAAGCTCATTTTGACCCTCAGGGGCGACAACGTCGTTGTACGGTAAACATGCTTTCAGCGGCAAATAAAACTGATAATTTGTGTTATAAAAGTATGCATGAATTACAAAAGATTGAAAACAACTGAAAAAGTTGTCTATCATCTGTAAACAAAATAACTATAAGTTAAAGAAACAATTAAATTAAAAAAGAATAAGTTTATTTTATTACGTAACGCTATATTAACGCCACATAGTTTAGTATCCCAGTTGGCGACAGAGGACTTTTCTACTTGAGGGTGGTAGCTAGCCAGGCGAGCACTCGCAAAATGCCCTTCCACCGTGCGGTGAAGCTTAAGCCAGCGGTGAGAATCGAACCATGGACTTGCGGCACGGCAGTCCATAGCTATTGCCGTTCGGCTATCATTAAGCAAAGAGTACCGACCATGTGCGTAAGCACATTGAAAATAGCGCATATTTGCATGATTTGAACTGCAACATAAATGTGTGTAATACTATTATATACCAAACACTTTCCAGAAGTATTCACTGAGAGTAACAAACGATAACACACTCCGTGGGCTACTAATACTTCACCATGACAACACGCCCTCCCACTCAGCACTCAAAACGAGCTATGTCCTGGATGGAGCAAGGTTAAGCTTTTGCTTCACCCACCTTTGTAAAACAGGGCTTACATTATGTAGGTAACTTATTTTTATTACCATAAATAAAGTATCAACTCAAAGGGCAAAAAATATATATCATTGCCGGAGGTGTATTATTTTAGACGTATGAAACTTTGCAAAGTAGCAGGAGGAAAGTGCTGAAATGATTTAAAAAAAAGCTTTCCAATATGTTATTATTTCACAAAACTTTTTGCCTATTGTTTATTATTGATATAACTTACCATGCGGCTGTATCTACGGATGAGGTGCTGTGTTTTACAAAATGCTCTCCTTCCACTGGTCGGTCTGTAAACAGTATGATGGGCTGAGATATGAAAATATGATACTACAACAATTAAATACGAGTGCAACTAATATTGGTTTTCACAAAATTCATTGAATACATTTCTGGTTGAATGATACCCCCTTACACACCTACGAAGTACACATACCCTATGTCGATGAGCATACGATAAGATACATCGAACTTTCTAGAACCAACAAGCAAAGCGAGTAAGGCAACAAAAGAGGTTTGAAGATTTTAGATACTTGGAAACAGAATTGAAACTTATAGAGCCCTATTATTTTTCGACAATCTCATAAACCCAAATTGATAAAATAAAACTATTTACAGCGTATACTGTCTAGTAACTATTTTATATAAACAAATATATTATTTGTCATGGCAAAGCGAGCAACAAAAGATGTTTAAAGATTTTTCATAATTAGAATCAGAATTTAAAATTATAGAGTCAAAAAGGTCCAATTATTTTGGACAATCTCATAAACCCAAAGTGATAAAATAAAACTATTTACAGCGTATACTGTCTAGTAACTATTTTATATAAACAAATATTTTATTTGTCACGGCCCAATAGACGGTTTCGTGTTACGGCACAGTTAAATTCCGATGCTTATCTAAATGGTAGCCGCCCTAACTCGGGTGTGAACCTTCGCCTTTTGCCCACTCGATAATACAATGCTCTCTTGTTGGAAAATCACTTTTCCGCCCCAGATGTTACGTTACACTTTCATTTGACTAGTTCCAAGATTGTTCGCTAAGATTCCGAGCTTCACTGGAGCTCCTTCCATCGGTATTTCTTTTCGGAAATACTGGAAGTAATTTTTATGCTTGTCAGATTAAGTTTTGCTTACAATTAATTTATGGGCGGGTGAATTTTAGCGGCTGTATAACAATTAATTGACTGATAGCGGGATATTAAGGGCCAGAATAGTGATGGAGTACAAGAAAGGCACACCATTAGGTAGATACATGGTAAATTTTAATTATATATTTTCTTCTTTTTTAATATATAATTGTGACGGATCAAGCACGAGGCCCACCTGATGTTCAGCGGACTAAGCTCTGCCTATGACAGATGCATTTCATCACAAGTCACGAATTGCACTGCACCCGTCACCTTGAGACATAGTTGTTAAGTCTCATGTGCCTGTAATTTCACTGGCTCTCAAGGACTGCTGCCGGAACACACCGTTGGGTGCTTGGCGACAGATTTTCTACTTGAGGGTGGTCGCTAGCCAGGCGGGCATTCGTAAAATGCCCTTCCACCATGCTTTGAAGCTCAAGCCCGCGGCGGGATTCGAACCATGGACCTGCGGCACGGCAAATTACTTTGATGGTTTTTTTTCGATAGTTGTTTTATACTGTTCTTATTACACCGTAATATTAGAACCATATATACTTACTACTTCTAAAATGATAATACTAATGGTATTGTTCTTTATTTATTTGTATAAACAACTGAGTGATGACAAATGAATGCTGAACTTTGCTAGCTTTCGTCGAAGTCTTGGAAAAAAACACAAGGCCGTGTCAATGGTAAATGAATGATAAGTATTATGAATTATTATTGATGTGACGATTTTTTACACAAGCTACCAAAAACTACAAATTGCTGCCGTCTTGTAGAGCTTCTATATTTTGAAAACAACAAACACACAACTCAATCATTATGTGACATGACGTTCGCGTTACTGCTGTGATACGTGCAGTTCTTCTCAACTGTCACCAAAGTGAAGGGGAAAATCCGCATAGGTGTGCAGTTTAGTTTTCCAAAAGCACAAATCAACGGATTTAAATGATTTCAACTAAGATGAAGCATCAGATTCTTACCCAACTCCACAGCTATGCGCACCCGCTGTAAGGCCATGGTTTTCGTGACTGACATCCACCGCTCGATCAATGGCTCGAACCACCTGCGCGGTAATTGCAACGTACATCATTTACACATAAATTGAGAACGAGCGCCTCTTTTGCATATAACTTTGTTAAAAGCAATTTTACATACGAAAAGCTCAGCATTTCAGTTATTTTAGTATGAGAATGACATTTTTAATTTACACTCAGGGCGTTGGGACAAATTGTGAGATTAATTAGTTTTTTTGAAAGTTTTCGTACACAGTTCGGTTTTTTTATTCAAGACTTAAAAATAAGTTTAACAGGTGTTAAACTTGTTTAAGTTTTTTTATTTAAAACTACTGGATCCAGACCCAAACCACACAATTTACTACCGTTTTAAAAGTAATGGGACGTGCGTAGCGCTCTAATTTTATTTAAGTGTAAATTTAAGCTTCACTTTTAAACGGATATCAGTGGCTATATGAGCTGAGGACCTCGTGACCGATATATGAGTCTTTTTCGTATTTTCGAACCCCATAATTCGGATGTTTTGAAAACATTTACAAATACAGAATCGAAAAAAAACCTCATCTAATTATCGAACCAGCTCACAAAATTTCACGAGAATTTGGTGATAAATACGTAGAGGAGAATGACTGTACATCTGCCCGACGTACGAAAGCATTTTTTTTCAAGCTGAAATGGTAACGCTTCGCTCACGTTCCGCACTCACTCCGTCAAACAGTCAATTAAGCACGAATATAAGCCTATAATATAGGCTTGATGGATATGATGACATATCTACGAATATAATAAAATCTGTTAGTCATTTAATATGTGGACACCTTAACTATTTAATTAATTTGTGCATTAGCGAGGGCGTATATCCAGATTCCCTAAAAATCTCTTTGATAAAACCACTTTTCAAAAAAGAGGATAAGGAACAAATGCAATATTATAGACCTATTGCACTTGTTCCTATATTTTCAAAAATATTTGAAAACTACATTTATAAACAAATGAACACCTATTTAGAGCGTAATAAAATTTTATGTAATGTACAAAACGGTTTTAGACAAAACAAAAATATAAATTTGGCTATTTTCAACTTTTATCGCAATGTGCTTACAAATGTTGATAAAAAAAATCCAGTATGTGCCATATATTGCGATATGACGCAAGCATTTGATTATGTTGATCATCCCATATTAATAAAGAAACTGGAATCTTATGGCATTAGGGGTAATATTCAAGATTTAATAAAATCATATTTAAGTGGCAGGCAGCAGTTAACCGAAATAAATCGAATTAACATTAATACCAAGCGTGAAGAATCTTCACGATCTGAAGCACGAAAGGTCGTATACGGCGTACCACAGGGTAGCATATTAGGACCACTTTTGTTCATACTATATATAAACGATCTGCCTAGTGTGACTTCACATCCTATGACTCTTTTTGCGGATGTCAGTCACTATAGCATGTAAAATAAAAGAGTTATATCCCAATGAAATAAATGAATCCTTAGTTTCTATTGTACAATGGCTTAACGATAATAATTTAATAATTAATTTAAGCAAAACTCAGATCATGCATTTCAGCCAAAGACTTCATATAGATAACATTGATGTTAATTATGACAATAATTTTATAAAAAACGTTGATTGTGCTAAGTTTCTAGGCTTAATCATTGATCATAAATTAAATTGGAAGGCTCATATAGAGGAGTTAAGTAAAAAATTGAGTAGCACTGCTTATGCTCTACACAAAATTGCTCGGGTAGTTAATATGGATGGTTTGCTTACGTCCTATCATGGGCTGGCAGCATCCCTTTTACGGTATGGCATTATCTTTTGGGGAAACTCAACTGATATTGAAAAAATCTTCAAAGCTCTAAAGAGATGCATCCGGTCTATGTTTGGACTGCAAACTACTGATAGTTGTAAACCTTTCTTTTTAAGGTACAAAATCTTGACACTTCCATCTTTGTACATTTTAGAGGTTGCAATATTTGTTTATAACAATCCTCAACTTTTCCAACGATTAACAGACAGCGTAAGGCGGGATAGGCGTAATAGCAGCCAACTTTCTTCACAGCTTCATAATACAGCTTTAATGGAGAAAAGTCTAATGTGTATGGCGCCTACAATTTATAACAAAATCCCAAAATGTATAAAAAACAGTAGTAGTAATTTATTTAAAAGCAAGCTGAAATCTTTGTTGACAGATAAATGTTATTATGGTGTTAAGGATTTCATAACTGATAAATTTTAATCAATTCACAATTCATTTTTGACATATAATTTCTGACCATAAATAATAAAATATTTTATCCTCTATTGCTGACATTTATCCTATTCACATTTCAGGTTCCTTTTCATTCTGACATCTTAGCTACAAATCAGATAAGCGTTGTCCTAATAGAAATTTATCTCTCATGTAAATATATCCCTTGTAATTAAATGAAATTAATTTAAATTAAAAATGTTATTTAACAACTGACATTACCTAAAGTTGACTGGCTTTGTATTATTATTCATTTATTTTTTGTCTTTTGTGAATTATATTTTTCTTCAAATTATGCATGCCTTTGTATCTCAAATGTTTGTACGCCTTTTGAGGCAAAACGTGTGGATCTTTTACTTTTTTTGAACATCAATAATGCATTACTGTGTATTTACCCATGTTTATGCAAATAAAATTATCTTTATCTTATCTTTATCTTATCTTATATTCTACGAATAACTGTAGTTTCTATTACAGATAAAGTCAGTAGTAACAAGGCTTTCATCTTTAAATGTACATATAAAAGAATACATAAACATGATTTTGAAATGGATTTGAAAATGTCTTTAATCCATTTGAAAATCATATTTATGTCGCCCGTGAATGAATGAACTGATATATAACTCTTTGGTGCATAAACTACTTATTACTCCTGCTCATCGCTGCTGGTGCGATTTTTATTTCAAAGTGGCAAATATCGTCCAAAACTACCTACCATAGTTCGATTTGGAGCAAATCATTATAGTGAACAGATATTTATGTACTTAAATTACCAAAAAATTTGCTATCCAAACATTCGAAACGCTTAGAAACGAAGAATGCCTGTCATTATAAAATTGAATTATGAAAAGTTATAAGTACGTACCAAATTGAATTTGTTCGGCAGCTTTCGAAAGTGGCCGGCGAATTAAAATAAATTATTTCGCAGCTGCAGACATTTTATTAAAAAGTCTAATATTACAAAGTTGTTACGAAATAATATACCTTAAATACACAGCCACATTTAACCTCTAATTAGCCACGGCTGGCAATTGGCGTCTAGAGGAATGTGCTTGCAAACATTCACTGCTACATACAACACTTGTAGAGTTTTTAATGAGCTTTTAACTTCACGGTGAGCACTTCTGACTTTATGAGTTCCTATTCAGAGAGAGCCTTATACTACTGAGTTTGCTGAAATAAACTTCTGGGTTACTCGATTATTGATAGCCAGTTAAGAGTTTAGCTTCTATTGATACCTTAAATTGTTTCGCTATAAGCACTGTGTACGTCCTCTTTTTTCAAATATTAGAAAATTGTGAGAAATGTTTTAATCTAGATCCAGTTGTTGCTTTTTATAATTCTTGGGCTGGAGTTTAAACATTGTTATGTTGATAAGGTCACATATGTGAAACAAACTAAGCTTAGATAGCTATAATGGATAACTGCCGGAAACATACGTTTAGGTAGTAACCAATATATTTCAAACATATTTTAAGGATATATTAAAATTAAAAAAATATTAAAAGAAATATATTTCTAGTGAACATTCCGTAAAATGTTTCTGCTAAGCCGACGTGACATCATCAACGCCACGTAGCCTAATCGGAAGAATTTTCGACGCGTTTCGATTCTACACAAATCAAAATGTTTTGACTCTTCAAGCGCACTATCTAAGTAACAAATTAAAAAAACATGTTTAGATGATACAATCTTTGATTTTGCGGCATGTGTAAATAATACCTTCTATTAAAGAAAATATATATATAAAAATATGCCGACATAGTATAGAGCAACGGTTGCCATAAAACAAAAATTTTATAAACTTTAAAATTGTCACTATAAGAAATAAGTATTTATATAAACCACATGGAGTAATCGGGTATGTATAAACCGGACTCCTTACTGTAGGCTTCCATGGTGACATGCCAAGCAAGTACTTTTCTCTTGCTATTGAAACTTTTTAAATACCAGATTGTGAGAAAGCCTACAATAATATTAATTAAATAACCTTGATGCAAGGAAACATGGTCATTTGGGAACAGCTGATGTAATGATATTTATGTACAGATATATCATTTACCTATTTAAATATCATATCCACGTAATTTTGATACAAAATTTTCCTCTCTCAGTTAGTTCTATGTAAATTACACTTTGAAGACAGGAATTTAAAGTTATCTCGAAGAAAGATAAAGTATTGCGTGAACATGCTTTGAATTTCGAGCAAAATTTTGAAACCGGAAGCTTCTCATTATAACCAGTTTATAGGGCGCTTTTATTTAAGGCGAAATGAGGTTTTATGTACAGATAGTTCAATACTACGGGTGTAACCAATAAAAACTATTCTTATGTACATAGCGTTGTGTTATCAAGGATACTTCATAATTATATTAGTCCAGTCATTACGTCGGAAAAATCGGCTTCAAAAAGAAAGTGAACCGAGAAAGCCAAATTTTTGATATTACGTGGGGGGTGGCTAGAAAAGCTTAAGTTCAAATTGTCGACCAAAATAACCTTGTGCAATTTCCGCCATCTTGAAAAAACCCTTAAAATCAGTTTTTTCATCATAACTCGGTTCCCCGTTAAGATACGAAATTTTTTATGGAATACTTTTTTGTAGCTTTTTTCACGATCTACAATTAAAGTCCTTAACATTTTTCACGTATCGATCGTCGTTTTCGAGATATCGATCAAAAATATCGAAAATTTTTGGAGATTTTTTTTTATTTCGCTATTAACTTTTTTTTTATGGAAGATATCAAAAAAGTTTGAAATAAGACTTGTAGAGCGTGTCCAGACCTACAAATTCGTTTTTTTATTTTTCATTTCCGACAAAAATTACGACCTCCAGCGCGCCACAAAGTCGGCCCCAGCGCGCCCGACGCGTCTCCATGGCGCTCTATGGCGTCTCGCCATAGAGCGACCGTTAGAGTTTGGGCGTGGGTCAGGTATAAAAGACCCTTTTTTCGTGTTCATGCCGGAACATCTGCTCCTTATTCGTAGCATTCCAGTCAGTTGTCTGGAGTATTTTGAAGCGAGCGTACGTGTTTGAAAAATTGTGTGAAAATGGGTGATTGTTTTATTTGCAAAAAACCTCTGATTGACGATGTTTATGTGGCTAAAAAGAGAGCTGTTCAGACTCTCTTAGCGGCGAGCGTGAAAAGAGGACATGTGGAGCATGAACAAATGTTACAAAATATTGACTCAGTGAGTGTTCATAGTTCGTGCTACAAAAAATATGGAAACCAACGGCTAGCGTCGATTGCTTCTCGACGAAGTGAGTCTCCATCGCAAGAACCAGAACCCGAAAAAGAACTGCAGGTCATTCCCACTTTTGATTTTAAAAATAGATGTTTATTTTGTGGAGAAATATTTTGCAACGAATCGAAATTACCAACGCATAGACGGAAAAAAATTCATTCCGTGGTAGAAATATCAATGTAGGTCTGGACACGCTCTACAAGTCTTATTTCAAACATTTTTTGATATCTTCCATAAAAAAAAGTTAATAGCGAAATAAAAAAAAATCTCCAAAAATTTTCGATATTTTTGATCGATATCTCGAAAACGACGATCGATACGTGAAAAATGTTAAGGACTTTAATTGTAGATCGTGAAAAAAGCTACAAAAAAGTATTCTACAAAAATTTTCGTATCTCAACGGGGAACCGAGTTATGATGAAAAAACTGAATTTAAGGGTTTTTTCAAGATGGCGGAAATTGCACAAGGTTATTTTGGTCGACAATTTGAACTTAAGCTTTTCTAGCCACCCCCCACGTAATATCAAAAATTTGGCTTTCTCGGTTCACTTTCTTTTCCAAATGTATATAATGACTGGACTATATAGAACAAGCGACATCAAATACAAACATAAGTACGTTTTGAATACTGTACACCGCCGCTTCACAATAAGGTAGTTAGTAGGTATTCCTCGGAGTGTTAGGCAGAGGTATTTAAGCACCTACGTTTGTCCAATGTAATAGGGGAGGAGCCTTTTGCCAAATACAGTTCCAGAGTCAAGACTGCAACTGAAAATTTATTTGAGAGATCCCAATAACTTGTCTGACCTGGGGATTGAACCCAGGATTCACACCGTCCTGTCAAACTGTTGTGATGGTTATGAAATACATTTTCTAACTTTATTATTGTTAGTAAGGTAGGGAACCGAATTCCTATCCTGAATACTAATGCCCTGTACTGTATCAGCCGAATTGTCCAATACTGAACACAGTTTCCCACATTAAGGAGGGTTTTGCCACAATCCACATGCATGGAAGGTGGCTTGGGGATCGTAGTATGAGACGGCAGTCTTCAGAAGGTGCTGCTGCCCCCCACAGTTTTAGTGCAATTTGAATCGGCACACCCCGTCAAATTATAATGCGCTGATCAAGAAATTGTGCAGTACGAAGGTAAGTCAGCTGCGAAGTTTTGTGTATACTAACGCCAACGAGGCAGTCAGTGATTTTGACAAAACAAATAAAGAAGTTCCATACATGTAAACATCGAAGAGCTGCGGCAGCGGGTCGTTGGGAGGCAGAGGGTGCGGAGCGGGCGAGGCGGCCGCGCACAGCTCGCGCACCACCGACAGCACTTCGAACGGCAACGTCTTCGCGGATACCGTGCACACCGCTGTAACATTCTTCAAATATACTCAACAGCACTCCAACCCAAGAAACTTAAAAAATAGTAATCGCTGCAGTAGCTGTGACGGTACACGCTGGGCCTCCTCTCCTTGCGCACTACCGGAACTACCGCGAGCTATGGTTAATGCGCTATAAAGAATTTTTGAAGCGCACGTATCGAAGTTTGCTTAGCTGTTCTTAACCGATCAGCAAAGTTAAGCAACGTCCGCCGCGGACATTAGTTGGATGGGATGGTCCCGGTTGTCGTCTTAGGATGGCAGTCGTTATAGCATGGTGGTAGGGCAATTTAGCGAATGCCTGCCTGTTAAGCTACCACCTTCAAGTAGAAAATCTGTCGCCAAGCACCTAATGATGTGTTACGGCAACTGTCCTTGAAAGCCAGAAATTCTAGGTTAGCCTGAACAACATCTATGACGGCTAACCAATGAGGCATAAAAAAAATGCCGGCTTTGGTCATTTTGCCATCTGTTCTGAACCACCATACATTAACTCCAGAAACACCGAGTTTTTGATTATTCTTTAAAACGTTTAGAAGGCCAGTAATCGTCAGTCACTTTTGACTGATCTTACACATTAATAAAGAACCTAGAACATAGCACCATGGTTGCTTATTGTAACAAAACTATTGTCATAAAGCGTTCTATACTTCAGACCTCACCAAACATCTCTCTTGTAGATATTAAGTATACCCTTAGTATCTGTGACGTAGGATCAATTTAGCTATTAAATAAAGATCACAACCATGATTAACTTACCTGTACCATTGACTTCATCGAAAACCTCTTCTTCGGCAACTCCGCACCATCCCTCTGACACCCATAGCTCTACGCACTGACGAACGTCTTCTGTCAGCTAGGAAAAAAATGTTTTTTAAAATAAAACTGGCCTATATGGGGGAGGCAGTTGTTCAATAGTGGCTGTCTTTCGGATGATGATGATGATGAAAATAAGGTTGGGTTCGATTCTGTGAACTTTTTTTTACTATCACAGATTTCCTCTTACCTTATTTACCAACTTCTAATTTTTATTAGACCATCACAAGATATATCTTGATATTTAGATACGAACGTTAAGCAATAAAGGAGTTGAAAAGAAGTAGTGCATGTCGTCGTTGAAGCCATGTTGGAGATGGATAAAAGAATAGCGCAAGAATACGTTTTAAATACATTAGTAAAAAATTTAGGTGTTTTTTTATTTAAATTCTGTGTAATCCAAATTATAATTTTGTAAAAATACGTAAAGGTAATAACTGTTGCTTCATCTGCGTGAAAATTAACTATAAAAAAATATAAAAATATATAATAATAACAAATAATTTTAAAATATTTTAATGAAATATCAAATTAATATTTTAAAAAAACACTTAAAAAATATATTATCTAATGACAATTCCGCCTAAATTTCCTGCTAAGCCCACGCGACGCCACAAACGCCACACAGCCGAACCGGAAGAATTTTCGACGCGTTTCGCTTCTACACGAAGCATCCTCAGGAGGTCTTGACTCTACGATCGCACGGTCGTGCGCTCGTAGAAAAAATATTTATTAAATATGGATTTCCGCAAAGTAACGCCTGAATCTATTCATTATCTATAATATATAAATTAAACCAATGGAGGCGAGTGATGGTGAGAGTTGTGAACGGATGTTTATTATACACACACCTTTTGTGTCAAGAATATTAGTGTGATGAGATTAAATGTGATCAAATATCCATCTTAGGCATTCGGTAAACTTGACTTACCATTTTGTCTATCTGTGAGAAAACCACGCTGAAGTATGGCACGTTATTGGTCCTGCAACATTAAGGTTAACGTTATCGCTCCAACTTTTATTGAAACGGAAATATCGGAAAATATTAGGTCCTTACATATGAAATTGGCGTTTTGTATGGGAGGAACAAAAAGTCGAATATTTTTTAATATAATATATTTAATTAATCAAAGTATGAACCATTATTTTCTATGCGCACTTTTGCCATCTCATAGGTAGTTCATTGATCCCTTTACTAAAAAAACCAGTCGGACGGGAATCAATAAAATCTTTGAAGGCGATTTGGACTGCCCCATCGGAGTTGAATTTTTTCCCTTGCAAGAAGTTATCCAAATTTCGAAAAAAATGGTAATCTGTTGGAGCAAGGTCCGGGGAGTACGGAGGATGTCTTAGACTTTCCAATTGAAGCTCTTCTAATTTAGTAGCCGTCTGTAGCGCAGTGTGTGGTCTAGCGTTGTCGTGAAGCAGCAGTGGCGTGGAGCGATTGACCAGCCTAGGTTGTTTAGCCGCTAGCTTTTCCATCATGGTTTGCAATTCCTGACAATAGACATCAGCCGTAATAGTCTGGCCAGATTTTAAAAAACTGTAATGAACAATACCGGCACTAGTCCACCAAACGCTTACAAGTAACTTTTTTGGGGTTAATTTTCGCTTGGGGCAGGATTTGGCTGGCTGGCCAGGATCTAACCATTACGCTGAGCGCTTCCGATTATCGTAAAGAACCCATTTTTCATCACAGGTAATGATTCGGTTTAAAATACCTTCATTATTGTGCCGGTTTAGTAATGTAACGCAGCAGTCGACGCGCGTTTGCCGGTTTGTTTCAGTCAATTCGTGAGGTACCCACCTTTCAAGCTTTTTAATATTCCCAATTTGCTTCAAGTGAATTAAAACAGTTTTATCACTAACATCGCAGCCTGCAGCTAACTCGGACGTGGTTTGCGATGGATCCGCTTCCACAATAGCCTTCAACTCTTCATTATCAACTTGAGTCTCAGGCCGTCCACGGGGCTTGTTCTGCAGGTCGAAATTTCCAGAACGAAAACGTTGGAACCAAAAACGAACTGTGTTTTCTTTTGCAACACGACCGCCATACACATCATTCACCCTTCGAGTTGTTTCCGCAGCACTAGTGCCACGGCGGAACTCGTACTCGTAAATAATGCGATATTTAAGGTTTTCCATTTTGTAAAATGAGTGACGCAAACAGAAAAAAACAGAAGAAAAAAAACAAATGTATGACGATCATCGAAGCACAAATACATGAGTCTATAGCTGTACAAATTTGAATTTGGAATTCCTTACCAAAGAGGAGAAATTCGTGATTAAAGTGGCCAGTACGAAAAACGCCAATTTCATATGTAAGGACCTAATATAAACATAGCAAGTGGCAAGGGACTCGGGAGCTTAACGCTTTTTACTTCCTTTCCTGCTCTTCGAGAATGGATACACTATATAAATAGGAATCACTAACAATATGATTTTCCGCATCCGCTATGATTTAGATAATATAATGTATCCTTGTGTACTGGAACAACGGCAAGTTATGTTACTGCCTTATTTGATAGGGGTAAGAATAAAGATTTATTTTATCTTGTGGAAGAAATTTCTTTGGGTGAGGGATAGAAAATCAGTTTGATAAAGTACATCTACGCCTTATTTACACTCGCAACCTCAGATTCAAAACGGATGTCATTTTCGTCATCTGCAACCCATAAAACCTTGAAAGTGGCACCAATATTATTTTATTCCATAAAAATGTGCCCGCATCTTGGATTTCAAAATGAATGCTCTTTTTGTAATTAGCAAGAAAGTCAAGGAAACCTCGAAAGAGACAACAATTTTTTTTTGACAAAATCCATCTTCGTGGCTCCCTAAAAACCTTATTATTTATAATAAATTCTTCCAGATTTAAATTGTTAAACGGATGCTATTTTAGTACTCATCACACCAAGAAGCCTTAAAATTACACGCTTATCATTTTTTTAATTCTATACAACTTGATAACCACATCAACAATTAACAAAAGATGAAATAGTAGGTAAAGGCAAACATATCCGCGTGAAAAAAAATACTAATGTCTGCAACGTGCAATCCCTAATGATACCTCGCATTTTGTTTAAGTTGGCCAATTGCCATAAAATAACAAAATGTTGTTATCATTAACTACTTTTCTGAGCATAGAAACTGTAATACCAGTATTTTTTTTGTGAGAAACGATGACTTAGTATAGATATACTTAGTATATATATTGTATGTATTAGTAGTCTCGTTCGGCACAAGTATTTGTGTAATGTATGTAATTTTTTATTTGATAAAATGTACACTCTAGCCCTGAAAATGTGTCCCCGACTACAAACTAAATGGGGTGGCTATGGTGTATGAAGTTAGGGATGGCACCTCTGCGTCTTGTCCCTCACACAACGTACGATTGCCCTCTCTAGACGCCTTCGTTTAACGACTGTATTGATATTGAGGCTGTGCTAATAGTAGCCGATGAATGACATATGTATATATATGTCTGTTAGTTTCGTGCTGATAATCATCGCATATTTCTACTCTCATCTGGTAAAATAAGGGTAGAAATATCCGATTTATTTTTCTAACAACATGGACATATTGAATGATAGGTTTATCGCTTGACTAACGTTAACCTTCGTTGGGGATACTACTGCTCTTCGTTGGTGTGACATATAAGTTGATTTTTTTAAAATGGTGTGCTGATTTTTTGTTCGAGTAAGTGATACAGATTTATTTCCTTTTTTTTGGTATTGTGACGGAACAAGCACCGGGCTCTCTGGTGTTAAGTGGTAATCTCTGTCTATAACAGATGCATTTCGTAACTGCGCCTATCACGAGACATAAAGCTGTTACTTATTACGTAAACAATAGGGTATATCTAAATTTAGGTATATATATGTACAATGCGATTAAAATAAGAATAGGATCGGCCTAGCGCCATGTTGTGACGTCAAAACTAGAACTTGGTACAGTGTGCAAAAAAGAAATGATAAAACATGTATAAATTAATAAAGAAAATAAAAAACCCGACTACAAATAATTTATTTTCGTTAAGTGTTTTATCGAGCAATTGAAATTAAAACTGCCATTTAATATATTTATGGAATCTTTTTTTAAAGCCAATCATTTTGATACCCAACACGATGGCTTTGGAAGATAAAATAAATTGTTTTTCTCACTATATGGCGTCTAAAATACACCAGTTTGTTTTTTATTTTTTTATGTACATAGTGTCACTTGAGCTATCAAGATAAATCTAACGATATCTCGTACATTAAAATCGGTTAAGCCGTTTAGAAGTTATGGTGAAAAAGAGAAACTCACATACATACATACTCGTACATACATGAAACCTGTAAACGAAGCCTGTAAACTTAACACATGTTTATGTGGGCAGTCGTGTAAAAAAACAAGTAGTCATAGGTAGGTAAACGAAGTTGTAGGTGACTGTAGGTACAGCAAACACAGAAATAATTTGAACTGATTTTATTTGTTAGCAATATTTTGTACTTAGGTATCTTAATTTGAATCGCTTTGCTCTTCGATGCCCCATGTCCTGATGGCCCATTGAGTCAGACTCATCGTTATCATCGTAACTGGTAACAAAAACAAATATAATAATCACCAAAAACATATTAAACAGTCAACAAGAACAAATTTTACAGTCATAAAAAAACGAGAAGATCAATAAACACTCGGAAACGTGTCGCGTAGTAGTACACTGTCGGAGAAATAAGACCCTGACGCCCGCGTTTTCATCAAACCAAAATGGCGTCTGTGCTGTCATCCTTAAAAATATAAATTTATTAAAATAAACAATTTTGGGTCACTCATTTAAAATTACCTAAAATACATGGCACTGCTTTATTTTTAAGTTTGTTCTGCTGATCGTACTTATTAGAGTGAATATGAGTGAAGTTAGCCGAGAGCCCGTCCTATTCTTATTTTAATCGCATTGTATAATTTAGTTAAGGATCGCCCCTTGCCCACCCAGTCTAGACATAAAAGGGCTTGCCCAGCAGAAACCATACATAGATCATAGAAATTAGAGCACCCGTTGTTCGCTCTGTTATTCATTTATATTCTACAGCTTTTAAATCACTATCACGATGTACTATTATTTAAAAAGCTATTATTAGAGTCCCATGTTTGACTAGGTATTCGTTTATATTTGTTGAGTTATAAAACAAGGGTACAATTTCATAAAAATAAAGCAGAGCTCTAGAAAAATCCAATCAGTGTAACGAAAGCTTTTACTTTCGTTACACTGAAACAAAACAACAACGATGTTTTATTTTCGAATAAAATGGCAGCTATTTTTGTTTTATGTGGCACAACCCCGTAAAGACTAATAAAACGGTCGTAAACGGTACCTGGAAAATTGATCAAATATGCTCGACATGTGCCTGTTTCGAGTTGGTGTAAAACTCAGTTTTTAATTTAAGTACATTTCATAGTTTTTTATTCAGCAAAATAGTAAAAAAACTGTTAGATATATACAGTTTTTTGCCTTGCCTTTACCTACTATATCATATATATTGTTAATTGTTGATGTGGTTATCAAGTTGTATAGAATTAAAAAATTATAAGGTACATTTTTAGGCTTCTTGGTGTGATGAGTACTAAAATGGCATCCGTTTAAGAATTTAAATCTGGAGTTATTTATTATGAATAATAAGGTTTTTAGGAAAAAAAACTGTTACAGTTTTTTTATAGCTTATAGACTAACCGTTGACTACTATCCCACTTTTTTTTTTATTTTTTTTTTTATGCTTGATAATACAATACAATACAATACATATCCTTACTCATTGTGACCATACTAAGTAAATTTCTAGTCAAGTATGTGCCAGTGTGTAGTTTGTAATATATATTTTGAACGCTAAAACCTTATTACGAAACACCTTTTACCTATAGGAAAAAGAAAATAGCATAGATATATTTTGAACTATTCATAGTTATCTAGAACAAACACCGATGTCGATGTAGGTAGTTACACCTAGTATGTTACAGCTCGTAATCGTTGGGAATGTTAGCAGATGTTCTTCAGTAAATCATTCTGCCCGTCAACCAAAAGTAAGAGAATTAGGTTTATGTGCAGCGTAACTGATTTATAACCGTATTTGAATCTATATTTCCAGTCAGCGGCCAACCCATGTAGGTTCTGATAAAACTGCGTATATAAAGTTATATGCTCTGGTAGAAAGAAATATGAAATAAAGCTCTACTTTCGGCCATAGAAGTCTCTCCAGCACACAGACATGAGCGTTCTCAAACGGTCTTAATCACTATACCTACATAGTATAAAACAAAGTCGTTTCCCGCTGGCTGTCCCTATAGGGACATACATATATGTATGCTTAGATCTTTAAAACTACGCTACGAATTTGAAGCGGTCATTTTAATAGATAGAGTGATCCAAGAGGCAGGTTTATATATATAATACATGCATAATATAGTAGAGAAACACTGATCATTTTAGAGGCTTCTAATGTGATGTCGTAAATATACACATTATTTTGAGCTTGCATTGCAAACGCTGGCTGAACCCTACGAGATATATCAAAATAATGTATAGAACACATTAAAAAGGTCTACAAAAACTCTGCAATAGTATATGTTTATCTCTTAGGGATAACCCACAATAACAATTTTATATGCTATACATTTTACGAGAAATAATGGCTTATTTACGAAGCAATTTTAAGCAATACACCATTAATCTTTATCCAATGAAGTACCTAAAATACATTGTGCATTTAATATAGATCAATATGTCGCTAGTCTGTTATAATATAAGAGATGATTATAACAGTCAAATAGAACAAAAAACTATTCTGGAACCACACTTTTTCCTACATGATGTTTAAAATTATTGCAGAGCAAAGCTCAGACCAAGGTTGACCAAGGAGCAAAGTTGGCATCACGAGACAGAACCTAGGTGACCAATAAATGTTTTTAAGAAAAATCATATTGACTTACGTTTCAAAGAGCGGGTGGTAGTAAGTCAGTCCTTGTTGCAGGTCGATCTGCACGAGTGTGATCAGGTTGACCAGGTCTTCGCCGCGTTCAGACTCCGTGTCTTGGGCGCAAAGGGCTTCGTACCATTCGGCCGTGCCCTTGCGCAATGCACCCACGATCTCGGTCCTAGTAAAGCGTACAAGATATGCAATGAATAGCCTTTTGAACTGCGTTTCAAAATAGGAGGAGATACCCGATTCAGCAGTGTATAGCTTATTTTTTACCGACTTCCAAAATAGGAGGAGGTAATCATTTCTGGAACCTGGATGATTTAATAGTAATTGCAACTCTTGCTGATGGTGAATAGTATTTTAGGCGAGCGAATGATCTTGTAAGCAGTATGCATAAAAAAATAGCTGAACCGACATCCGACACTAAAAAGCATGAAATAACTTATGGAAGTCGGGATGTGATAATGCTAGGTCACTGTTTGAAACCAGCATAGTACCGATTTCCACAAGTTATTACATATTTTTCAGTTTTGGAAGTCGATTCCTTTGTTTTTATATATTTTTAACATGGATTAATTATTTTCAGTCCATTTATTTTCTCATTTCGATATAGTTATTTCATTTTGGTTATTCATCTAGATTTCCCGCTTACCCTTATTTTGTAATTGACCTTCACAAGAACAACGTATAGGTGCCTGAATTGAATAATGAAATCCTTAAATAAAGGATTAATTGATAGGCATAATTCATTTTGAGTTCGAAATTAGGTTACTAGTCCCAAATTTTATAAGTTGTCTAACTTATAGGAATGTGTTTATATTGTTCAGTTTATAATTATTATTTTTTATAACTGATAGGTTTGCTTTTGACCACTATCTCACCTGATGGTAAGTGATGATGTGGTCGAAGGTGTTGTTTAGGCAAACCTAGACTGGCTCTCAAGGACAGCTGCTGGAACACACCGTTAGGTACTTGGCGACAGATTTTCTACTTGGTAGCTAGCCAGGCGGGCATTTGCAAAATGCGTTATCACTATGCTATAACGACTGCCATCCCAAGACAACAACCGGGACCGACCGCTTTAACGCGCCCTCCGAAGCACGGAAGCGTTCTGTAGTAATGTCACTAGCGGTCACCCATCCAACAGATGACCGCGGCGGACGTTGCTTAACTTTGCTGATCGGTTAAGAACAGCGAAGCAAACTTCGCTACGAGCACTTCAAAAAATACGCGTAAAGTTTGCGTGACGTATACCTAATATGACAAGTTTATAAGAAATGTACAAGTATATGCTTTGTAGGAAAGCTTGTGATGAAGTCAGTATGAATATCTGTCCAGTTTATTTTATAATTTTTATTTGTGCATTAACGCATGCTCTGTGGATCACAGAGTTACAATATTACTAAATTACGAGAGGAAAAATTATAGTCATGTGCGAGATTCGAACCCGCGCCATCCGCAATCCATAGCTGGGGCATGCTCTGCCCGTATAAGCTCACATGATATATGACTCAGAACTCTAATGTATCCTCTCGTTCTTATATCTCGAGATGGAGCGACACGTATACTTCAACATAAGTTGTACTACAAATAAGACTAATATTACAACTAGCTTTAAACTTGTTAATGATGACGCAACCCTATAATTTTAATAATTTTATTTTTGCAATAACGCATGCTCTGCGGATTACATTACAAAATTACTAAATTAGTGAACTATATAGGCCATCCCCATACGATGGTTAAGGTTTAGTTAGCTGGTTATGTTAGCTTAAGGGTGAACTGGCCGCTCAGTTCTCCATACAAACGCCGTAGGGTGATCACTCCCTTATTTGAGATTTTAGGCCCAGAATTAAGCATAATATCGATTGAACTCGTCAATATCTACGTTTGTACCGTAACGAAATTTTAAAAATTTAATTAACCTTAGTATTATGAGCCTCGTAACAATTTCATATAAAGTTTTCAAGGCTTATAACTTTCAAATTAATTTAATTGTCTAAATTTCGTTTCGATATAAACCTAGATATTGACGAGTTCAATAGATATTATGCTTAATTCTGGGCCTAAAATCTAAATAAGGGAGTGATCACCCTACGGCATTTGTGTGAAGAACTGACCGGCCAGTTCAGCTTTAAACGGTCAGAGCATGTCCCGGCTATAGGGGTGGATGGCGCGGGATCGAATCCCGTACATGACTATAATTTTTCCTCTCGTAATTGACTACGTTTGTATAGCTATTTTCTAATTATGGTTATAAGCACTATTGCGTGTTCAGCACATGTATAACACTCTACTCGTACGCATTTTCTAAGCACAAAAAAATCATCTCGGTCTGAAATTGAAATTATTTCTTTCTGCTGCGAAAAACTGAGCGACGCGGGTTCAATTCCAGCTCGAGATGAAATTAATGTGGTCTAAGATATTGTTAAAACTACGTGATATCTAGCTTAGTTGTACACTCGATCTGCTCGTTACAGGTGTGAGGAAAATAGCATTCAAAGTATCTTAGCGCAAACAGATAATTTAGTTTTGGTTTTGCAAAGTTAACACAATCCCAAAAGGAGGTGTATGTTTACCAGCAAGTTTAAAAAATGACAACGTAAAGAAATATTTGAACCACGAGAAGGAATCGAATTCCGTCCCTCGTGTCAGGACACGCTCTACCGATTTGAGCTACCATGGTGATGGTGAGTCATAGTTAGAATTTATCCTTTCGTTTTAATTGGTCCGTCGTAACCGCCTTAAGTGGTAGGAGCGACAGAGTAAGGTTACACATCATTTTTATGAAATAATTATTGTTTATGTAATAAGTGCAGTGTTTATTAATAATATTTGTATCTTCTATTCGTACTAATTGTGTGCTTATTTTCCATTAAATTGTGTTATTTATTTTGAATATTGTTATGTTTGCAATAACGCCTACTTGGCGTTATGATCCCGTAGCGTTGTAGAACGAGAGCAAAAATTAGAGTTTTGAGTCATTGTGTCATATTATGTTAGCTCAATTGGTTGGAGCACACCCCGGCCAAAGGGGTGGATGGACAAACAAACAAACAAACAATTTATTTCACACAATACAATACAATTACAAGTTGTCACTCTTAACTTTGTTACAATTGTAACACTAAATTGTAGTGATTTTTTGACGCGAGTTCGAATCCCGCACATGACTATATTTTTTTCTCTCGTAAATTTGTAACTTTTTAATTGTGTTATATATTTTATATTCATATGTATTATTATTTTTACAAAAATTTTCGTAATCTCTCATGTTAAAAGCGTTGTACATAATTATTATTGTAGAACTGTTTTGAAGTCCTTCCATGACGTCACCACCGGCCTCAACGTATTGCCTATATATACTAGACTCGACATCTCATACGAGTATAGTAGACCAGAGCAGGTATGCCGGCCGGCATACTCAGCTGGGCACTCGTAGAGATTACACTCGCTTTGCGTTCGAAAATTACGTATTATCAAATGTGTATTTTAAATACACAATTTTCGAACGTAAAGCGACTAGACATCTCATACGAGGATAGTAGATCAGTGCAGGTATGCCGGCCGACATACTCTCCCCCACACGCATTTTCGAACGTAAAGCGCGTGTAATCTCTACGAGTGCCCAGCTGGCATGTGCACTTTTCGTTAGTTTTATTATTTCAAAGCAAAAATATTGTGTTCACGACATGAATAAATGTATTTTCTTTCTTTCTTTCTTCTTTCTCCATTCGCTTAGTGGATTTAATACAAATATAACAATGTCATAAATAACTTACATTTTAACAACGACCTGGAGTATTTTAGAAGGCGTAGTAAGGTGATAATTTGGTAAAAAAGGGGTAAAATTTGTTACCAACCGCTTCCCCATAAAGTAATGTACAAAAAAAACCTATATTAATATGTGTATTTACCTATAAAACAAGCTTCCCAAGGAGTTTTCGATATTAGCAGGTTATGCAATTAAGAAATACTGGCTCTTGTAACATTATTTTTATAATGTTAAGGAACAAGTATTTTCGTGTCTGCATGCACGCTGATTACAATGAATATGTACTTTTTGATGCTATTCTACTAATATTGCATACTAATAAAAATTTATCTTGCAAATAAACTATTCTTATTCTTAATCTTGGGCTTCCTTTATTAGTAGGTGTTATATGTACCAAGTAGTTTACTTGGGTAAAGATATTGGTAGGTAATGAGTTTGTCTACTCATACCATTACCGCCGTGTCTTTACCTAGGTTCTTAAAGCTTAGTTATATAAGCAAGAAACTCATCTTCGAAATTACTATCAAACGTGCCAGGGTATAATAGCTACCTATTTATAAACAAAATGTGCCAAGACAAAACCAACCTACCAAATAGTACTCTACTTTATGTGACAACCAGCCCACATATTCTAGGATAATGGTTTAACTGGAGAATACAAGTAAATATTTTTTTGGGTAAAACATTACTGAAAATTTCTTTCATAAAAGTTTTATCACGGAACCTGTCTATTACGCTTAACCCCTGAAGTTCTGCTGTGAGAATCCTTACCGATGTCATTGGATAATATTCCCCGTGAAACCCAGTGTGTACTTGGTACTTGGTGTGCGGGCTCTTTTCCGCAATTTTGCCGCTCTTGTGCAGCCTATTTTGCGTGGAGAAAAAACCCAGTGTGTAACCCATACATTATGCAAAAGAAAAACACAACCATGAAAAAAAAACTAAGATCAAAGACAAGCATTGTTAAACATTAACAATAAAAAATATTGTGATTTTATTTTCAGGGTTCCGTATAGGAAAGGGTAAAAAAGCCCTAGGAATGGGACTCGGCTGTCTCTTTGTCTACCTGTATTAATGCCCCTCCGTATGTCGCGGTTATGAGTTACAAACCTCCTATTTAGATATATTGTTTAAAACGGTTCGTTTTTGCTTAATGTATAAATATTATTTAATAGTGGATATTTTTTCTTAAAGCTGCTGTAAGATCTTGATCAATGCCCAGTAACCATGTAGGTACGGCAACATTCAAATGTTCATCAGCCTAGCTACCGGTGTCCTAGTGTCAAGTAGAAAATCTTGAAAACCAATTCCCATTCTAGTTTTACCTTATTTTAAATAAACGAAAAATTAACATACAGGTAACAAAATTACATAATTACGACAGGAAAAACATATTGTCATGTGTGGGATTCGAACCCGCGCCATCCACCCCTATAGCCGGGGCATGCTCTGACTGTTTAAGCTAACATGACATGTGAGTCATAACTCAATATTTTCCTATCGTTCTTTTACCATCAAAAGGGGATGGATTCCTCTCATAATTTAGATTTATTAGCGTTATTGCAAAAAGAAAAATATTATAACATACATGTGTCAAAAAATTTCGTTGCTTCTACAGCCAAAAGACGCAAAAAAATATATATGCTAAATACAAACAAAACACCTTAACAAGTCTCAATTCGTTGCGACGTTATTAGAAACATTTTATGAAAACGTTTGGGATTAATTTTAATCAAACAAACCAACCACTTAAATTCTATTCACAGCTATGGAATATTCAAAAGATGGGTAAAGATGGAGTTCTAAAAGATTAAAAGACAATTTATTAAAAGGGTATTCATCTCACCTGATTTCTTTGTTGAAAGGGCAGCATCGCCAGAAAGCTTTCATTTGTGAAAGCTGACTCAAACAGCGCAGGAGAAATTCCAATCTAGAAAGAAATATTATATTACTTTCCAATCATTAGTGAATTATAATATATGAATATAATCTATGAAAGTTAGTAGAACTGAATCAAATATAACTAGACATACCTTAGTTGTAGGTGTATCAAATATACATTCTAATTTGTAAGCTTGTAATGTAAAAGTGTGAAATTCTTAAAGGCCTATTCGGTATAAAATTATGTGCAAATTTATTTACACTGCTGTTGAATTTCCATTATTTTAAACAAATAAATAAAGTGTAGTTGGAGGATTGGAATCTTGCCAGTTGCCAATTATTGTTCTCTTAAAATTATGTGAAATAAGTTAAATTCGTTTATATAGGCAATTTTACAAGAACTCGGCATCAAGCATAGTCATTAGAATGAACCAGGTTCAGCATAGAATGAACGAAGGTTCATTCTAATGCATCTGTTATAGGCAGAGGTTAATCCACTTAACATCAGATCATGGGCCTCGGGCTTGTTCCGTCACAATAACATAAAAAAACGCATTCTCACTTTCTTCGGGCATAAAAGAAACCTCTCTTTCGGTGGATCAACTTGTGAGAAGAATGAAGGGAAAAGACCACGTGGAAGATCACCATTACATTGGCCGACCAAATAATGGCAGTAATAAATATTCCTGTGAACAGGTGCTCGATGAAAGCGGCAATTTGAGAAAAGTGGCAACGGATTGTAAAACAAACCACCACTTGAAGTTATAACCACGTCCACTCAGCTAAGGGTGTAAACGACTAAGAAGAAGATGTAATAAAATAATTATTATCGGTAACACTTATAATTGGAAAGTAGATCGTCTTTAACTCAAAGATATATAAAAGATTAACTACGTTTTTATTGAATTTCTTGTCAGTTGGAGATGATGTTATCTTTTTCAAGTTATAATCTGTAATTTTGTCTTATGATAAAGCAACGTTATATTTCATTCATCCGTTGCTTGGAAGAAGATCCATCTAGATAAACTCTTATATCGATATATCCCACAAGAAGTCATAAATCCAAAAACACAAGCCCGCGGGTGAGCCGTACGAAGGCTAAACTGTCCTATCACACGTATTTAGAAGGGACTTTGGATGTTGCCTGCCGACGCGGGAAATTCCAGCACGACCAGACTTCTTTCAAAGGCTATATTGCTATTCCTAGCGAGTTCTGTACCGCGATATTTTCGATAGCTTCGATCTAGACATGTGTCGACTGCACAAACAGATTATCAGTTGACCAGTTTTGACTTGAAATATAGCCAAGCTTCCAAACATTTGAGCATACGTCCTGGTTAAAAAAACACGGAAAAGACATGTCAATAATACTGTTATTTCAGGTCTACTAAAATCGTCCTCAATCCTAAAAGACTATAGCAGGAATCACATCGGGCTACTGGTCTTGTTCATGCCACACATATTATAAATGGGCGACTAAGTGGGTCGGTTAATATGTTCTCTTTCTTCGACGAGCAACGCAGCAACAGATTGACTTCGATATCTTAATTTTCCATAGCTTAGCGACAACCCTCAAGTAGAAAATCTGTCACCAAGCACCTAACGGTGTGTTCCGGCAGCTGTCCTTGAAAGCCACTAATTTTAGGTTAAGCCTGTTAACACCTTCGACTACATCATCACGTACCACCAGGTGAGATAGTGGTTAAAATTTACCTATAAGCAATAAAAAAAAATATTACTCATTAACTACACAAAACAGGACAGTGCCAATGATATTGGATTACTTATATTACATTCTTCTGGGACTACCATACTTAGTAGTCTCAGAAGAATGTGATGTATTCCAATACCACGCGAGCAAAGTCGCAAGCAGAAGATTAGTTCTGTTATACTTCATAAATTAAGGAAAATGAAGATCATTTACAACGAAGTAAGGTAATATCGAAATTGTGATTAAGCATCTGTTTCAGGTTGCTTCCAAGTTTGGCAGTTATATTATAATACAAGCTCTTTCGATAAAGTTTACGTTTTCCGATCGATAAACAAGATTAATAACCTACTAAAGTTTGGCATTTACAAAATTATTATCAAGCATATTTCAACACGTTGTGAAATGAAAATCTACGCCAAGAGCACAAAAACTAAATGCGTTTTAAGACAAGCTATCATAACAGCCTATGTCCTACTGCTTGTGGTACAACAATGAAATGATAGAAAAAGTAATTAAATCTGATAAGGCATAAATTTTTCAAACCAATTACTTACTTAGTTATTTTACAAAATTATTAATAAGTATAAATTAATTTAAAAAGTAAAAAACCCGGCTGCTAATTATTTATTTTTGTTAAACGTTTTATTGTTTCATTGAAAAGAAAATGTAGTGAAATTGTTTTATTTAGTTGATGTTGGTACCAAATATAAGTTAGATATGTGAAAAGGTCTTTATATTAAAGATATAATCTTTATACTAATTTATATTAACTTATTTTTTTATTTACAAATTGTTTAGTGGAATCTAGTGCGTTTTAGAAACTGGATTTTAGCAAGATCTAGCTATCTTATTATTTAATTTTATAGCGCTAGCAAGATATTTTTGATAAGGGTTTACTGCACTTTATTTTCAGATAGTAAAAAATAACTCTCCTTTTTTTTGGCAGGCGTGTAAAAATGTGTCGCCATGGAACATTTCGGGTTATCAAAACATATATGAACTTAGCTAATATTCATTCGATATTTTTAGTACGCGTACTCTTACGTTGCTGTCAAATCATAGTTTCGGCTGTAGCACTTGTAACATTAGCAATTAACGGAACAATATATTAACATAAAATAAGGTAACCCGTGCTTACCGTTAAACATATTAAATGGCACATATCGATCTATGTCTGTGTTATATGGTCACTAAAATACCGACTCCTCCTCAGAGCCGGGATAAGGGCAAGAGAACGGTGTTTACCGGTTAGAACTTAAAGCCGTTACAAATTTTACCTATTTCGCTCATTGTTGGTTTTTTCTACGAACATCTAATCAAAATACATAATGAAATTGGCGACATCACATTAAATACTTTTGTAAACCTTCACAATATATCTACCATTGAAAAGACATCGTATCACGGTAGATTTAAGATTATAGTCCTTCACTATTGTCAATATACAAGTATCCCAATATCACTTCCAAGTCACCTATGTGATGACTGCTAATCTGTTTCCATTACGCGCGACAATATTGGAGGTTTTGGTGCGTGAAATCGATACACGGCTGTAGCTTTCTTTGTGTACTAACTGGTATTGAGTGCTTACTTGATAAGGCTGTGGGAGTGCAGCACTGGGTAGAGGTCCCGATGCAGCCGCAACTGGTGCAGCGCGCGTTCCACGAACTCCCCGAAGCAATCCGCGAGCCAGCGCTCCTCGTCGCGCGACGCGCATGCACCCGAGTCCCCGCTGCCGCCGCCTGCAATCGCTTCGCTCGCGCACCACGCCTTCTCCAGCTCCATCAGAAGCTTATTCATGTACCTAACCCACAAAATTGTAAGTATTCCGGAATAGAAACATCACCAAAACCACGAAGACTAGGTTCGTGCGGACACTCATCTTCGCCATACTACGCTACACTGCTGAATCATGGACTTTGCACGAGATGTGGAAAGGAAGAAAATAGATGTTCTGGAAATGTCGTGATGGAGAAAGTACGCTTGGTGTTTCCTGGACTGAGTTCCGAACAAATGTCTCCATACTCCAAGAACTCGGCATAAAGCAGTGTCTATTTATAACATTACAGTCTCGCATCCTGACTTTGTTTGGCCATGTCTCGAGACGTGATAATAAGACCATAGAGCGCCTAGTCGTACAGGGCAAAGTGAAAGGTACTAAACCGCGCGGAAAGTCACTCGATGGACCGACCAGATAAAGAAAATTGTTAGTATCCCCTTAAATGAGTGCACCAGGATGACCTCTAGCAGAGTGAAATGAAGGAGGGCATCGTGAGGCGTGTACTGTCCGCCAAGTCCACCATTACTACATGACGACCACGACCACTCTGCCAAGAGCGTATCGACTTAGAAAAACCCACAAATGTCATTGCGTAAACGAATCGTGTGCTCTGACCTTAGTGCATTGTTTGTTTTGTGTGTTTGTTTTAGTGGCTACAGATCACAAGAACCTGTAATTTATTTATTATTCTTGTAGCATTATATTTGTCGGGCCGAGCGACATCGTATAAGTACCTGTTGGGTTTGGGTAAGACGAATTGAAAAAGTAAAAGTAGCTACTTGTTACAAGTAACAACACGCGATTTACTGATACTAAAAAAATATTACAACGTAAATCAAACAATATTTTTCTTTCAACTTTCGTGAACTAAGCTTATGTTTCTAAACCGTAATCAAACAAACCAAAAACCAAACAATAGGAACGAAAGAATATACCTATTTGAAATATAACTCAACCAAAACAATAGGCGCTTGGCAGCGGCCGCTCGTGGTTCAAATTTAGAAGAAATATTGGTAAGTATAAGAAAATTAAGAAGTATTGGTTTTTGTTTTAAAGCCAACTTCAGCACCTTCTTGCCTTTCCTATCTTCGCTTTAACCATTTCACGTGAATGGTTCTTATATACTTGCAATAGTAAATGAATAATTTTGCTTTTAGTTCTAGTTGACAGTTGTTGAGTTGGCTTTTAGTTGACAACTATGGGTATGTTCCATTAGTCGCTAAGAACGTTAATTTCGATAATTTTGATCACATTCTGCGTCTGTGGTTGTGATCACTGTGATCAAAGTCAAAGTCAAAGTCATTTGTGATCACTGTGATCGTTTGTAACTGTCATCCCCTGTTCCATTTAGGATAAGAACGCTAAGAATGCCACTAAAATTTGCCACTTCTGTCACTTTTGACATTAGGTGTAGGGAATGCAAACTGTTCCAGTAGCCTCATAGCGTTTATGGCGAAAATAACGCCAAGACCCATGTGGAACAACTTTTTGGGAGTGTGATCGTTTTTAGCGTTTTTAGCGAATCTAACTTCAAATGGTATGCACCCTATGAAACTAATCAATCATCAAGTGACGCTTTGTGATTTTATTTAGGAAATTTTAGTTGCCGAAAGTAATAATGCTGGGCAAATTTATTCCAAGTCCCCAACTTTTAGTCACAGACGGCCTCAGATTAACAATAGGACAAAAAAGTTAAGAGCCGAAATCCAGGTGTTGGCTTTTTGTAACAAAATATTATTGTTGAAAGGCATAAAATGCTCAAGTAATAAGGGTAGTCAAAATTCGAAAATGAAATTTAATATAGGGTGTCCTATATCTTATTTTTTATGACCAATCCTACATTTCCGTTAAAGTATAATGTTATACTCGTATAGTTTTAGTGTTGTGTAATGTTTTACAATTTTATCATAAAACTAAAAACAGTTTGCTTATAAATGGCGATGTCAGGGATGATTGCCTGGGACAGACAGTCGCGGGTACTTATTACATTTTTCTTTTTGTTGTCATTTTGTATTAAGAAGTGTGCTTAAGTTTTTACTTTTTTTTGGAGGTGCGGTCCATATTTGACTATGTTAGTACCTAATGTAAGTCTTACATCATAGTAATAACTAATTTAATTCAACTAGGGTTTGTTACACCGTAGAGAAACATGTATAATATTAGTAATACTCTGACTTAGCCTTGCTTCTTTATGGAAAGGTGCGCCGATATCTTTAGCTCATTTAATTCTATTGAATAAATGTGTGAATAAAAAATAACATTTAATCAATATTAAAAAATTGAGAAAACGACATGTTTTGATATTTGTTTGAATATAATTTGAATAAGCCTCATCCTTTTACTCTTGAATAGAACAAAGTTAATGGTTAGCAGCCTTCAGCATAGAATGAGATTACTATAGTTAAATTCAAATACAGTATCAATATTTTTGTCAAATTACAACTTTAAAACAGGATTGTATTATAGGCAATGTGTTGTTGGCAAGTACCTAACGATATGTTAGGTGTGAGGAAATCCACATCAGCTATAATCAAGCATAAAACATGTGGAGCAAAACGTATAATATCCAACAGTGGACGAATGTAAGCCTGTGATGATGGACTGACTAACTTGGGATCGAGTGGGGCGTCTCCATTGAGGCGGCAGGCAGCGGCAAAGCGCGCGATGGCGGCCTGCAGAGAACTCAGGTCACCCTGAATGGCGTGCTGGTGTAGGAGCGTCTGCGCAGCGGCACACAGCTCGCCTTCGAAGGCCGCACCATCGCCCCCCGCCTCCGCGCCACCCGTCCCCATTCCGGCCATCTCCACCTCGTGCGCCAGTAGCACGCCGAACAGACGCTCGTGTTGCCGTACCTGAATCGAACCCCGTAACATGATATTATCATCTAAATCACACGAGAATTATTCTATAAAGTGTGGGTAAGAAAAGTAAGATGGGACATGGTCTTACAACCTACAATAACCAGTGTATACCTATTAGAGAAACTATTTTTTAGCGAATTAAATAAAACAGATCACAATAAAAAGACTTTTCTCACGACTCACGCCAGTATTCCACAGAGGGGTTAATATATAGTTTGTTTAATTAGTTTGCACAAACTATATTTTAAGAATAACTATAAAGTATGTAAGTAGTATAAATATGCATAAAATGTAACCTTGTGTACCTAGGTACTTTGACTTGAAAATTTGTTCTTGGCTAGCTGCCTCACTCAAGTAGTAAATCTGTCGCCAAGCACATTAACTCTGTGTTAGGACAGCTGTCTTACGAGGCAGTTCTCATTCTAATAGACCGCTAACATCAACCAAATCATTACTTTTCAACAGTTATAAGATAGTGGTCAAACGATATAAAGAAAAATCAGTACCTAATATTTTTTTTTTCACTAAATAATGGAACCGGCTTCGTGTAAAATAACTTGTTGAAGTCGGTATCATGATGGTTCAAAAGTACCTATTATCACAATATTGTGCGCATGGTACCGACTTCGACAAGTTATTTCACACATTTGAGTGTTGTAGATGGTTCCATTATCTGATAAAAAAAACAATCGTTTTAGTGACCCTTGCTTCTTATGAGATCGATTGTCAATGACTATATCATCAAATAGGAAAATACTTTTCAGTTATTGTAGTGTAACTCAAAAACGGCTTGACCGATTTTGATGAAATTTAAATGGAACCACAGAGCAAGCATCAGCTATCAAATAAAAAAAGCATCATCAAAACCAGTATACACAGTCAAATGTTCTGAGGTAACAAACAGAAAAAAAAACTGCCGAATTGAGTACCTCCTCCTTATTTTGAAGTTGGTAAAAAAGTACTAATCAATATAAAAAACTTCACAAAAGTTTATACAAGTAAAATATTAAAAATTTCCAGAAGTTACATCATTGTTAGCTATATTAAAAATTCGTATTTTACTAGGCAGTCAAATATCAGATAGAAACTCAGCGTCTATTTTCCAACGTTATTTGAGCAAAGTCTACAAAGGTATGTTTTGGAAGTCACGAAAAACTTTTAACAGCTCAATCATAATAAAAGCTCTGAAGAATGCTTATAGAATAAAATTGAATGTACTGTATTAAACGAGACGAAATAGAAAGCTAGAGCCTGAAAAAAGCTATGAAAATGAATTGAATTTATCACGTAGATACGGACCTAATCGGGATTTTGCTTCATCGCTTGCTCACTTGATTACGCAGAGGAAAAAATATTCAGATTACAGTTACTGAATACAATAAATAAATCGTTATCGATATGTTGGCCGTGTCAATGACAATATTACATATAGTGAATTATCGTACATTGGGGCTAACTCAACTTTCTTTAAGCTTTTCTATACTTAATATTATAATGAGGATAGAATTGTTTGTTTGTTTGCATTTTTTTTTGCGCTTGTAGCGAAGTTTACTGTAACAGCCGACTCGTCCACAGCTGAACACAGGCTCCCCTATTAAGGGGGTATTTGCCATAATCCCCACGCTTGGCAGGCGGCTTGGGGATTGCAGTGTAAGATGACAGTTCTTTAGAAGGTGCTGCTGCCCACCTTCCAGTATTTTTCATATATAAGACGTTGCTTAACTTATTTGATCCGATAAGAAAGACTAAGTAAGCTACACTACGAGGGCTTCGCGACGATTATAGCACTTATTAACGATTCGTATTTCTCTGTTTTCTTCTCCAAAGTTGGTTATAGAATCAATATTTTTTGGCATTAAAATTTAAGGCAGAGTATGTTTAGGCTCCTATAATTTTCTTTGAGATTGAAAACTTTTTAAATTGTTCGGTGAAACGATGAAGAATATGGCGGTAAAATTAACTTCTTTGTGATTTTCAGGGCAACATTTCTTTAGTAATAATTAGTTATAAAAAAACAGGAAATGTCTAGAGATGGCCTAGATTTTATGAAAAAACATCCTATCGGCTCAGTTTTGGCGAGATTCCAGAAGAATAAGAAACGTTTTTTCGTGAATTTTCTTTCTATTTTTCACACCTATCGTTTCCTCTTAACAGTTTTAAAACAGAAAATCTACGGGAAAGTTATAAAATAAGAATGTTTTATAGGGATTATTAATTCACGCAGAGTGAATGAAAGGGAGGCAACATATTTTGGTCGTAAACAGCCTCTCTATTAATAGAGCGATGTTGTATCTGATCCACATAATGCTATGGGCTGTTAAGCAAATAAAAGAGGCAATATGATCCAAAATAACATTGGAGGCGTTGGAGCGTGCGCGACATGCGCCCGTCCCGACCGATAACGTTATTCGCGGCCGCTACACAAAGGGCCTATACAACGACTAATGGCTCGTTGCAAAAAGCCAATAAAATGTTTTATGTACAGTGCAGTGCCTCGCTAGATTACCAATATTGGCCAAGTGAAACCCACGGAGCCATACTCCCTGCTTTATTATACGCATTAAAGCTTTACCGAAAGGGAAACTCATATCGTGAGATTGTTCTTCCTTTATTAATATTAAAATAACTTGAGCGGAAAATTGTTATCGGTTAAGGAAAATTGGCGTTACAAAAATATGTTCTAAACGAAGATTTCATTAATTAAAAAAGAATTAGAATAAATAACTACATACCACTTTACAAAACGTATTTAACGGTAGTACCGTAGTTTGTTTTTGTTTTGTTGAACAAGATTTTTCACATTGTAAATGTGAATGTATTAATATCTTCCAATGAGAGAACGCGTTCAACAGCCAAAGAAAACACACTAGCTCCACGTAAAAAAAATCCTAAAAATAGGTTTATTTTGAGCTACGCGCAAAAAAGTGTTTTAGTGAGGTGAAACACTGTGGGACTCGTCAGGATTTGTGTGCGCAACTCAATCCGGCAAGGGGTTCAGGAGCAGGAAGGCATAGAATTTTCCCTGGAATAACACCAAGAAAAAGACCGAGTCTTAAAAGTCGTAATCTCATAATTCTAGCCGCCAAAATTGTCAATCTGGCGGCGAAAAAGTTTTGAAGATCGGAGCACGGGAAGCAGAGATATCACGCAGCCAACTCACAGGGAAACCACGCGGTCACCACGTGCGTACTATAGTGAGGTTATTAATTCTGTCAACATCGTCCCATCGTGAAGACTACGCAGACGGCTCTAGGCCTCCTCGGCAAACCGGCAGCTCAGCCGAGAACACCGCCCTCTGAACCAGCCAGCATCATCAGGTAACCTCGAGGGAATTCCTCAACCATTCGTCCTAGTCCCCCCGTGTTTGGGCTCATCCGAACCGGGATCACCAGCCCATTCTACACCCTTCACCCAAGCCCATTCTACACCACCCCAAAAACACCCCAAAACTACCCCCAACCCATAACCCTTCCATTGTCCACCAAGTCCGAGGGTCAGTGAATAAGACTTAATTTCTTTCCCTCACCCTTGTATCTTCCCTACCTCCCAAACGAACCCCTCCATCCCCCCATTGGGACACCCCCTTCCCACTCCCCTGTTTAAAATTCCCACACACAAGCTCCACAGGAGATCCCCCCCCCTCTACCCCTTCAGGTAACCTCACCCCCCCTCGGCCTATCTCAAGATCCAGATGAGATAGACCCCCCGTGTTTGGGTTCCTTAGAATCAGCAGGAGGAACCGGACATTTTGGACCCAAGCGATTTTCAACAAATCCCCCCCTCGAGGTTGACCTCACCCCCGCGAGCCATAACTCGACAACGGTTGAAGACAGACCTCTAGTGTTTGGGGTCTTTGAAATCGGGAAAACGAGATCTCCATATTGGCCGCGCCAGAATCATCAAAATCCATCGCCCGCTGAGTCATCACTGAAAAAAAGCCTCCCGAAGCACGTCACCACGCAGAGCCGGACACCCAAGCTCTGTTGCGCGTCGAACGTCGTACTCCAATCATCACTTTAACATCTAGTAGTTTTATGTTTATTATAGTTTTTATGATATGTTAGGTCTATTTGGAAGAAATCTGTCTTTGTGGGTCGCTACCACCGCAATGTCATACATCTTGCCTCGAAGCATGGCGTGAAGGACAATGTAGCAAATGACATTACTGCGCAAACTACATATAAGAACTAACATCTGGAACTGTTGCGCGCAGTGCAAGCAGAACTAGGACTGTAATTGTAATGTACATGGGTAACGGTTACCATCAGGCAATGACAAAAGAACAGGCGATGAGTAGAATGATTCTGAGCTGGACTTTTTTTTTAATACAAACATAATATGCTTGGTTACTACTATATGGACTATGGATCGTGGGATGCTGAGTGATTTGATAATACGGAATTACAAAGACACCAAGTAACAAACATAATATGCTTGGTTACTACTAATGGACTATGGATCGTGGGATGCTGAGTGATTTGATAATACGGAATTACAAAGACACCAAGTAAAAACTTAGCCGTCTACGTTATGTAGGAATATGGTCTTCATTGCTTAAAAAGCATTCTTATAAATCAAAATATTATCTTGAAATTAAATTTAATAATAATAATCCATTTACATCAGGCATCTTAGCATTGCATCTGCTATGTAATAACAAAGGCAATTTACCACCCTAGAGTTCTTTTTGTCTACTTTACCGCATCAGTGTTAAGTGTAAGTGTTGGAGTTTAAAAACTACCCATTAAACTCTAACATACCTACATGCTGAAAACCAGCGCTGTGAATCACTCCACAGCATTATGCTGAGCTCAGACCATTTCTGGCAGACCTGCATATGACAGCATGTGCACATGTTATATTATTTTAATACGTTTAATTTTAAGATACTATTGTTTTTTTTAATGTTATAATTTATTTGATGTTGTTGTGTGCAGTTATGTCTGGAATAAATACATTTCATTTTTCATTTCATGCTTACTTATATACTATACTGATATCATCCCATACAAAAATAATATTTAAATGACACATAAATAAAACATAATTGCTTGGTTTTATACGCGCTGAGGCCGTCGTAGCGGAGCTTGCCTAGTTATTCATACTCGATCAACTACGTTAAACATCGTTCACTACAGTCATGACGTCGATGGGTGACCACTAGTGGCATTTAGTGAGCGTGCTTCGGAGGGCACTTTGAAGCTGTCCGTTTAAAAATCTTGTTATTTAGAGTGATAAATCGAAAAAAATATATGAAACTCATTGATGAAAAAAAACTTGTATCCATCCTTCATCATCAACATGCTTTTTTTATTAATTTATAGTAATTTTTTTGTCGTTATAATAATAATAAATATAATAATATGTAACGAAAGAAGGTATTAGGTATGGTTGCGCCATCGGTGCTTTGTACACACCTATATGTACATTTTGCAAGTACTGTTTTATTTTTAACGCAAAACAATAATCTATTTCTTATAAACGTGCGTTAATGTGTATATATATGTACCTATCCTACCAATATCCTCCTTCTAACGAAACGCAAAGATGACGTCACACAGATGAACTTTGAACGAACATTGAATAAAGAAGCATTCCAGAACCGTTCTTGCTTTCACTCGCACACTCACTTTCTTCAATTGAAAACCACCCAAAAACGTCTTGTGTCTCTGTGATTGTGATAAATAATATACTACATAAACATTTCTACGCAAAAAAATTGTGAACTGTGGTGGATTCATGAACCAGCAAGCAGAAGAAATCTAGGTAAGCGTTTCGTACCTACGTCCCTTCTACAACCTTTGAATTTCTAAAAGTTTCCACCAAGGTATATAGAATATAGAGAGTTTCATTATTAAAATAAGTATTGTAATCTCTGAGATGAAATATCCTTGGTTGAATTGAAAATCATGCTGGACTACCGAGTCCAGCTCGACTTTCAATTAGGATGTATTGTGTATGGCTGCTACGGTAAGGTTTTCATACAAATTAAAATCACCTTTGACCAGCGTATTTTAATAAAATCCTGTATAACATTATTGTTCGGCTCATAATAGGCCTTTGATAATTTGATTTTCTCTAACATGCGCTGAAATATTGTCATTACTTATGAATAAAGAACACGCGAAGTATCGTAGTACCTTTCGATATAGGCGGTAAAAATATAATAATTTGGCGGTAAAGTAAAGGGTCCGTCTGGATTCAGTTAGTTTGTAAAGATCAATTAAAATGAGTTAGACGGTTCTGAAAGTGAAATGGGTATTGATTGTACTCCACCAGATCTAATCGAAAGCCAAATTAGAGATGGAAAAGATGCTTCCAGCGAAGTTAAAGCAAAATACACAAAAATATGAACATGTTCACCGGTGAAAACACTAAGCAGTTTTTAATTTTAGATGATATAATATATTTACCGACACAGTTAAATATACTTGTATCTTTATTTCTTTGCGTTTTTCTTAGAAAAGCACTATGCCTTTGCGGAAATGGCATTTGCATATTTTGCGACCTTTGCAATAATGTACAAGGAGTCTCAAAAGAAAGTTTATATTTATTTAGTTTACTGCGTGAACGCAACGAATCATAGGGGGCGGGGGTTATGTCAATCGGTAGCCTGGCTCGTGGGAATTCAATCACTATGGAGAATTTCTCGAAAGCAGACCACGCGTTGTGCATGCGAGAGTTTTACAACAAAGGGTGACTGTAGTACGTAGAAGATTCTGAAGTATTCGAGACTTTCGCTACTTAAATGCCAAGTATTCCTCTTATTCGAAAATGGGACAAACAGTTAAAAGATCGGTACAACGCTGGAAAATCCAAAATCCGGCGACCAACGTCACCAAGAACGGTAGAAAACGTGGAGTTGAAAATCAGTCTGTTTGTGACGACCCGGACCTTGCAATTCGGAAGTGCTCAAGTGCTTTAAGAATGCATAGATCATCATAACACCGCATTTTGCAAATAGACCTGAGGCTACACCCTACAAAATTCAATTGGTGCATTTAGTAATTTTCAATAATGCAACTTATCCAACGCGACCTTTGGAATGGCTTGTTCATAAGCTAGGTTGTTTGGCGACATTGCGAATTTGCTTTAAAACCTGACGTTTTTGCCCATTTAGCTTCATCCAGAAATATATACCAGGAATAGAGTAAAACCTACGCGAGTTATTCATCAAATAATGGGCGTGTTTTACATCCAAAACTTATATACTATAAAAAAAATTACCTTGTGTTTGTAGTACAACGCAAGTTGAATTATAGGTGTCGCTCCATCCCAATACGATGGTTGAAAAACGAGAGCAAAAATTAGAGTTATGAGTCATTGTGTCATGTTAGCTTTATTGGTTAGAGCATCCCCCGGCTAAATGGGTTGATGGACGCGGGTTCTAATCCCGCACACGACTTTTTTTTGTATTTTTTATGTGATTGTGATGGAACAAGCCCGAGGCCCACCTGATGTTAAGTGGACTAAACTCTGCCTATAACAGACGCATTTCGTCAACGACGAATTGCACTGTGCCCGTCACACTGAGACGTACAGTTATTAGGTCTTATGTGCCTGTAATTTTTCTGGCTCTCAAGGACTGCTGCCGGAACACACTGTTAGGTGCTTGGCGACAGATTTTCTACTTGAGGGTGGTCGCTAGCCAGGCGGGCATTCGCAAGAAGCTCTTCCACCATGCGGTGAAGCTCAAGCCCGCGGCGGGATTCGAACCATGGGCCTGCTGCACGGCAGTCCATAGCCAATGCTACTGAGCCATCACTGCTTCGATAATAACATATTTTTTTCTCTGGTAAATTAGTAATTTTGTAAAATATTACCTGTTGCCAGTTATCATCGTCATGCCTGCTGGCCTCTCGCGCCGACAACCAAAGCCGCAAGCGGATGCGCCCTTGCACGGATGAACGCTGCGATCGTGCCTCCAGTTTGTACCACGCCTCTACGCCCGTAGATGGAATCTCGCGTAGAGGTATGTTTACGCAACCTAGACAATAAAAGTCAAAATTATTCATATAATTAAGGTGTCTACAATAAAAGGCTTCTATATTTTTGTCTGCAATATACATATGAACTTACAATACTCTGTCGTTGCGTTCATCAAAACGGTGAAAGTCAGTATCGATTCCTACTCACGCTTCTATGGCACAAAGTAGGTATATAATTTTACTGTGTTGAGCTAATACGTCCTGTGATTTTATCGTCTTCATTTACAGAACACCGCTATGGCCTAAGAATGTGTTTATTATAATGCCATCTTTTTGCTTTAAGGTTGAACTGGCCGGTCGCTTTTCCATACAAACGCCGTAGGGTGATCACTCCCTTATTTTAGATTTTAGGTCCAAAAATAAGCATAATACCGATTGATCTCGTCATTATCTAGGCTTGTATGATGCCGAAATTTTAAAAAGATAATTGAGTTGAAAGTTATGGGGCTCGAAAATGTTATATGCAAATGTTTCGAAGCGCATAACTCTCAAGTTAGTTAACTTATTAAAATTTCGGCGTATAAGGGAGTGATCACCCTACCACGTTTGTATGGAGAACGGGCCGGCCAGTTCACCCTTAAATTTAAGAATTTACTTTTAACACGTAAACTAGTATAAAATATGTATCGAATGTTCTTCAAGGGTTGCAATTAAAAAAAAGCACGACTTTCAATTGAAAAATCAATAACGTATATTTTTTAGACATTAAAGTGCTACTCTGTGAATATCCATATTTAATTATAATACTGTATCAGCCGGTTTGTCCACTGCTGAACAGATCCTCCCCTATTATAACCCCTTCGGGTTTGTCATAATCCCCACGCTTGGGCGGCGTTTTTAGGATTGCAGTTTAACATAGCAGTTCATCAGAAGGCGCTGCTGCCAATCTTTTGCTATTTTACCTTTAGTCGCCTCTTACGACACCCACAGGCTTTGTAATTTGGGCAATTGGGGGTGAGATTCTAGCAAGGCCCCCACGGGCTAATATTTAATAAAACCTAGCAAATATTTAAATATATATACAAGATACTGTAACGATTCCGCCAAAACTGTATACTTTGCTGATGTGACGTCAGAAACACAATACACAGCCTTAGTAACAAAGCCGGCACGGTTCACGATGGGTTTCTCTTACTGTACATATAGCATCTTCAGGACGTTTTGACTCTATCACCAATGGATCAAGAATATCGATCGTAGTAGGCTCAAAAAGGTCTAACAAGATAAATTGAACAAAAATTTGAAGAGCTCGTAGCGAAGTTTACTTAGCTGTTAACCGATCAGCAAAGTTAAGCAACGTTGCCCGCGGCCATGAGTTGGACGGGTGACCGCTAGTTACATTACTACTGACCGCTTCCGTGCTTCGGTGGAGCACGTTAAGCCGACGGTCCCGGTTGTTGTCTAAAGATGGCAGTCATTATAGCATGGTGGTAGCCGCCTGGCTAGCTACCACCATCAAGTAGAAAATCTGTCACCAAGCACCTAACGGTGTGTTCCAGCAGCTTTCCTTGAGAGCCAGTACTTCTAGATTAGCCTGAACAACATCTTCGACCACATCATCACTTACCATCAGGTGAGATAGTGGTCAAAGGCTATCAGCAGCAAATAAACAAGTTTTTTTTTAAAGTATGTTATTATTAATTTACTACTTTACTAGAACACGAATCTTTAATCAGTAAAAAATCCGTGGTTTTTGTTTAAAACGTTGTTGCGTTACTTTTACTTCGGCAGATATTGTATCTGAATGGAAATCATGGAAATATATTCGTGACAGAAATACATTAAAAGGTTTTTACACAGCCTATCAATAAAATTGTGTCCATTAGTTAAATGGTCTCGATAAACAATAAAAGCAAACAAATGTTCAAATGTATTTTGTTTTCATTATAGTTTTGTTTTTAAAGGAGTAGTGTATACACCTACGAAAATAGTCGGCAACCCCCAATTATATTAATTCTGAGTAGCACTAAGCAGACCTTTCTGGGAATTTTCATCTCAGGGAAATTTCTGTACTGTATCAGCCGGATTGTCCACTGCTGAACATAGCCTCCCCTATTTAGGGGGTTTTTATTAACCATTATCCCCACGCTTGGCAGGCGTCTTGGGGATCGCAGATATTGGTTCCTCAGAAAGCGCTGCTGCCCACCGTCCGGTATTTTACCTTTAGTCGCCTCTTACGACACCCACAAGTAGTAATGGGGGATGACATTCTAACTCGGAAACCCACGGAAACCGGCACCTGCCATGTGCACAGTACATTCATTTTACAATGGAAGTGAATTACATTAATAAGCGTTAAATGTGACAAATCGTCGCTTAGCAAACAACACCTCTCAAGTCATTTTGACTTGTTTTAGAGGAGAGTGAAAATCTGTCGGAATTGATAATAGTTCAGTACTAATAAATGATGAGTGATCCTAAAGCGGCTAACAATATATGATTTTATGTGTTGTATCCGATTGGTTGGTTCTAGGTGCAAACAGAAGCTCTAGCCAATGGCATTAAAATGTCGATATCGCCGCCATAAAATTCGACTTGAGCGGTGTTGTTTGCTAAGTGACGAAATGTTAAAGTGACATTTGATGAAATGCCTAGGCTTTGTATACCTACTATTTAAGGGTATGAATATTTTATGGTTATTAGTGGTTTTTTTTAACAGTAATGGGAGATTTCGTTTTCTATCCAATTCTCTAATTACAAAATCTGTTAACAAGTTTCTAACGGTGAACTTAACTAGAACCCTGCGTTGCGTTGCGTTTAGAAAACAATCTGTATGAATCATAAGTAGATGAATCTATGAGTTATACCAGTTATGTTATTAAGTGGGCTATTCCCAGATTTTGGTCACTTTAAAGATGAACTCCTTCTCAGAAAACTGTTCGGTTTCAGAAAAAATATATACTATGTACGGACATTTTGGCAATAAATCCGTGCCAAAGGTTCTTTATAACAGCATGATTAATGTTTTTTTTTTAATTTACTCCTTTTCAACGATAATACATTTTCACATTTAACTCACGATAAAATGTGACATTTATATCAAATCCATCTTGAGAACTTTTAAATCGGACAACCACGTGCCTGTGAAATTTATATTTTTTCTTATTTACGCGCTTTTTGGACAAAGAAATGGTTGTAAGCTTAGCTTAAACAAATGGATTTAACAATGATCAATTTCAATGCGCGAGATTGAACATGTTTAATTTTTTTTTCTTTTCTACGCAACCTCCTATTTGATCTGCATCACCCCATAGGTACCTATGATATGTTTTCTTCATTAGCTGTGGGCATATCCATTATAAATTATTTATTAAACATCTCCCTACTTATTTCACAACGCTCCTGTTGTTGGCAGGTTAATTAAAAGAGAAACATTGTTTTCTGAGAACCTTTATGAACTGAGAATGACTGTTCGTTACAATCAGATGCAGTTGACTAGTTGGCAGGTTTATTATTTTGTATAACAAATGGTTGTATTGGTAAATATCACCAATGGCTGGAAACATTGTGAAGGGTATTTATAATGAGCCAAGTTAAGCCAAGCGATTTCCCCCGCCTGGTGATGGATAATGATGATGATGAAAAATATCCGATGTGTTCCAGTGCTTTATCTACCTCCATACCAAATTTCACAGGTACAGCTGTTTGAGCGGTGAAGAAGTAACAAACATACAAACACACTATATAATATACCGGTCAAGCGCGAGTTGGACTCCCACACTTAGGGTTCCGTACCAACATAGGATGTAGCAAAATCCTTATTTGTTCAGTTAGGTATCTTCAGCAGGAGTCTATATTGGGAAGTACCACCGTAGTGTCAGATATTCTGCCTAAGTGTAGCAGTGTGCAAACACTAATGTGTTTCGTTGTAAAGAAGACTGTAGGAAGTTAAATTACTGGGCAAACGAGACATAAGACGGAACATCTAGGAGTGATAAGCGCAGTGCATTATCAAGCAGAACGAGTATGGTGACACAGCATGGGTGAGTAAGTTTAAAAAATTAAGGGCCTGTTTCAGAATGTTCGAGTAAGTCCCGGTTATACTACCCAGAACATATTAAACAAAAAACTATCTTTGCGTTTCACAGTCATCGATTTAGCCTATCCATCGGTTTAAGCTTATTGAAACGCGCTGCATGTTAACTGTCATTTTTATCATTCAGCTATTTTATGTTCTGGGTAGTATTATCGGAACTTACTCGAACATTCTGAAACAGGCCCTAAAAAAAAAGAATCTTGATACTAGGGATTTCAAACTGTAATAGGCCGGTTCGAAGTAAATATTTGTTATGTATACATTAATAGGTATTTTACTATTATCATACCAAGTTTGACGCTTGTATGGATTACCTTTTTATGATAAAGGACACACAAAAAAGTAACAAAAATGTTTTATATACAAAGACTCCCTTTTCTTTTAGACTTTATTCTATTCTTATTGTTTGTTATGCAATCTGCAATGCTAGAACAAAATCTCTGAACATTTTGTGATTAAGGAAATAAAATATATTTGTTTGTTTTGATCACAACACAGCAATTTGAAGGATAAAATCGTATAATTAGTCGAAACATATGTAGGTTCTTACTATTATTCGTTCAGCTGTGGATATTAGAATAATGTAAAATAAATAAACTTCCGAACCAAGTCTTCAAGAAAAGAGCATCCTTCTAAGGAGGTAGCAACGCACCCTCGAGAACTTTGGTATTGCGGATGCATGTTTGTCCTCATATCCTATCAAAAAATCCCAACGATCAAGAGAGATCAAGCATTTATAGGGCTGTACTATATAGATATTATATTAAGTATGATGTCGCTTATAGTAACTAGAGATAGAATTGTGTCACTAACACGCGAGCACGATGGCAGCATACAAAGTTACTTTATGGATGGCAGTACCAATTTGCGATCCGCATTTCATTATTCCCACCTCGAATAAAATCAAACAACGAGACGGAGTTCACTGCTAAATTAATATTGAATGTGCGCTCTCGCTCGTCCATCACTCTTATTATATCCAATTTTTCGACACGAGTCTCATTTCATCCCATTCCCGTGAAAGGATTTGAAAATGTCAGCGTCGTAAAACAGGCTTTTGCGACGGAGATGGTTTATTTCTGTGGAAGGGACGCAAAGCGGCCGCTCGTCTGATCTCCTCGAAAGATTATGTGGAGCGAATTATTCTACGTTTTAAATAAACATTAGCTACTTTTTGCGTCCATGGGACAATTTTAATATATTATGTCACAGGTATTAATAAGGAAGGCCGGTCTGTGCACGAATTTAATCCATGATGTTATGAAATAAATATATTCTTAAGATGGTAAATTTTTTTTTTTTTTTCTATTGGCGATATGCCTTTATTAAACAAATACTACAAACTACATACAACAGTACAGCTACTACAATACTACAGCTACTACAGTAAAAAGATGGTAAATTACTTCCAGACTAATATATATCTGAGTACTGTACTGTATCAGCTGGATTATCCACTGCTGAACACAGCCTCACCCAATTATGGGCGGATTTGCCATAGTCCCCACGCTTGCCAGGCGTCTTGGTGATCTCACTGTGAGATATCAGTTCCACAAAAAACGCTGCTGCCCACCTTCTGGTGTGTTATCCTTAGTCACTTTTTACGACACCCACGGGTAGAGATGGGGGGTGACATTCTACCCCGGAACCCCACGGGCTGTATATATCTGAATAATTAATAATAATTATTATTATAAATACAAAAAATAATAACAGATACCTAATATGTAAAAAACAAACACCATTGATGTTTTTGTATCTATGCTATCTTGCCTGGTACTCCTGAGCATGAAAAAGCTAACTTAGTCGCAAGGATTATGATAAGCCTCGGCTTTGAAGTGCTAGCAATTTAAAACTCCGACTGCCTAATGAGCAGATTAATTTTATACATATAACCGGATATCGAAGCCAAACAAAAGCGCATGCAATATTAAAGCACTAAGCGATAGTTTCCTTAATGGCATTTAAATTCTGGGAAATAATGTGATATGGAAAACAAAAGAAAAGGCTCTTTTTCATGGACTACAAAAAAAGGAGGAGGTTATCAATCCGAATGTTTTTTTTTGTGTACCTCGTAACTCCTTACAGGGTATACCAATACCTATTAGTATTTTTTTTTATATTCGAAAACTGGTGGTTGTCATGTGGTGCCATTTAAATTTGAGTGAGATCTGACGAGTAGTACACTTCTGGACTCATCTATTGGCCCACCTTGTATTTTCAGTTCCGTTTGGTCCTAGCTAAAATTTTATATTAGGTCGAGCAAAAAGTTTTTATGCAGTTTTGAACCTGGTACATTTTACCATCTTTTTCGATCGTATTGTTTTAAATTTGAATTCAGAATACCATACGACATGGAGCTACGCCTAACAAGTCGGATATGCGCCTTGTTAAAGGCAATTGATTTTTGAATAAAAAACATGTTTTATCAAATAAAGGTTTAATTTAATAACGCGTGTTGCCTCCATGGGCATCTACCACAGCTCTCATACGATTAGGCATAGAGTTTATCAACCGCTCTATGAAATTTTGAGGGATCATCTCCCATTCCTCTTCTATGGCAGTTTTCAACTCCTGCATCGTCTGGGCAACTGGCTGACGAGCCCTAACACGTCTTTTTAGCTCGTCCCACATGTGCTCAATAGGGTTCATGTCTGGGCTTCTGGCTGGCCAGTCCATAACTGTGATATTCACATCCCGAAGATATTCCCTGACGATGCCGGCCGCATGGGCTCTTGCATTATCATGCATAAAAAGGAAATTTGGGCCCACATAGTCCGCGTATGGTATCACGTGAGGTTCTAAGCACTCACGAATGTACCTTTCAGCATTTAATGTTGGCAGCCGTGGTCCTGTAACAACCTCAAGTTGAGTTTTGCCGCTCGCGGATATACCGCCCCAGACAGTCCATGAGCCACCGCCATAAGCAACCCTCTCTTCAAAGCAGCATTGTGCGAAACGCTCTCCCTTACGTCGGTAGACCTTCTTCCTTCCATCATTGCCATGTAACACAATTTTAGACTCATCAGAAAAGAGTACACGGCTCCAATCTTGCTGTGTCCAATTTAAATGACTGCGTGCGAAATGAAGGCGCGCTGTTCGGTGGGCTCGCGTTAGTTTGGGCCCATTAGCTGGCTTGTGTGGTACCATATCGCGTTCTTTTAACCTTCTCCGAACAGTTCGAGCGCTCACAGATACTCCGTGGAAGTCGCGAAGTTGGTTTTGTATCTCAATGGAGGTAAGGTGACGATTTCTCAAGCTGGTCGTCACGATGAATCGATCCTGCCTTTCAGTTGTGACCCGAGATCGTGGCCTTCCTTGGCGACGAACAAAGCCGCCAGTCTCTAGGTACCTCCGATAAACATTTCGGACCGCAGATCGACTTAAATTAAGTTGAGCACTCACGTTTCTTTGGCTGTGTTCGGCCTGAATAAGTGCCACAGCTTGGGCGGCGACTTCAGGTGAAGTATCCATAGATTATTGATAGAACCTCACCTTAATGTTAAGAATAAGTAATGTTTGTTGCAAAACCAAAGATATCAATCACTTTTTCAAGAATTAAATCCAAGTAAACCAATAAAACCAAGTTTTATTAGTATTCAATTGTTTGATATCAACAAACAGGCTCCAAATTGTCTTTTGTTTCTTTAAATTCTGTGTTCGAAATTCAAAAAAAGACTATTGAATGAAATTGTGAATGTGCCAGGTTCAAAACTGCATAAAAACTTTTTGCTCGACCTAATATAAAATTTTAGCTAGGACCAAACGAAACTGAAAATACAAGGTGGGCCAATAGATGAGTCCAGAAGTGTATTTCAGGTATCTCTAATATGAAGTTTGAAGTCAAGTTTTATTGTGAAAAAACAAGCTTTTTTCTTTAAAAAATCTTTTAAAACAAGCTTATATTATGTTCTTGTTAATAAATAGAACTAAATTTTCAAATAATACTCGTCAAGACGATTCAAATGAGCCCAAACTCGATGAGGTTATATTGTCACATTGCGAAGTTCTTTGGCCAACTTCCAGCTCCATCATCAGATCAACACCATGTCATCATAATATTGTATTGTCACGAGATTTATACAGGTATGCAAAATTTCAGCTCAATCGATAATCGGGAAGTGGATCAAATTTAATATGGAATTAAATTGAATTTTAATGACAATCATTGGGACAGGTGAAACTAAATAAAAGCTTGTAATTTCATTGCGAAGTTCCTTTGGCCACCTTCCAGCTCCAGCATCAGATCAGCACCATGTCATCGTTATAGTGCATTGTCACGCGATTTACACATGTTTGCAAAATTTCAGCTCAATCGGTAACCGGGAAGAGGAACAAATTTAACTTGCAATGTTTGATGACAAACATCGGGACATGTCCCGAAACCTGTGAAACTAAATAAAAGCTTGTAAAATAGTAGTAATTGTTGAGTAAGGAACTTCTTAAGCAAAGTAAATTTAATGTAAATGGGTCCGACGAAGGTAAGTATATTCTACCCAACAGAAAGGGATTCATCAAGATCAGATTATCTAATAAAGACGTGCGTCATGCGTGATCATATATAAAAACACATATACTTTTCAAACGAAAGCTTTTTTTAAAAGATCTTATGCCTTGAATTTAAATCCCAATCAGTGCTTTGTAGTCTAATATTTAAAAAAAAAAACTTAAAAATACTTAGACTTAATATAATTTATATGTATAGACAGATGAAGTAGCTATAGTTTTTCTCAGTCAGAAAATTCATAAAAGTCCGATCTGTAGGAGTTCTGTGGTGTTTAATTGACGTCATAGCGTTTTAGTGACTACATAAATTGAAAGTGCTCTATTGATATTAAGTCTTTGGTAAAATCGATCATACTTGAGACTTTATTGACCCTTAAACTGAAATGTTTCTAAATAAAAAATGTGTATGAACCTTACTTAGTAGGTACCTATACAGAAGTACTAATTTGTAATTATATTAGTTATGTATATATCCCCTGTAACAAAAATTCGTAAAATAGTGGTTACCTGTATTAATTATGGTAATTTTTTTGGTGAAAATAAAAAAATAATAAAATTTATATGAATTTGTAAACTGTGCATTAACGTGTAACAATGTCTTGTAATATGTAGATAATATGTAGGAGCCTATAGCATTGTTAATAGTGTAACAATGCTATAGGCTCCTTTTACATGTATGACACAATGATTTAAACATACTGTTCGGTCCGATCAACTTCTCGGGCAATTGGAACGCGCCGCTTTGGTAGTCGTCTATTTGTGATCTATGGAATTTTGTATGTGAAAATATCTTCAGTTTTTTCTTGCTCATTGTTAGTTGATTTTTTTACTTTTGATTCTATTTGTTTTTTGTTTTATTTGCAAGGATTGTTAATCATCCTTTTGATATACGCGTAATTGTGATAATTTTGTGTTGTGCAATTGAGACGGTGCTGGTTCCTAACGTTGGAGCCTCGGAGGAGGACTAGAGGAGGAATCCGGCCATCGGTGCTTCTCGTCCACACGTGAGTTATTTGCCTATATTATAAATTTGGCCAACTTTATAGTTAGGTAACTCTAGTGGGATCGCCGCCGCGACCTATAATAAGTTGTAGTAAGTTTTATTTTGTAAATTTGATTTATTAATTTGTCCTTTTCAGCCTTCCCGGTGTATCGCCGGAGTTAAGCATTCAAAACAGATTGTCCAGGTGGAAGGCGCCTTCCACTGAACAATCCCTGCCTGGGCAATCTGGAATCTTAACCCATACATATATTAGGTCCTTACATATGAAATTGGCGTTTTTCGTACTGGCCACTTTAATCACGAATTTCTCCTCTTTGGTAAGGAATTCCAAATTCAAATTTGTACAGCTATAGACTCATGTATTTGTGCTTCGATGATCGTCATTCATTTGTTTTTTTTCTTCTGTTTTTTTCTGTTTGCGTCACTCATTTTACAAAATGGAAAACCTTAAATATCGCATTATTTACGAGTACGAGTTCCGCCGTGGCACTAGTGCTGCGGAAACAACTCGAAGGGTGAATGATGTGTATGGCGGTCGTGTTGCAAAAGAAAACACAGTTCGTTTTTGGTTCCAACGTTTTCGTTCTGGAAATTTCGACCTGCAGAACAAGCCCCGTGGACGGCCTGAGACTCAAGTTGATAATGAAGAGTTGAAGGCTATTGTGGAAGCGGATCCATCGCAAACCACGTCCGAGTTAGCTGCAGGCTGCAATGTTAGTGATAAAACTGTTTTAATTCACTTGAAGCAAATTGGGAAGATTAAAAAGCTTGAAAGGTGGGTACCTCACGAATTGACTGAAACAAACCGGCAAACGCGCGTCGACTGCTGCGTTACATTACTAAACCGGCACAATAATGAAGGTATTTTAAACCGAATCATTACCTGTGATGAAAAATGGGTTCTTTACGATAATCGGAAGCGCTCAGCGCAATGGTTAGATCCTGGCCAGCCAGCCAAATCCTGCCCCAAGCGAAAATTAACCCCAAAAAAGTTACTTGTAAGCGTTTGGTGGACTAGTGCCGGTATTGTTCATTACAGTTTTTTCAAATCTGGCCAGACTATTACGGCTGATGTCTATTGTCAGGAATTGCAAACCATGATGGAAAAGCTAGCGGCTAAACAACCTAGGCTGGTCAATCGCTCCACGCCACTGCTGCTTCACGACAACGCTAGACCACACACTGCGCTACAGACGGCTACTAAATTAGAAGAGCTTCAATTGGAAAGTCTAAGACATCCTCCGTACTCCCCGGACCTTGCTCCAACAGATTACCATTTTTTTCGAAATTTGGATAACTTCTTGCAAGGGAAAAAATTCAACTCCGATGGGGCAGTCCAAATCGCCTTCAAAGATTTTATTGATTCCCGTCCGACTGGTTTTTTTAGTAAAGGGATCAATGAACTACCTATGAGATGGCAAAAGTGCATAGAAAATAATGGTTCATACTTTGATTAATTAAATATATTATATTAAAAAATATTCGACTTTTTGTTCCTCCCATACAAAACGCCAATTTCATATGTAAGGACCTAATATTTTTATGATAACGCCTGTGCACTCACTGTGCACTCAGAAATATCCGGTTATCCGGGTCAGGGACCAGACCCAGGACCTCGAATATTTCAATACGACGCCTTTCTCCACTTAACTAATAATCTGTAACTCGACCAACAAAATAATCAATATTTTCTTATTGCAATTTTTTTTTTTTTTATTCCTTATAGGTTAGCCTTTGACCACTATCTCACCTGATGGTAAGTGATGATGTGGACGAGGATGTTGTTCAGGCTAACCTAGAAGTACTGGCTCTCAAGGACAGCTGCCGGAACACACCGTTAGGTGCTTGGCGACAGATTTTCTACTTGAGGGTGGTAGCTAGCCAGGCGGGCATTCTCAAAATGCCCTACCACCATGCTATAACGACTGCCATCCTTAGACAACAACCGCCGGGACCGACGGCTTAACGTGCCCTCCGAAGCAAGGAAGCGCTCAGTAGTAATGTCACCAGCGGTCACCCATCCAACTCATGACCGCGGGCCACGTTGCTTAACTTTGTGTTTTCTTTTTCTTTTTTTTAACGCTACGAGCGCTTCATTAAAATTAATTACGACTTTAATATTACACAGATTGTTGTTACCTTAAACTAAATTAGTATCATTTTAAAGAGCATCGAAGCATGCTAAACGACATCAGATATCATTTTGGATTAAAAAAAACGTCCAGTGGGACTAGAACCTGCAAATCCAGAATACCGCCCTGGTGCACCTCCAGTTATGCTATGGACGCGGGCCAGTCGAAATTATCCTTGCAATGCTCTTTAAAATAATACTAGTCAAATCAAACAATTGCTTTATTCATTTGATGTCAAGTGTTGATCGTACCTACCATCCTAAGTCAATTGTCTTCTGCTATTAATAAGTTGGCATCGTACTGGATCACTATGGCCAAGTTATGAATGAAATTCTATTGTTATCATTATCGCCGATGCCAATGGGTGAAGGTAGATGTCACCAACGTCAAAAAGATGTGCATATAACCGATATAGAAAAACAATCAACTGGCCAGCACCCGCTTTAATATCATAAATTGTAAATGCAATGTGACGGTATTCTGCGTTTGCAGGTTCAAGCAACTTTGGAAATATTTTTTTCCTTCCAAAATAAGTTCTAAGTATCCTTAAAATGTTATAAGAATCATACATTTTAATGTGCAGTATATAAACATCAAGGATCGTTGGAGATCGTTTTTAAGCTTATCTGGAAATAATTCGGCATCAACATCTATGGCAACGTAGTCATTGTTAAGACTAATTACAAGAAGAATACTTTCTTCGAGAACAGTTTTATGTATGAATCAGTATTTAAAAATTACGATTTTGACGTCTCTTGAGTTTTTTGGTTTTCAAACTTTAGATCAGTAATTGTTGTAACACTAAAAAATATTTTATGTAGTTTGAACTTAGTATTACTATGCTAAATATGCAAACATATTTTTTTTTGTTGCTAAATATTAATATTATGTAATGATACTTAGAGGTGGAAACTTGTAATTGGCCCAGTTATATACATGAGTGTTTTATAAGTATAGGCTTAAGTTTTACTAAGAAAATAAAAAAAAAATTATGACAGACATTTGAGAAACTCAATACTTACAATCTAGAATGCTCAGCGATTTCAGCAGGTTGGTCTTCAAATGAACAGGGATAAGACTTATTTCTATGTTGCACACAGTAGTTGTTAAGAACGATACTCAAGAAGTTGTTGACCATTATATTTACTTAGAACAGGCTGTCCGGTTAGGTAAGACAAACTCCGGCAAAGAAGTCACTCGAAGAATCCAACTGGAATGGGCAGCGTTCAGGCAACTACTCGACGTCTTCTCACCAAACATCCCACAGAGCCTTACGACCAAAGTCTTCAATGTGTGTTGCCAGTGGTGACTTATGGCATTGAGGTGTAGTTCTTAACTGTGGCCCTTATGTCTCAGAGACGCTCAACGAGCAGGGGGTAAAGGGGTGAGCTATGCTCGAAATTTCTTTGCGCGATAAAATCCGTAACTAAATGGGTCAATGGGCAAGTCACATTACTTGACGAACCGATAACCGATGGAAAAATGTTTTTTTGTGGTTACGACATTCCAGCGGAAGACTTAGAGCTGGCAAGCCCCCCACTATTATCGGTGACCGCTAGGGACATTACTACTGAGCACTTCCGTGCTTCGGAGGGCTCGTTAAGACGCAGGTCCCGGTTGTGTATTACGATAGCAGTCGTTATAGCACGGTGGTAGGGCAATTTGCAAATGCCCGCCTGGCTAGCTACTACCCTCAAGTAGAAAATCTGTCACCAAGCAGCTTGCGGTATGTTCCGGCAGCAGTCCTTGAGAACCAGTAATTCTAGGTTAGCCTGAACAACATTTTCGAGACCACATCATCACTTACCATCAGGTGAGATTGTGGTCAAAGGCTAACATACCAGGCATTAAAAGAAACTAGCGGGTCTGAAGACGTCATAAAGTCACGGGTAGCCAATGGTTAAATTTCAACAATCATTATGGCGTTCTATGGGGGACGTGTTTGTACAACAGTGGACTTCTTCCGTCCGGCTGATCACGATATAAACGATATAAATTTGCAAGGCAATATTGCTGTACAGTGCTAAAATATCTATGTGTTATTATTGTTGTAATAGCCTTATAGGCAACTGATTTTTCTAACATTGGACTTTATCAGTTCAAGAGTTTCACAATTTCTTGGGTTTGTTGATAATTGGTAAATGTTCACTGGTCTTTAACATCACACTCTGAAAAAAAAAACTCCACAAATCCCGATTACTTTATTTATCTTATTATTAAGACTTCGACAAGAAATGTTCACTTTCTTACCATTTTATATGCAGATGATTTTTTAATCTATTCTCTTTTTACTCTTGAGAAGCTATCTGAAGCCTTAGCTTGGCGATAGGGGTATCAATTTCTCATACCAAAACTATGTTAACATCATTTTATTATTTGATATGTTTTTCAACTAGCATAGGTATGCCTCTATTATAGTGCGCGCGGAACTAGTTGGCCGAGCCTTAGGTGGCGACAGGGGCGGCGAGGGGGCGGGTTGCCTACTGCTCGCAACGCACATGAGATAGACAGTGATGACCAAAGCAAGCGCCCCCGCCTATTACTAGGTTATTTGTATTGTAGTAGTGCAATTCATGGATAAATGTCGAAACTAATCTGTTTTTTGAGTTTTATGATGTCCTATATTTTTTTTGACTCAGCTCTTCTTTCTGTTTCAGAATATATCACTCTTAACTGATTTAAACAAACGGTTCCAGTAATGGGCGTGATTGACTATGTTTGAATTTAATATAGTTTCCTATAATGGACTCAGCAATTTTTTTATTATTTAGGTTAGGTTTTGTACAATGGCACAAAGTATAATTGTACCCCTAAGCAAATGAGCAATGTGAAATGGCGAAAAAGTAGCAAGTGCTGCCAAAAGATTCGGAGATCCTAGAATTACGTTAGATAACAAAATTTCTGGAAAAGTTAGCTTATTCCAGATTTTTTCTGTCGTGTGGTCTCGATAATCCACCTGGCTTGTCGGTGGCTTTCGTGCATCTACGGGTCTCCTCATTCCTGACTCGATTTCGTAGAAAAACACTGAGCTTAGCCCTCTCCGTAGCTCGTTGTGTGACTTTGAGCTTACTCATCCTACAGTAACACACGCTGGTTGAAGACTTTCGTCTTGAATCAATGATTTATTTTGGATGGAAAGACTCCGTGAAGTTTTCCGAACGCTGCCCAGACAAGTTGGATTCGACAATTGACCTCTTTCACAAAGTTGGACTTGTCTAGCTGGAATGTTTGTCCTAAAACGTATTTGTCAAGAACTTCGAGATCCGAGGACACAAAATGGACGTTCAACATTACCTTTGCTTCGTCCAAGTTCATCTTAAGGTTGAGAAACTAAAGATGAACATGTCTTCCATCGATTCTGCCATGACCACAATATCGTCGTATAGACAAGATTTGTTACTATTAAAATGCACTAATTAATGTCATAGACACTTACTACTAGTACTAGACTAGTACTTACTAATAAGATCGGATTTTATACTGTCATAGAAAAGGCAAGATTCACGTTTTTACAGTTTAAAAAATTGCCATGTATCTCCACATTAAAATTAAATATTCATTTTATTTTAATGTGGATAGTGTATATATTTTCTAAATTATATATTTTAGTTATTTTGAAATTAAGTATGAACAACGTTAGTTCTGATTTTTACTTATCATTCTGGTTAGTGTAAGAATGGGGTAATGTCTTCGTCAGTATTCATAATTTGTTTCTATAGATTATTAATGATTTTCAAGGTACTCACTATGAACATTCTTCAATACATAAAATGGTAAAACGTAACTTTTTTTACTGGAGGTATGCCTTTATTAACAAAATACTACGAACTATATAAAACACTATGGCTGCTACAATGAAAGCAACTAGACAACCTACAAGTCATTGCAGAGTCACAGCCAGTCCAAATGCTCCAGCCTACTACCAGTTGGCTGCGTGCCCAGCATGCTAGCAGCATTACCCCGTTGAATTTCAAATAGGTAAATATGTATGTATATCCAAAATAAATGTCTTTAAAACATAAACTGCTGTTTGATTCCTGCCATATCAATTTTTTTATATCAGCTACATGTGTTCATCGTAAGGAAATACAAAATGTAATGTCCTTGATTGGGGGACACAGGCATTGTCCAAAAGTGTGTTATTTTTAACTGGATGTTGTTTATTACTGGGTGTCCATCAATAGAATTTTCTTGTCCATTAATAGTATAAAAAGATAGATTTTATTTTATTAATATAACATAGGTTCGAGTACTAAAAGTTGTTTTAAAATATAAATTACGTTAACAAAACACCAAAGTATAGCTTAGACTAATATCTGAAAATTTCTCTTAATTATGTTAAATTAAAAAAAAACTCCTTAACCCGTCCATAATTGGGGTTTGTTTACCTTATTCATTTTTTCACATTTCTTTTTCGCCTGTCGTTAATGTTGTTAACATTTCATATGAAGTTAATTTGTGGTGAAATACACAGACACCGTACGTTCACCTGCCAGTAGAGACGCGTACATTAAAATCCAGCGTCGGTTCTAAATTAAAACTGTAAATGGCGTGCTCCGGCGCGGAGGCATCACCGATTTGTCAACAAAGCTAATTAAGTTTGTCTTTTATCTATTTCGGGAGCGAAGCCACCTTTGCTCCAACTGTTTCTGTGACAAATTAATTGGAAGGGAATTGCTAAGTGACTCGGACTGACGTATATGAATTCTGCAGGCTTCGTTTTCAATCACCGCTCTGTATTTACCTACTTGTTCTCTACTGACCCGACCAATCCGGCTTTTCGGTATAACCACCTGCAATGTAGAGTCGATCGAATAACATATTTTGGGGAAAAAAATGTCACTAGGGCTATATATGAGGAATCAGGTAGCTCATCAATGGTATTTGTTGCAGTTTTGGTCCTTAACTTGGCCAGAATTGTTGATCTTTACGATGCGTTATCGTTTGTGGAAGATCTGAGACCGATGACTGACCGTATGTCTATACAAAACGAATTCATGATGAACTAATAACAAA